>JALIZH010031288.1:0-338981 GCA_030522465.1 Rhipicephalus appendiculatus | reverse complement strand
GGCGTGCTCGCAGCCGTTTCGTTTCCTGGCTATATACCCAGTTGAAAATCCCACCAGAGTGTGTTTGGTGTGTGTTGGTGTTAACACCAGAATACACTGGTGTGTTCTGGTGGACACACCAGCCTGGTGGGATGTGTTCTGGTGGGAACACCAGCCTGGTGGGATGTGTTCTGGTGGGAGCAGGATGTGTTCTGGTGGGAACAGGATGTGTTCTCGTGGGAACACCAGCCTGGTGGGATGTATTCTGGTGGACACACCAGCCTGGTGGGATGTATTCTGGTGGATACACCAGCCTGGTGTGATTTTTTCTCGTGGATACACCAGCCTGGTGTGTTCCGGTGGATACACCAGCGTGGTGTGGTGTTTAGCCAAAACCACTCCGGGTTGGTACGGTAGTACACTTTTAGCAAAAAAAAAAATGGAGCTCACAGGCTGCTCAAGAAATATATTTTGTGTTTGGGACTTACCGTAGGCGCGAGCACAGGGGCGGCAGGGGGGGGGCGGCGGCCCCCCCCCTATTCACCTAAGAGGGGGGTGCGAAGTCAGCCCAATACATTGACATAATAGGGAGGGGGGACACTATGATGAACCTACCCCCCCCACCCCCCCCCTCCGTGAAGGGGAACCCTGCGCACGCCTATGGGGCTTACAATTGGACTCAGAATTTTCTTCAACCGAATGCACAGACTCCCTAATTTTCCTCAACCAGACTCACTCAGACTCACTCACCAAAATATTACTTAGCCGGACTCATTCAGACTCGTGGCTGGATCCGAATCTCAGCGAGTCGACTCATGACTACGTTAACTTATAATTAGCTTTTCTGACCTGGGTGTCAATGCTATTGTTTCCTTGGCATGTGTTAACGCTCTCCACACACTGGAGCCAGGAAGCATGTATAACATATTTTACTTTGGTTTTGAAGATTTTGTCGACCAGCATCTGCAAGACAAACCCACCGTAATAGACCTTATCATGACGAGATAGCACCGCTCGCTGGATTTGCAAGTGCTGCGTCTGAGATGCAACCAAAATCGCTGTTGGAGCCACTGCATGTCAATTCACCTTTCATTGTATACGTGCAACACGTACAACCAACAGCAACCTACAGAGTGCTGCAAGAACATCAAGTGTTACTGTCCCTCGTGACTTAGACCTGCGTCACACTGTTTACACGTCACTATGATAACACCTCCTCGATATGGAAACCAAAAATGTTTTTTTAAGGAAGCGGTATTAAAAGTATATGAAAGGCGCTCAGAACAACTATACATTTTTTAGTGTTCGTGACACCAGAACTTTTATTAAGAGCAACAATACGAAAACTGCTAAAATTTGTGTCACTACTCCTTTAACGCTATCCAACATAATAGGTGCCCTCCACTGCCCCTTTTGATCTCGTACCTTCAGATATCAGTTATTAGTGGTTGCAATCCAGTAAGCACATTTTTATTGAAAGACAACTCACACGAGATCATGGGCATCGGCAGGGGGGTCAAAAAGGGGCACTTGCCCCCCACAAGCCACTCAAGCACTTCCCCACACCCAAGCTATCCCAGTGCTCTCCCCCTCTCCCAGTCGCGATGCAACAATGGTTTGCTCCCCCAAGAGAAAATTATGCCAACGACCATGCACGAGATACTTTTATCAATAACTTCCCGTGAAAGAGATTGCGCGCTGAGATGAAGGCAACCCCCCCTCCATAACTCATGCCTCTGATCAATAAGTATTTAGCTGGAGTATGAACTCTCATGCATTGAAGTATGCCAGTTGACACAGGTATAAACATGAGCCGACATAAGGCTGATAGTAATGAAGTTGAGTA
This sequence comes from Rhipicephalus appendiculatus, assembly GCA_030522465.1. NCBI lineage: Eukaryota > Metazoa > Arthropoda > Arachnida > Ixodida > Ixodidae > Rhipicephalus > Rhipicephalus appendiculatus. The sequence goes on along the minus strand of JALIZH010031288.1, from coordinate 337,156 downwards.
GATAGGACCATAAGTTGGCAAAAAAAATGGAGCTCACGCAGGCTCACTCAAGAAATATATTTTGCGCTTATGGCTCACTCGAACTCAGACTCACCAAAATTTTTCTCAACCGCACTCACTCGGACTAAATCTTGCCAAAATATTACTCCTGAACGCACTCCGCCTCAGACTTGCTGCTTCATCTGAATATGAGTGAGTCGAATAATGAGTGAGTTTGCTGACCTATGTATATCGCTCTCTGGTATGCTGTATTCTCTTGGACAAACCACATCCTCATGTGGCACCACACAGCTAGTCTGGCCAGGTGCTTTCCAGAGCATTAAAGAATACGAGACAGCCCTACAATTTACTGTGAACACGAAATCTGTACACATTGTGGAACTGATGACAAACAAAAGGCACAGAAACTGAAGCCAAACAGCAGTGTGTATACTTTATTTCAGAATACATGTTTAATTACACCAATACAAAGCTTTTGTACTACAATTGATATGTACAAGATACTATATAAACTGTCGTAGGCAAATGTTCATGCTTGATCATAGCAACAAAATAACCGAAAAGTTCAACAGAACGTTGTGCAAATTAGGTACTTGAATATAAAAGCACCCAAATTCTGCATTGTATTGTATTGTTGCATTGCCCTCACATAGGAATAAATATTGAAAACTCGATTTGAAACAGTCATTAATTCCAAGATGGTGTGCATGTTTGGTGCACGGCAAACACATATCCGTATATATGCGAGAGGGGCAAATTGACGTGGCATCCTAGGCCCAATGACAGCAATGGATATGGCGTTCAACAGTGCAGCACACTGCACAATGTGAAGAGCCACACAATCATTGTGAAAATGTATGAAAGTTTCTTCTCTTTTCTACGTGAAGACATGACTGTCCCATGAGTACAAGCTTCTATTGACTGCAGTGCCAACAGGTGCTGCAGATTGCAAATCAAACAACTTTATATTTGGGGCTTCAAAGACTCACCAAGACTTTAAAAAGAGCATAGATGATATGGCTTAGAGTTAGTGAAATGTGCATTAAAATTTAATGATGCAAAAATTTTCAGTTGTTTTTTTTAGCGTCAAATGAAAGGCCAAGCCCTCAAGAGCCTAGAAGGTGCACTAGTAAGCATGAGTGCACCCTGAAAAATGAAGTACACGTTAGTATTAGTTCCTACTGAACCCTGACGCCACGACATGATAAAGCTTCTCATCACATCCTCGCCCAAGCTCATGATATTCTGACGTTTCCACGGTTGGCTCTGTTGATGACGCACAAGCAGCCATTTTGTCTGTTTTGGTCCCTGACACCATCAACACTGCTGATACTGGTGCGTGAGGCAACCAGAACTTGTGGCCTGACACCACACTAGGGTCAACGTCACAAGGTAAACCAAGCTAAAGTTAACTTTAAATGTTTCCCGAGTTTCACACTAGCTCATAGTCATCTCCACATAAAAGAAATTTGTATAGCAAAGCAAGGTCAGCCTTGAAAATTGGTGTTGGTACTTCTTTCAATGGATGCGAAAACATCGTTTCCAAATATTGCATTACGCAGCTTCAGCAAGCCATCCACTTGTATCCATTGCAGTCCAGTCGTTACAGCAAAATCAAGAACTAGCACATAACTTGCAATCTGCTCCATAGGTCGGCACTTTAAGGGAGTACTCACTCAAACTCACTCACCACAATTTTTTCAGCCTTCGCACTCACTCACGTTCACACTCACGTCCACTCACACTCATGAGTACTCACTCACGTTCACACTCACACTCATGAGTTCTCACTCACGTCCACTCACACGCATGAGTACTCACTCATACTCAACTCACCACGTTCAAATGAGTGTGAGTTGAGTGCACTCATGAGTGAGTGTGCCGAGCTCCATAGGTCGGCACTTTAAGGGAGTACTCACTCAAACTCAATCACCACAATTTTTTCAGCCTTTGCACTCACTCACGTCCACTCACACTCATGAGTACTCACTCACGTTCACACTCACGACCACTCACACTCATGAGTTCTCACTCATGTTCACACTCACGTCCACTCACACGCATGAGTACTCACTCATACTCAACTCACCACGTTCAAATGAGTGTGAGTGAGTGTGAGTTGAGTGCACTCATGAGCGAGTTTGCCGAGCTATGATCTGCTCACAGAGAGGCCAGGAGGCATTGTGGCTCAATTTCTTGCCATATAATCAAAGATCAGCATCAGGGTTGATGACTCGAGCATCTTCAGGAGCCTCTTGACTACTTTCCAAATTACCATGGACTTTGCTGACTGTTCCAGAAAATTCATCCTGTGCATTTGGTTCATCTTTGAGCCCAACAATGTCCTCAGCAAGCTCATTTGAATTTGCCTGCATAAAAAAAAAAAGAAACAAAACAGCAGTGAGACGGTATTCAGAAGTTATTCATTAACGTTAAATCATAAAGTGTAAGAGGCACAAAAGCAAATTTGCAGACAAAGCAACAAGCGACATGACTGAGTTAGCTTTTGCCTAGAAGTTGAAACCCACGAAAGCGGCAGCTGTCCAATGTTGCCGGTATGAAGCTGGCATGACACGTGCTCTAACAAGTTAACCATATTTGTATTTTTTTTTGGCTGTTTGCTTCTTCCACGTGACAACCAGTAGTACGTTATATAATGTACATACTATTCCAACTTTGTGCTACTGACTGGTCTCATAGAAATTCTGGCTAACGAGCAATGTATTCTAGATTTCTGCAACTGAGCAATCTAGCAAGAGAAACGAGTGATCTGGTCATGCGACAGTCCATTTCCTTGCGTGTCACTTTTGAATGCAAAATAGCTCTAATGATATTTGGGCTTCAAGCACTCGCAGCATGACAGCTAGCAGATGTGAAATTGACAATGATTACAGCAAAGTGATGCGAGCACAAAGAGATCACAGATGCTGTAATACCGAACAAGTCATGAGAACAAACCATTCATGGTTCTGGCAAGAAAAGCGTAATAATAAATCTTATCTACACCAATTTACTCTGACTATCATTGTCCTTTTTACAGCTGCTCAGAATTTTGAGTAGCAAGCAATACCAAATGAAAGGGTTAACATCACAGCACAGCTCATTTATTATTCCTTGAAAGGATTTTTTTATTGGGATAGTTTTTTACACGTGAAAAGTACACAGTAGCTTAAACGGAAATAATACAGGCTAGGAATCATTGTTCCCGTCTCAGCTTGCACTACTGAGCATTACTACATTCCTTTCATTAAATCAGGGACATTTGCTTAATGTAGGTGCAATGCTGTTTCAGAAGCCTCTGCATAGCACTAATGTGTAAATATTTGTATGAACACAGCTGCAGTAACTCATTTTCTTTGTTGAAATGTGTCCCTCATTGCAAGTGCATGGAACATTCCTCGCACACCTGGTGTCTTAGATTTGCTACTAATAAATGATATCCGAGCCAAATGGGCACTTTTGAAAGGCCATCCAGTCGATGACGACCGAAACATTACAATGGGCCTTTTTCAGGTCCGAACAGCGCCTCCAGTGGAGATCGCCGAAATCGAAACTGGGGGGTCAGTGGACTCCGAAGTTGTCTCGGAGGCCTGGTATTTTTCGTGATATTTTGCAAATGTCGCCACCCAGTGACCCCCCAAAAAACATGGCGCGCGTGACGTCACCGCCGCTGCGCATGCGCAGACTGGTCTCCTGAAAAAGGCCCATTACCTCTATCAACACCGTGCAATCGCGTGTCAGGTGGTTGCATTTGCGTGCCAGGTGCTTATTACTTCATTCTTCGTCGGCAGAAAGGAAGGAAAAATAGGGTACAAAAATAGGAACAGAATCCGTTGCTTAAATCTTCATATTATAAGCAAGCCAAGTGGAAACAAAACTGTCCTAGATGTGGCAACACTTGTGCGAGTTAGCAGACGACGAAAAAAAGAAAGCAAAAGAACTTCCTCGCAAGTCCACTTGGACAAGAGTTGAATAGAACGGGCGGCAGTGGTACTGCGCAGGCATTAAATCCTAGATATCGCCCCTCATGTATTAACCGCAGTTTCGTGGCCAGTCCCCCCGTAGTAAGAGCCGAAATTCAAGGGCAAGCAAGTACTCCCTCCCTCTCGCCCCTTCCTCGCGGGATGCCCATTGACAGCCCCCCCCCCCTCCCCCCCCCCCCAAAAAAAAAAAGTGAATGCACACTACCCACACACTTCCTCTCTTTAACATACAGGCACCGACCCCGTGTTCTTTCACCGCCCCCGCCCCCCCTTGACGCAGCGCCGTGCTCCCTATTGGGCTGCAGAGTTAAGCGTTATTGCCATAATTAACACTACTACTACTCACCTCTCCCTCCCGCATTTGTGGGATCGAAATTCTGGACAAAACGCTCGCACCGCGCGCCCAGCTGATACATAGATGTGAAACAGCTGACTGCATCGCCCCGAGGAGGAAAGCTGTCATTTACGACGACAGAAGCTGTTGCCTCACATGAGCGCGAACGTAACGGCTGCGTGTGCGAATTGACATTGATAATGCCGGGCGCCGAGAGTCATTTTAAAATAGAACTTGCCTGAGAAGCATCTAGAGTAGCAGACGATTCTTGTTCTGGCTCCACACAGTCTGTAGAGGAACTTCGATGTTGAGTCGGTTCCAAATAGAACCGATAACGCCAGTTCGGAGGTGGAACTGGTGGAACCGACTACACTCTAAGCCAAGAATGGCCAAAATGGGAGCAACGGCTGCTTTTAGTCCTTTAGAGTAACAGTTACTCCCCAAAAAGACCAAGTGGAACAAGATGGCTGACACGTTCGAAAACGGGGGAGCAAGTGTTTTAGTCTCATGTTTGAAAGGGAGCAACGGAAGGAGGAACGGCAGCACTTGCTCTCGTCACGCAACCGTTACTCCCCAAAGGACACCGCAGACAAATATGCAGGCGCCCGCATTTATATTCAGGGGCCAGATTTTTGTCCTTTTTTTTTGCGCCGCACTGCACCACACCACAACACTTAATTATTTTAGCATTCGCAGAAAAACAAAAGCAGCGCTGGCTGACCGCAGAAAGTCCGCGAATACAGCTGCCGCAACACGCGTACGCTACATTTTGCGTTAACACGGCAGCTCTTAGTAAAACACGCCCAGGAGCAGCACAGAGAAAGTTGTCAAAGCTATGTCAAAGCCGATCAAACACCGAAACACGTGAAAAACGAGGCACGACGAGGCTTTCAAAACAAGAAAAGGGAGAAAAAAAAAACATGCCCAGACACGCCGTTCGTCATTTGCGAAGCTTAGTAGTACACTTCAACGTAAAATGAGTAATAATGACAAATCTGCTCGCTAGCTGCAAGTGTGGCGCTAGCATAGCAAGGGATGTAATTCTCACTAAATGATCACTAAATCAGTATTTCCTACATAGTCGTAGCAGAGAGAGTTTTGAAACGCAGGTTGCGCTTGAAGAATTATTAGTTATAGTATGAGTAACCTTTTTTTATGAGTGAAATAAGGGAACACACTAAGAGAATTGCGCTGCCGCCCGTGCTGCCACCCCTCGACGTTTTTTCGGCGCAACTAGGTTCACGTTCGCACTACTCTTATTCATATGGTTGGTGGTCGACGGGCATGCCGATGTGCCATGTTTTGCTCGTGCGTGTGTTTCGCAGATTTGCGTTTCTATTTATTCGTCGTGTAGCTTAGTGTATGCTGATCTCTCGAGAGCGCAACACTGCTGTGGATTTCGCTGGTGGATGGAACAAACACGACGTAAACACGACGTTTTCAGCTATCTGCAAAGCACCAGTTTGCTCGCCGGACAAAAGACTGCATGCATCAACTTGCAGGTGAGTGGTGACGAACTGCGTTGCATTTCCAGCTACATTTAATGCTTGTACACTGTAGGTAATTACAGTCTAGCATTGCTTGTGGCGTTCTCGACCCCCAAAGTTGTGCTTGTTCACGGCATGCGCAATGTGTCAATTGACTTCTCAAGCAGCTGGCTGATTGTTTTTCCTTTCTTTAATGATATACAACCTTCACAATATTGAGCGTTGTCAGAGCCACAGATAAATGCTGTAGGTTCATCTGGGTGCGGTCGTTATTATTCTGCACCAAGTAATGTGTATGCGCTGTGAAGCATTGGTGAAACTTAGTCGTTTAAGTCGCGTTTTGACTTTACTAATCGTCAGAAATATCATGTCGTTTTACTAAGATCAATAACGCCGTTTGAGCTTTACCAATTGCGCGTAATTAGGCTGATTCCCACTTGGCTCTTCTTAACCAGACTTTACTGCAACTAAATAAAACAATATTTGATGCATGTTCTTCATTTTTTATTTATTTTTTGCAGGTCTATGATGATTTTCTGGTGTTAGTAGATACCGCAGATAATGTTGTTCCCGATTGTGCAAAAATTCAGAAGGCAAGTGAATTTCGGTAAGTGCAAACTTTTTCTATGTGTTACGTATGTGAAAGGATCGCTTTTTTGGCGCAAACTGCGTGTCTGTGCTTACGTGTAAAAACCCTCACTTTTTTTCTTTTTGCAGCAACGAGATGCTTCACATGGAATGCCTGTAGTGACATTCGAAGGCGCTAGCTTGATGGAAGCGACAGCCCTGCGCAGCTCGAGGCATTCACAGTCGAAGAAGTTGACCTTGTTTCTGCCATGATGACGCAGACTGCCCTGTGCTGGGAATTCGACAGTTTTCATCGGAAGACACAGGAAGCCTTTGATGTATTATGCCGCTCGGTTGGTGTTGGCAGCGGTGTGCAGCGAACTCTACTTCTGTGTGTGCCCACACGTTGCATAAAAAAAAGAAAAAATAATAAAGCATTTCTTTTCGTTTAAATTTGTCTACATTTTGTGTTATAAGCACCCAAGCAGTTCTCTGCCAAGGAGCTCTGGCCATGTGTTCAGCATCTAAAATGCATGTTCGAGATAAATATTCATCCCCTTAGGAGTAACTGGAAGCATGAACAGTTGCTCCTCAGAGAGTAACGGCAAAAACGCGAGAGTAACGGTAAAGACTAACCGTTGGTCTTCGGGGAGCAAGTGGCGGGAGTAACGGTTGGTTCTCGGGGAGCAACTGGAGGGAGTAACTGTTCATCCTCCGAAGGAGCAACTGAAAGGGGAGTAACGGTTCATCCCCTTGCAGTTGCTCCTTTTAGGGGAGCAATGGGAGTGGCAATGCAGTTACTCCCTCAAAGGAGGAACCCCTATACCCCCGTTGCTCTCTTTTGGCTTAGAGTGTACCGTGACGGGCCAACACTGCCAACACCTCGGGCGCGGGCCCGGACCCCGGGGCCGCCACTTCTGTACTGACGGAAGTATGATTAAGACGCACAGAACACGCAACGTATGTTCAATATCATACAAATCCGGTTGTTAATCACTTTGCAGCCGACTGCGTCAGTGGCGTAGTGTACGTGGAGGCAGTACGTGGAGGCAGTTCGCAACGTCGCGAGTTCGAATCTCGCTGGCTCTTCTTTTTTTTTTTTTTTAGTGCTCTTGTTTTCTTTTTTTTTTTTACATTGTGTGACTACTAACCGGACTGCTTCGAAGGAACCGCTATTTTTTTTAGACAACAATTAAGCAGAAGGCTGAAGCCGCTGAAGCTGTACTCGAATGACCCGAAACATCGTTGCATTACATCGTACAGGAATGAGGCACCGGCGTGGTATTTCCGACTATTAATTTATTACGTGGAGAACGCGCCAGAGCCATAAACCCACGAAAAAAATAGTGACAATCGTTAGCGCTCCGTTGATAAAATAGCTAGCTTTGGTGTCGTTCGAAACCGGAACTGATTGTATAAAAGCTGTGACAATATAATAAATTATTAGCAGCGCTTTCATGTTTGTCACTACTTGATTTATGATTTAGAGCTCAAGAACTTTCAACTAAAACAACAAAGTTAATCAGTCAGGAAAATATAATGTCAGTACACAGCCAGCATACACTAAGTTAGCGGTAAAACACTCATTTTACGGCTCTGTTAGCAACACTGACGTTGTTTTTTTTTTTTTTCTCATGGCGGATCTTGTGTGCGTGAACGATCGCGCGCTTGTCAACTATTACTGAGATGCCGTTCTTCGTCTACGTGAGATACCAATTTCACAAGATCCAGAAGGTTATAGGTGCAGAGAGCGTGTGGTTATGGTGGCCACCTTAGTGCGGCGGTTTAGCCGCAAGGACGTTGACGACTTCACCCCTGGGGATGTCTACAGTGCTTCATGGGAGCAACAAAGAGAAGACCAAAGGCGGCTATTACGACACCGCACTTCTGCATATGACAGGTGAAGTAAAATTCTTCATTACGTGGGCCGCGTATTCTGTGCGCATGTTTAAAATCTCTTCTCTGGCTAGCGTAGTCCAAGAAGAGATTTTTTACCCCCATTGTACTTGCGACGTGCTGAACCACGCCGTGTTTAACCAACTATGTCATGCCCCAGCGCTGGCCGACCGCTGGCTGCATGCAACCTGCTTATTATTCAACCGTATGTGCTTACGCCGAGCTGCCGTCTCCGCGATAGAGTGCATCAGTGGATGCTATAATTTGCGCTGTGTGCAGATCCGTGAACCATGATTCGCAAAGATTTTATTAATCCACGGGGTGAATCTGTGATAGTATATAGATGAATTGTCGAATACCGCAGTTCTTGGTCACTTGGTATGTTCGAAATGGATTGATCACGACAGGTGCGAGCGACTTATGTTCTCTAATGCGCTGCACCATAGTGCTCATGCTTCAGGAAGAGTTGAAGACAAGCGTGCGACTACGAAGCTTACCAGCTTAAAGATTTCTTTAGCGAAATCTTTGTCACCATTGCATTACACTTATCTTTATTAACCAAAGGACTTGCTGTTGAATACGTGTATTCAGCATGTTGTTGGTTGTATTGCTGTGAGGCCTTGCTCAGTGTTACAAGGCTGGGCTTCTGTGCTGTAATCTTTCCCACATGCTTTTATGCAAATGTGTGCTAATCATCATAATTACTTTTTGATAAGGGCGGCCCTTAATTGTAATTTTCCTCTAGTGGTAGTTGGAACGATAAGTGTACAAACAAAATTGTTTATTTTTCTTTCACAATTGTGATAAAGTGCACGATTCCCATTGCATGTTTACATAGTTTTGTGTGACTGCATTGTCTTGTGTAATCAGCTGATCTGTTTATCAGTTGTGACAACATGTCACTTTTATTCACAGCCCAAAGAAGAAATGCGCCAACATGTCAACACATACAAAACAAAAAAAGTGACCTCGACCAGTCCAAACAAACATTTATGATCATTTAGCTTCTGGTGGGGAAGCCTTGCTCACAATTAATACATCAGCAGAAGTGTTTCATTTAAATGGGCTTGAGTAATTGCTGTCTAGATTGGGTTTAGACGTCTGTCGTTATGATTAAGGGCTAGTTCACACCGGCGACCGGTCGCGTGACCAAGTTAGTCGCTTTGCAACTGGTCGCAAAGCGACTGCCTTGGCTCGGCCGAGCACTCCGTGGTGGCGATGGTAGCACAGAGGAATGCACTCGTTTGTATCTGACGGCAGTGGGCCAGCGCAATAAAAAAAGCAATGAGCCCGGATGTAAACAAATGCTGACGTCACTTCTGGGCTTCGGTGATTGATGCTAGCCGTCCTGCGACTGAAAAACCGCGCAGCGAGCGACTGAGTCAAAGCAGTCGTTTTGCGACCAAAGCGACTGTTTGGGACCAGTCGCAAAGCGGCTAATTTGGTCGCGTGACTGGTCGCCGGTGTGAACCAGCCCTTACTGTGTTACAAGTGGTCTGTTTGATAAGCAATTCCAGATGTTGCTGAGACGCTGTCATTTTTTCGGTTGCGATGATTGTTGCGTTGTCTGACTCAATATTGCAGTCATTCATGACGGCATGTTCAGCTAAAGTGTTGTTGCTGACGCTGTTATTTTCTATGCCATGGGCAAGCTGTTGCAGACGTTTCTTTTAGTTTCCTGACTGACCGGTGTAAACACCCTTGCACTCTGCGCAAGGTATCTTGTAAACTACACTGGGGAAACCCTCCTTCGGCAGGCAGTCCTTCACTCTCATAACTTGATGGCACACCTTTTTGGGTAGACTGTGTGCCACGTGTATGTCATATTCACGTAGGACATGTGCCATCATAGCTCGGCACACTCACTCATGAGTGCACTCAACTCACACTCACTCACACTCATTTGAACGTGGCGAGTGGAGTATGAGTGAGTACTCATGCGTGTGAGTGGACGTGAATGAGAACTCATGAGTGTGAGTGGTCGTGAGTGTGAACGTGAGTGAGTACTCATGAGTGTGAGTGGACGTGAGTGTGAACGTGAGTGAGTGCGAAGGCTGAAAAAATTGTGGTGAGTGAGTTTGAGTGAGTACTCCCTTAAAGTGCCGACCTATGTGTGCAATACATTAGCTTGTTTCAGGAATAGACTGTACAGGGGCTCGCTTCGTAGAAGCAGGGGGGGGGGGATGGCGGGAAGGAGGTGCGTCAACGTGTCCCCGTCACAACATCTGAATTTCACCTCTGTGTGCTGCGCCACCCATGACAGGGCTGTTGACAGCATGCTACTGCAGTGTGCCAAAAAATTGCTCAAAGACACAGAATGTGAACATGGCAAAGACATGGGACGACTTCTCTAACTGCGGATACCCTAGGCACTTTATCAGCTGTAGAGGTTTAACTGCGCTAAGACAAGGACACCAGAGAAAGAAAAATACAGCACGTGCCTTGTCCTTGTCTTAGCACAGTTAAACCATTATGAAATGAAGGTCAAACAACTAGCCCAACTTGGTTCTCTTCTACTTCATCAGCACAAGGGAATGCTAACTGTTATGATGGGTAACATTGACATGCCTGCTTCTCGCCTCTGTGCAGCGAGTCCATGTACCGTATATTAGAACAAGCGAATGTTTGGCACGTGTCCTATGTGAGTATGATGTGCATGTGGCACACATTCCATCCAAAAAGATGTGCCATCAACCTGTGAGAGCGAAGGATCGCCTGCCCAGGAAGCGCTTCCCCGGTTTGTTTACCAGATACCTTGCGCAGACTGCAAGGGTGTTTATATATGGGAGTCAGGAAACTACAAGAAGTGTCTGCTGCGGCATGCCCGTGATGTAAAGATTGAGTGTGTATCTTGAGAACATTTTAGCAGAACACGCCGTCATGAAGAACAAGATTGATCGAGACAACGCAAGAATCATTGCAACAAAAAAAAATGAAAGCATCTCGGCTACATCTGGGATCGCTTATCATACTGACTCCTTGTAACACAGTTAATCTTAAAAAAAATCTAAAACTGATCTGTGCTTAGTCTTTGAAGCAATTACTCAAGCCCATTTAAACAAGCCACTTCTGGTGATGCATTCATTGTGAGCAAGACTCCCATTCTGGAAGCCGAAATGTGACACGTGTGTTTGGACTGGTCAGCGTCTCTCTTGTTTCAAATGTACCGTGCTGACCGAATGGGATTATGGCATGCTGTCAACCTCCATGTCAACGCAGAGTGCATGCGCTATGGGAAATCAAGAAAAAGGAGTGAACAAATTGCAACAAAAAATGACGTAATTTTTAAAGTGGCATGGTTGAGGTTTCCACCGAAAAGCAAACCCTGGCTTGGGAACAAGAGGGCTATTCAAATGCAGCCCAACTATGCTATGGCGTCCTAGACTTTAAGGTGAAGCTCAAGTGTCTTTCTTAGTGTTTTAAAACGTTGGTAGTGTCGGATGGTTAGCAGATATGGATAAGAAAAGCCTAATAAATTGCTTAGGTTGGTCTGTAAAAACTGTGTGAGAGCTGAGCTACGCCATTTTCTGAATAGCCATGCAGGCCGCTTGCCACTCTATTGAAAAGGAGACTGCAGAGGAGGCGCTTCTGGATGACGTGGCCTGTTTGAGCCTATCATTGTGGGGTGAACAGTTATCACCATCACTTGAGGCTTCACCATGGAGATTGGAGGTGTGTAGTATTTGGTGACCATTTGTATATTGTGCACCAGTGGTAGCTTAGGTAGGTTGCTTTCTTTCTGGCTTCCTTTTGTGTCATATTATATGTGAATTCTCTTGTTTGTTGCTGAACGATAGAAGGGGAATTTTAAGGGCCCATTTTTTTGTTTGCTTTGTTAGACACAACCTTAATGAGAACCTACAGACAATCAAGCCACCAAAAGTGTAGGGGACGTTTTTCCTAGTAATTATGATATACATGTGAAAAAATTAAAGTGGACAAAAAGAACCTGCAACCTTCTTATAATGCAAATGATGCTCTAGCAATTGAGCTATGGTTGCAGTCGTCCCACCATCCACTTCATGGGGTATATCTGTGCGTTAAAACCAGGGAGTGCTAGCACTGCTCGTAGCCGTGATGGCAAATGCGGAACATCCCCCCCCCCCTTTTTTTTTGCCTGATGGCGTCGCATAGCACGTAATCTGTATAGACATGTTTCTAGACAAGTTGTTGCATTTAAGCAGACTATTCAATAGCCACTTACCACAGAGCCGCCTAGGCCTTGTGTGATTGTAACCTTGATTGTGACTTTGATTGGTCGGTAAAACCTTTGTTGAAGTACAGTTCAGGCCACACAAAGTTAGTAAAAAATGCTATAGCTTTTTCCTGCCTTCACTCTGCGATGACCAAATCTTGTCATCATTTAGTGGCTTCTAGTTTCACCTGTCAGGTGAACAAATTGACGCAAGCTGGTTTTCCACTTGAGTTGCTCTCTGCTACCTGCGAGAAGCTACTTAAGAAAATAAAAAAAGGCGGCAACAATGAACCTAAGCCAGCCCAAATAACAGGCAAGAAAGTCGCTGTGATACCATACATTCATGGTTTTACTCACAGACTCAAGAAGGTTGCCAACCACTTCGATGTACGGGTTTTGATTTCGGCGCGAAACAAGTTGAGCAGACTATGTGTGAAGGTGGACCGCCGCGCAAAGAACAAAGAGGTCGATGTAACATTAGGTTGCACTGTTAAGCATGCCCACAGCTATGTACCTTGCTGCTCCTGCGTTGTTTATTCAATACCTCTGTCATGCAACCCCGTTTACGTGGGGCAAACGGGGCGGTGCCTTAATGTGCGATTAAGGGAGCATTTTAATTCCTTGAAAGGCCCCGCTAGCTCTCATCTATCAGTGCATTGCCGCGATTGTGGGTGCACTCCTGTTTTTGGCTCTTCTTCTATTCTGGATAAACACAGAAGCCAGAAAGCACGTGAAATTGTTGAGGCCGCTCACATTTCTAAGCTGTCACTTGCATGTGTCAGTCAGGCGTCGGTAACACTACATGATAAGGAAATTTCGTATCTTGGGATTACATGAGACATGTGACATGTGTGTGCTTTTGGTTTTGAGCGAGGAAAGAAGAGCAAGTGTTGTTTGCGCATGTACCGTTTGGCGGTGTGATGCATATATGTTCTATTTCCGATTAAAGATGCTTAGTTGAAAGTCAGCGCTTGTACTTGTCTGTTCTCCCTGTGTGCATCGTCTCGTTTTTCGCGCTGCTATTTTTCCATGGATCACTACATAGTTCGCCATCTTGTGGTCGGCTTCCTCATTTTTTTATTCAGTAGGGTCTGTGGAGTAGTGCCGTAGGCAAGTACGCATAATCGACTTTTTTCAGGCGCATGAGCTCCACCAACGTGTGCGAGCGCTCATGGGTAGTGCTCATGGTGATGCCGCACCAATTGCCACGACGAGAGCACAGGTCTCACTCTTTAGTTTTCTGCTCGCGCCAAGCCAGCACTTCTTAGTTAAGATATACATATTCCTGCATAATTCAATCATGAACTTCTCTGTTTAGCTGCAACAGTCTCTCTATGATTTCCATCTGTCTAGTGTTTCCGTGCATGACTGTTGGACTGGATGAGCAGGCCCAAAGCTTCATTTTCTTTTCTTTTTTATTGCTAGCATACCCTATGGCATCAGTTAAATAAAAAGGTATGACTTTGTTTCCTACATGTAGTCTAGGAGCAGTCTGTCCAATTTGCAAATGCACTTGCAATCAATGCCCTTCGACACTGTCAATGAGCACAAAGTGAGATTCTGAGATTTAAAGTGGTTGCGAAAGTGAGTAGCTGTCATTTAGTAAAATAAGGTACACATTGATTGTTACCTTTGGTGAGAGCGTGCACGTTGCTCTCATTGTAGGTGATATATGACAGGCTTGTGTCACCCTTTGATGACACTAACTGCAGCTGTTGCATTTTACCTAGTCATAGTAAAGAGTTCGACAAAAGTGTGGTCTGAAGAAATTATCTGGTGTTTTGGAACCGCATATGGGTTCCTTGTTCACGGAACTGTAGTGGTAGTCGGCAATTATGTAGCCAGTAGGTCACGCAATGAGCGCGCGTAAATGGCAGGCATAGTTCCTGTTGTCTTATTCTAGGAGCCGACGGGATGACATTCTTTTCCTTTGTGATGATAGTCGCATTATCCCAGAATGGTGTAATTATAATATTACGCACGCTCAGCAATGGCGTTCGTCATGTTACTTATTAGTCATGTCACGTTGGTGCTCCTTGAGGTGTCGGGTTAACTTTCCTGTTTCGACAATATTCACTTGACAGCAATCAGAGCACAGTATCTTATATACTACACCTGGGAATGATTCACACGACAGCCTGTCTTTTACATTCATGAGCTGCTTCCGGAGCTTGCTAGTTGGGACGTGAGCAGTGCCAAATTGTATCTTGTTTTCAAGGTACAGGACGTCACACTGAGTGAAGACGACACTGTGGTCTCGTTCGACGTCACGTCACACTTTACAGGTGTCCCAGTGGACTTGGCTGTAACCATGTGCGAAGAAGCCCTAAAAGCAGACAGTGGTCCTCCCGGTCGCAGCCCCTTTGATGTCTTCGAACTTAGCGAGTGGCTGCGGTTTTGTCTCAGCAACACATATTTTTCGTATGGTGGCATTTACCAGCAAACGCATGGTACGGCGATGTGAGTGTCAATATCAGTCACTACAGCTAATCTAGTAATGGCAGCCTTGGAGGGAAAGGTCCTGGCAATGTTCACTCCAGCACCCAAAGTGTTTAACCGGCACGTCGATGACTGCTTCTGCATTTTGAAGAAGCGAGACCTTTAACACTTCTTGCACTGCCTGAACGCCCAGAATGCGAACTTACAGTTTACCGTTGCACACAAGAAGGACAACATGCTGCCTTTTTTGGATGTTAAGGCGTGCCGGGATGGGGGGCTCCCTTGCCTTCGAAGTATACAGGAAGCCCATGCACTCAGATCGTTATCTCAGTTTTAATTCGCATCATCCCATCAGCCACAAGACATCTGTAGTGTCATCCTTGGTAACACGGGCCGTACGGGTCAGCTGAGATCGCGATGCACTAAAGAAGGAACAACAGACGATCCACCGGGAGCTAAGCCACAATGGCTATCCTGATTGTTTTATCTCTAAAGCTGGAAAGCGGATGCTACAATCAAGCTCACAGAGCAGCGCGACAACTTGTGCACATGCAGCCACACCTTACGTCGAAGGAATCAGCGAGCCACTTTCACGCGTATTTTCAAGATAGGATTTGCGCATTGCGCATGTCTTGACCAGCAAGCTCCAGAACCAGCTCGTGAATGTAAAAGACAGGCTGCCAAGTGAATCGTTCCAGGTGTAGTGTATAAGATACCGTGCTCTGAATGTCAAGTGTATATTGGTGAAACAGGAATGTTCTCCCGACGGCTCAGGAAGCACCAACGTGACGTGACTAATAACAGTCACACGACGAACGCCATTGCTGAGCATGCGGATGACCATAATCGCACCATTGAGTAGGATAATGCTACTATCATCGCCAAGAAAAAGAATGTGTCATCTCGCCGGCTCCAATGAATAGGACAACAGGAACTATGCCGGCCATTTACGCACGCTCGTTGCATCACCTACTGGCTGCATAATTGACTATTCCGGTCCAGCTCAGTGAAGAAGGGCCCCGTATACGGTTCCGAAATGTCAGATAATTTCATCAGACTCGGTCAGTGACAGTTTTTCATCGCATTTTGCGAACGACGGTTGTGTTTTTATGTGTTGGCTTACCGGTGACCATGCCGTAGATATATGTATAGTTAGTAATGAGCAATATCAGCTGGAACACTGAAATTACCTTTTAAAGGCCATAGCGGCAAAGTGCAGGTGGTAGGCACAAAGGTGTTCATAACACCATATGCCCTAGTAGAAATATATCTCTTGCAATTTTGTACACCACGTTCATATTAGTACGTTACAAGTAATCGTTAAGTAAACATACATTTGGTGTTCCAGCTCACATTGCTCTTGATAGTGCATCGTCTACAACACTATAATGCGTGCTGATACCGTCATGACGTACTATCGTACTATGCCGCTAAACTGCTACATTTGATATGCATCCGCACCGTAATACCTACACTTAGTACGTTAGTCCTTTTACATTTTATGCATGCATGGGCCGGTACTGTAAAGAAAGTCGGAGTGGGGCGGTGGGGTTTGAACAGAATGTCGCCTAATGTTGCAATTTGGAAGAATGCCTTTCCCATGTCTCATATAGAGTTCATGTATGCAGGAGGTTTGATGTACGTTTCAAGAAAGATATCCATACCGGTCTGCACAGTGACAAATTTTAAAATAGTTTTTGTTCTACCATGATGTTTACACATAGTGACCGCACGGGGTGCCCCAGGGAAAAAAATGTGCGAGACCCGTCCTGTCTCTGTAGCTCCCCCTAACAAAGCGTTATTAATTGCAATAGGTGAGAAAATATTGTGAATACCATTTAGCAAAGTCGCAAAAGTTTATTCCTTGTGAAGCTGCGGGGCCACTAGCAAACAGTTCGTGGGCAGCATGCGGTCCCCGGGGCCACTCGTTTAAGACCCCTGCCTTAGAGGTTTGCATTTGTTTCCACTGTCACATATGGACTCATTCAGAGGAGTCTGCTGTCTTCTTATGCTCGCTTTGTTTTTCTTGGGGTTGTTGACTTGTCGGGGTGGTCGTGCAAGCGTAGTGCGAGTGTGCTGCATTTGCTTAGTTCTTTCATGCCTTCAGCTGTCGGTGCCAACACTCGCTTACGTTGATTACATTTTTGTAGATGATGCAATTCTCACGTCTGAGGTTCTATATGTCTACTAGAACATGGCTGAGTGTGCCAATGCGAGTGCCAGACACCGGTGGGGAAATGTAGGAGTTGGCGAAAAAGCAGGGGTCATTTTCTTGGACGATCGCTTTTGGGGATACGTTCACTTTAGTGAGGTGTTCGGTCATCTACTATGAGCCACAGCAGTCCAACACTTTGCCAACAGTGCTGTGTTATCGCTCAGAGACACTGACTGACACACCTGGTGACAAATATCGCGACGGTATTGTCAAAAGTGAGCGCTTGCCGGGTTTTCGCCATGGTGGCACTAGATTTATTAAGAGGATGTGACACTGCAGGTGCTTGAGAAGCTTTTCATGCTTATCTGCGATGAGTAAATGCTGCGGGAAACTTTGCAGTTTTTTTCAAGCGTACAAATTCAAATTAAGTTCTGTGCAGTTCAGCACTACAATTTTTTTTTCTCATTTGGCCTGTTTTTCAGCTCTTGCATATCCCAGCCCTTCAGTTCATTTCTTACGGTTCCTTCAAAGACGAATCAGCAGGGTTCTGCTATATGTGTTTCACTTCAAAGTGTAGTTCAGAGCTTTCGAAACTGAGCACCTAGTTTTTGTCATCAGGATGAAGTAATCAGTGCTGTTTGCTGAAGAAATAATTTTTGGTTTGTGTGTGTGCAGGTTGACCTGGCTAATGGTGTGATGCTCTCAAGGGCTGCCTAGAGTCGGCTCATGGGAGTTCAAAAGGACTTCCATTTGGTTAAGTGGTCCACCATCACAATATGGTCGACAGAGGCCCGCACACGTAGGAGCTTCACGGGAACTCTGTCAGACCGTTTTGCTGTAAAAGGCGGCCAGAAGCCTGCACAGCAGCCATTGTCCCCACAAAAAAAAAAGGAAGCATAGAGAGGTTAGTGAGGAAGCTCACATATTTCAGTAGTGTGTATTTTTTCTGTCATGTATGCATATCGTTTTATAACTTGTTACCAGTTTGGCGACTTCAGTGCCCTGTTTATAAGCACAGCTGCAAGTTTATTTCCAGCCACAGAATGTACATCTGTCAGCACACTTAACTGGAAACGCTCCGCCTCGGGGCCTTTACTCGCTTCGACTGATGCCAGCGCTCCCAGCGTTGGACACGATATGTTTGCTGCAGCCAACAGTAGATGGAGCGTGGGTCGATTTCACTAGTAAATTTCTCTTTCACTTCTGCCTGACTGGTGGGTTCAATGCACTCACCTGGCAGGTCCGTTTTCGCCATGTTTCTCGTGGCTACGTTCCACGCATGCTCATAAAATTTGTTGCCGTATGCTTCTCTCTGCAATCAACCATTGGGTGCGACAGCTAACACACCTTTCGAGTTCGAAACCACAGCTGCTGTTCGAAAGAAATGATATATTGTAAAATCAGATCAAATGCTTGTAAATGTTGTTCACCGCATTTCAGATTTATTGATTGTGCAACATTTACAAATGTTATGAACGTGCGTTTCCTCTGCTTTTCCTATACATCATTAATTTCGAGCGGCAGCTGCGATTTCAAACTAGAAAGGGGCATGAGCTGTTGCACGCAATGGTTCATCGCCGAGATAAGCGTATGGCAATGAATTTCATGGGCCCACGTGAGAACGTAGCCACGAGCAAAATGCGGCAAAAACGGACCTGCCAAGTGAGTGTATTCAACTTGCCTGTCAGGCAGAAGTGAAATGAAAATTTGCTAGAGAAATCGATCTGCACTCCATCTGTCATTACCTGCAGCAAACATACCGTCTCCAGTGCTCGGTTGCATTAGCTTCAGTTGAAGCGGGTCGAGGCCACGCAGTGGAGTTAAAGGGATACTGAACAAAAATTTGAAAACACTGAAATTCAACTCGGACGACACGACTGTTCCTATACACAGCGTTTATTTCACGTAATTTCGAGCATTTGGCCGTATTTTTAGTGGATTGTGAGAGTGCGGCGGCTGCACGTCCTGCCTTGCCACTTCCCTTTGTCCACCTCTCCGCCTTGTCCCCACATGGGAGGCAAAATAGCACTTCTTCCTCAGAAACCACTTCAATTACCGAGCGTGTCGCGAGCGCGTAAAGATGCAAGGTGCGAGTGACAGTGGTTCCACAAGTGGTGATTTTGACTTAAGAGTTCGAGAAGCCTCCAAAACGGAGGCTTCTCGAATTTGCCACACGAATTTGCCACGTCTACGAATTTGCCACAAATGGCAAATTCGTAGACGTGGGCACAAGCTCTGTTTAGAAAAACAAACAAACGGCCGCGAGCGCGGCTATGGCGTTGTTGGCTGCCGGTGGAGAACACGGCTTGCAATGTTGATTGGTAAGCGATTTTGCAGTAAGCACGGTTGGTGAGTCAGTATCCGGCGGGTTTCGTGTAACTTCCTCTCTAGTTCATGCCGCACTAGACGTGCCAATTGGCGAAAAATGCATTAAATTCACTATTTTCTGCTAGTCTGTGGCTGAAGTGAAGGCTGTTTCAACAAACCTCAGCACCCAGTTTTTCAGTAGGGCTATTTATCTCGGTGACGAAATTTTTGTTCAGTATGCTCACATGCCTAATGGGTGAAATGCTGAAATGCATGTCTACTTGCTTTTGCAGGTAACTGCATGCAAAAATGATTTGATATTGTTGAAATTTAGATGGCATCTGCTGCATGTTCTCCACTGTCCGTAATGTTTTGTGGAAGGAAAACCTCAGCTGTGATATTATCTATCATTGCACTGACATTCCAGCCGTTGCAGTTTTTTGTGGTGTGAGCCTTCCCGAAGTTATTCCTAAAAGCATTAAACGTGCATTGTGCATTTCAGCTTTGTAAGAAGTTAGGTGACAATTTGTTGGAACGGTAGTCCTACCTTAGTTCCTCTGTTGGTAGTTAGGCTGTATAAGGATTACATAGCAGAATCTTTGCAAATGTATATTTAGTGCTAGTGCTTCCTTAGTGGGCCTAGTCAGCTGCCGTAGTTCATCGATAGGCATTTCTTAATGAACAGAAATGGATCTGAAGTCAGCACAAATCTGCAACAAACATATTGAACTTAGGTTATCAAATTAGGGAATCTTGTAATGAATTGTTTCTCTTTTTGCCCTGCAGTGCTGCCGAAAGCCTTTTGGAAAAGGAAGCGAAGCAGGTCGCCCTGAACATCAGGCTTTTGCTAGTCACAGAAGACCAAGCTGAGACGAGGACAGAAAAAATAAATAGAGAAGTCATTTTTCAGTTCTAAACTACTGTGCAAGCCTGTTGTTTTTGCCCATGGCCACGTAAAAGTTCATGTTTTCATCCACAATACATTTAATAACAAAAAGAGGGATTACACGAGGTCCCGTCATGCAAAAACACACCAGCCCGGTTCTTACCAAAACACGCCAGCCCGGGTCCCACCAGAACACGCCAGCCCGGGTCCCACCAAAACACGCCAAACCGGTCGTATACGCCAAACCGGTCGTATACGCCAGACCGCCAGAAACCGTGTCTGAATTCCCGCTCTGGCGGAAACGGGAAAAATACGCCAGACACGGACTGGTGTTTTTTTCGACTGGGTACCAAATGTGATATGACGTGACATGACTGTATGACGAACATAAAAAAATTACAGCATATCCACGGAGTGAATGATGATGAGTGGGGCGAAGCGTGCGTCCGCCCGTCCGTCCGTCTGTCTGTCTGTCTGTCTGTCTGTCTGTCCCTAAAACTAGCACCATCCCACTAAAACCACTAACGCCATCTAGTGATATTATTTCCAAGATGATGATGATGATGATGAATTGTCGCTATGCCCTTTGTAGCCGGTGGGCAACACTCAGGTGCCTTAGAGAAGGAAAAAAAATAAATAAAAAATAAAAAACCTTTGTCCCACAGCCTAGGTAGATATAGACACACACGCTGAGGTGAATTAACCTGTTCGCGACAGCCGTACAATGTCTCCTCGTAGACCAGCTACATTGTCTGAACGGACATATACACCCAACGCCATCTGTTGAGCAATTCATGAACTAGAGGTGGCTGGCTACATACGTACTACTACGGTGGAGGAGGAGGGAACGACCCACACCCTAAGGAGCTTAGCTCCTAAAAGCAGGTCCTTACATGCAAATTATGGAACGCATGTCATGTACGGCATGGCTTACATGCCCGCTCATGGTGCGTTTGCGGCCGTTTCATGCACTAGTTCTATATTAAGATTGGTATTACGCAATGTTACTGTGTTACAACGATAAACGACCACTATTACCGTAAAAATCGTGACATGTACGCCGTCAACGGCCGTCCAGAGGGCCCGTGAAAGAGCGGAGAGGCATGGCCTCCCGATTCCGACATGGGAGCAGCCAGCGGCGAGCCGAGGGCCCCAGCGGGTCGTTCCCGGCTAGTCCCTCAGGACATCAATAAAGTTCTTTGTCTGTCTGTCTGTCTGTCTGTCTGTCTGTCTGTCTGTCATAGAACTAGGCGGTCACGTACCAAGAGACAGGGATGTACAGACCCGCGGCTTTAGGAGCTTCGCCCCTAAAAAAAAAAACGCTACGCTTTTTACACGTGTTGGTACTGCAACGTTTTGCCTTTGACGGTAATTATTCGAAAAGTACGCGAAAAAAAATGACACGATCTTCCGCCAAAGGGGGAGCATGAGGCGATGCGAAGCACACCGCGTTTGCCTCGGTTCGACTAGCTGTTTCCGTTAATGTTGCGTATTGAGTGTTGTAGTTTGTGTTGTGTTTATGCTCTTATGTTGTTGTTAACGTAGACCCGAACGCAGACCCGAACGTGGTAGCGCGTGCCAGCGCGTTCTGACTAGGATACAACGCGTTGGTTCAGCATGCGTCTGCAGAATCTCGTTCCCCAACGTCATCACATGATTGCTGAGAGAGTGTAAGGGGGAGAGGCCACACCGCCTTACCCAGCCCCTTACCCAGCTAGCGCGTGAGCTCACAGCATAAGACGCTCACAGAGACAATGTACATTATATTGTCACGTGGTCATGACGTCGACGAAGGCAGCAGGCGACGTGTCCAAAATGAAACTGTTTATTAGGCCGAACTTGTGGCCGGTAAACAGAAAGTAGAATTACAGCAATACACGCTGGCACTGATAGCGGCGAACAGAGCGTCGGCCGGTGATCAACTGAACATCGTTGGAGCGCGCCGGCTTTTATGCATCACGCGTCGAACATTCTAGCCTTATCACTGGTCATCGCGCAAGCTCAGGAATAATCTCGAGTGGTCGCGTCTTGCGCGCAATCTTAACAAAACGATCTACAATAATCGCGAAGGTTCTAGAACAATAAGGCGTGGTTTGAGCTGAGCTTTGCTGACGGTCTTTGTGGGCGAAAACCGAATACAACAAAAGTGAAGATAAGAATAGCGCGTGGCAATTCCCCCCTCTGAAAAGGCATCGTCCCGATGCTTAAAACAGAACACGGGGGAAAATGCATGCAACAATAAATCACAACAATAAAGAAAGAAAGTACAATAATTAAGCAATAAGTGCAGTCCTCTGGTTTGCTAACGCGCGTAATACGGCTTGAGGCGCACGCTAGGAGGATATATAAAAACTGCTGGAGTGGAGGGCGCCCTCCCCAAGTGAAGCCAGCGCCGCCATATTGTGGTGGGCAGAAATCTCGGCTCGGCGGCCATCGGCGGCTGCCAGTTCGCCTGCAGCGACGGTGAATTGCGGTTCGCGCGCCTACCTTTCTTTCACAAGTGTGTCTACAGTACATTCGTACGCATGTGGCTCGACTAAAGCAGTCATGGTCCAATCCTGCGTAGCATATGGGTGCACAAATCGAGCGAATCCTGCTTCCAAGATCACATTTCACAGGTGCGTACTGAAAGCAGGTGTGTGTCAAGATCACGCAGAAACATTCTTCTGCGAGGACGTGGGGGTTCAACAACAACCCTACAGCTTCCCTATTCATGGCGGCTTAGAAGCGTCTATTGGTCCAAACACAAGTGAGATCGTCCAGTACCTCAGGCAAGATATTGTTTCTATTCTGGGAGCATCTCCTCTGCCACATACAGTTTGTGCAACCACCGAGACCACATTCCGAAGGTCTGCCATTCTACAACCAGAGGACCACGGTTACACCGACCGAATTGATTATCCAGAGAGCCTCTCCACATTCGTTCGCTCTGCCGTGCCTTACATTGCAGGCTTTGTCGCTCGCAAAATCGCCACCACAAACAGCTGTGAGGTGTGCATTGAAGCTCTTCATGGAGAGGATACATCTCTATTGGTAAGACGAAAAAATCGTGGTGGACTCATTTATCCTTCCGAAGACGTTGTGTCACTGTGCGAAACCGCAGAAAAGGGGCTGCGTCGGCTGCAGGCTTCCACTCAATGCCTCAAGGAGATACATGCCAAAACCAAACAACTAGTCCTGGAGATACTCAGTAAATCACTCGGAAAGAAGTGGTTTTCCCAATTGGAACAACATATCTTTTTGACATCGACGTTATGGACAATCATATTTACAACTTAGGTAAGCAAGTATTGGAACTATACGTCAAGACCAAGCTGCACCACATGACAAAGGAGCGAAGCCGGGAACTTGTAAAAGATAAAGTTAGGTCTGTGCTTTCAAGGCTTATCATCTACAAGAATCAGTGAAACAACTTGTCCGCAACGTTCATGTTTGCTAAATGAGGAATCTGTACAAATAAAATTTTAACATGAAAAATAATACTTCAGTAGTATTTTTTAATGCTGGCAGTGTATCAGTGACTACGTGAGCACATTTTTACTTCTCTAGCGGCAATCATTTGCGAGAAATAAACGGCCGTGGAAGTGCACTATATGCTACGCGGCCGCCTTCCTGCCCACCACAAGATGGCCGCCGCCGGCTTCACTCTGCTCTATGGCAGGGTATAGGCGGCTTCCACTCCAGCAAGTTTTTATATATCCTCCTAGGGCGCACGACATGGACGACTTCAGGTCGCGCACGGCGCCGTTGAGAGTTCGTTATGCCGTCCGGGACGACCTCGTAGTCCAGAGCACCGAGACGTCGAAGCACCTTGTACGGCCCGAAGTATCGCCGAAGGAGTTTTTCACTAAGTCCACGTCGGCGTATCGGTGTCCACACCCAAACGCGGTCGCCGGCCTGGTATTCCACGAAACGTCGTCGAAGATTGTAACGGCGGCTGTCGGTCGTCTGCCGATTCGTGATATGCAGGCGGGCGAGCTGTCGTGCTTCTTCGGTGCGCTGTAGGTAGGCGGTCACGTCGATGTTTTCCTCGTCGGTGACGTTCGGTAACATGGCGTTGAGCGTCGTTGCCGGGCTTCGTTCGTAGACCAAGTTGTATGGCGTCATCTGCGTCGTTTCTTGCACGGCCGTGTTGTATACGAAGGTCACGTACGGAAGGATGGCGTCCCACGTCTTGTGTTCGACGTCGACGTACATGGCCAGCATGTCGGCGATGGTCTTATTTAGACGCTCGGTCAGGCCGTTGGTCTGTGGGTGGTAGGCGGTGGTCCGGCGGTGACTTGTTTGGCTGTACCTTAGGATCGCCTGAGTTAGGTCCGCGGTAAAAGCCGTACCTCTGTCGGTAATGAGGACCTCTGGGGCGCCATGACGCAGTACGATGTTTTCGACGAAGAACTTTGCTACCTCGGCGGCACTGCCCTTGGGCAGGGCCCTTGTCTCGGCGTAGCGGGTGAGGTAGTCAGTAGCTACGACGATCCACTTGTTTCCGGAATTCGACGCCGGGAACGGCCCCAGTAAGTCCATGCCGATTTGCTGGAACGGCCGGCGAGGTGGCTCGATGGGTTGCAGAAGTCCGGCCGGCCTAGTCGGTGGTGTCTTCCGTCGCTGACAATCTCGCCAAGTCCTCACGTAGTGGGTGACGTCGGCAGTGAGGCGAGGCCAGTAGCACTTTTCTTGTATCCTTGCCAGCGTACGGGAAAATCCAAGGTGTCCAGCCGTCGGGTCGTCATGCACAAAAGTGAAAATAAGAATAGCGCGTGGCAATATACACACAAGAGTTATTCTTTTGCGAAGTACAAGGGCGTCCCCTGATAAGCTCGGGACACGGAGGCTCGGGCACTCGATTCCCTTTAGAGATGACGCAAGGCTACTGAACCTAATTTCGCTAAACCACCGTTATCGCTCAACATAATTCGTTAGTTTCTGCGCTATTTATTATTCAAGACATTGAGCAACATTCATATATGCGTGCACTGACAGAACATTTTATCCTCCGCGTATAACCTGTAAGGAAATTTTCGAAGCGCGCATAAACCAATTAAAGAATTTAAGAGGAGAACGCGTTAGCGCAATCGAGCTTCGTTCACTTCACCTTCACAGTCGCTAGCCTCGCTTAATTTCTCGGCGGACACATCCACCCTGCCGCAAGGAAAGGTACGTCTGTGCTCGTAACATATATATTGTTTCAAACTGTCCTACAGTGCCTTTTGTAAGTACAGCACGCAAAATGCTCGCTAGGACATAATTCTTTTTTCTTCGATCCGGAAGGCTACAAGCGCAAATGCGTAGCTGCACTCTTTGTTGATGGTGTTGCTGATAATAAGAAAGAGAGAGAGAGAAAACTTTATTTAAAAAGTCAGTCAGTAACGTCAGGCATGGCCCGTCGCCTCCAGCCGTCTGCCGGTTTGATTACTTATTCCTGTGCACTTGGGAATCGGTCGGTTGTCACAGCAGCCACTCACTGTGCAATTCAAATGTACGACGCTGGTGCGATTCTACACTTCTGCCACGCAATATTACATGTGTGAAGGGGGGATCCTCGAACTACAAGACATTATTATAGTGCTTTTCTATCGAAACAGTGTAGAACACCTGTTTTCCGTGCGAAGTCTTGGATTAGATTTCCTCTCGAGCCGAATATTCATATTGTCTATTTATTTGCATCTATCTCAAATTCTGGCCCCCCGGAAGACGTTTATTTTCGCTAACAATACTTAGCCAACAATGAAATCACGCGCTGTTCGAAAACGTGCGCTTGGTGTAATATCAATAGTAACATGCCTCGTTTACGTTAGTGACGCCCTTTATAAGACAACTACTCACTGTTTGTCGTTTATATAATAATAATAATGATGATAATAATAATAATAATAATAATAATAATAATAATAATAATGATAATAGAGTGAAGAACAACGAACGTTATAGTGGGTCATCATCTCCTCCGACATCGCAGGTCTGTCTGTATACCGCGCATTGCTCGATGGCGCTTCTCGTTCGCCCGCAAGATCCGTTGATTTGAGTCGTTGGTCAAGCTACCGGCCGATCCCTACGGCAGAGTTCAAAAAACTTTTTTTAATATATATCTGACAAAATATGGGAAGGTAGGCTACGTTGGAGCAGGCTATCCCAACATCATGACAGTAATGTACAAGATAAACATAAAAATACGAAAAATTAAGAATAAAAGAAGAAAAAAAATAATCAGAGTCACTTGGTACATATATACACTATAGGGCTTATAACGAATGAATGAGCACAGTATATATGGGTGTAGTCCAGTTCATATATCGTGATCACATCGCGGATAGAGTCCGATCAAATAGTGGCAAGGTATAATAAGAACTAAAGAGAGTTAATTAAATTTGTGTCCATTAAAAAATCACGGAGGGCGCTCACTGCGCGCCTTTGATTATCGGGATGTGGCCATGGTCCAAGTACTTTTCCAATCGTAAATGGTCGTCTGTCGAGGCGGTTCAATCGATCACTCAGTTGAGCGCGTTGTTCGTCAATTCGCGGACATTCAATAATGATATGCTCCTCTGACGCATCGACATGATCACAGTGGTCGCAGTGCGGGGACGTTCTTGTTTTTATGCGGCATAAGAAGTGAGGTGTGTATGCAACACCTAATCGTAGACGGTGCAGTAGTGTGTCAAATGGTCTATCAATCTTTTGATTAGGTGTAAATCGGAGAGACGGATCTATTTGATATAAGAGTGAAGACTTTGTATTTTCGTCAAATCAAGCGTTTTTGCACAATTTGTGGCCCAGTTCGGAAAGAACCTTCTTGCTTTCTGAGAAATAAACGGGCACTGGTGTCAAGTGAACTTTTTTGTGTGCTGCAGTGGCTAATTTGTCAGCATTTTCGTTTCCCATCACTCCTACGTGACTTGGAAGCCACTGAAAACATATCTCATGGCCGTCCAGATAACCGATGGTAATTGTTTTTCAGATTTCATATATTATGCTATCATCTATATGAAAATAAAAATCCTTAATCATTTGTAGCGCTCCTTTGGAGTCAGAATATATTACCCAGTTTTGCCTTTGCTGGCTTTCAACAATGAATTTTGAAGCTTGTAATATTGCAACAAGCTCCGCTGCTGTAGACGATGTCTTTCGAGAAAGTCGGAAATCTCTTTCTATTTTATATACGGGTATATGAAAAGCCGCAGACGAGCTTTCATCCATTGTAGATCCATCCGTGAAAACAAATGTGAAACAATAAACTGAACAACAACAACAGTAACACAATACTCATATGAGAATAATATATTTGTTATTATTATTATTATTATTATTATTATTATTATTATTATTATTATTATTATTATTATTGTTATTATTATTATTAATATTATTGTCACGTGGTCGTGACGTTGACGAAGGCAGTAGGCAGTAGTCCAAGATGCAACACTTTATTTGGGCCGACCTTGTGGCCGCTAAACTGAAGGTGAGATTACAGCAATAAACGCTGGCACTGATAGCGGCGAACAGAGCGTCGGCCGTCGATTAACTGAACATCGTTGGAGCGCGCCGGCTTTTATGGATCACGCGTCGAACATTCTAGCCTTATCACTGGTCATCGCGCAAGCTCAGGAATAATCCCGAGTGGTCGCGTCTTGCGCGCAATCTTAACAAAACGATCTACAATAATCGCGAAGGTTCTAGAACAATAAGGCGCGGTTTGAGCTGAGCTTTGCTGACGGTCTTTGTGGGCGAAAAACGAATACAACAAAAGTGAAAATAAGAATAGCGCGTGGCATTATTATTATTATGATTATTATTATTATTATTATTATTATTATTATTATTAATATTATTATTATTATTATTAATATTATTATTATTATTATGTGAGGCACAAACTTTCTTTGAAAAAATTGAGTAGTTGTCTTATCAGAGGCGTCCCTAATGTGAACGAGGCATGCTATAGTATACTGATATTACACCAACCCCGCGTTTTTGGAGCAGCGCGTCATTTCATTGGTGGCTAAGTATTCCACAAAAAGTTATCTGTAGCGAAAAATCCGGTGCCGACGCTGGTGTCGGCGTCTTCGTTGTGAGTGAAAAAAAAGCATTGCCCGTGGGCGAAAGGTCGAGGTAACTGCAAATAAATGAACAATATTAATAGCTCGCGCGTAAATTGAACCCAGTACTTCTGCACGGAAAACAGGTGTTCTACAACACAGCCACGCCGGTGCTTGAAACTGTTCGAAAAAAAAATAAACTATGATAATGTCATGTAGTGTGAGAAGGCCCCTTAACGTGTGTTGTGTTGCGTCCCAGAAGCCTAGAATGGCACTAGCGTCAAACATTTAATTGCACCAATGAGTGGTTGATTTAAAAACTCGCCAATAAGCGCGTCAAGCAAGTAATAAATAGGTCCTACCGAGGGACCTTTTAAGAAACATCACCATGTAAAAATATTACCACGCTGTTCTTGAGCAATACGTGGAAAGAAACAATTACACTATAGTAGCAGCAAGGAAACCAGACGAGAGCTATCTTCAAACTCGCTTGTACGCGTTCTTCGTTCTAAATAAAACTGGCCGAAATAATCGGGTCTCTAACCAAGACCTGATGCCGACCTGATGACCGCATAGCCAGTGAAACAAAGAGGTGTGCTTTGCGGTTATGTACGTACATCCAAATATCATCGGGGGTTTTAAGTCACGAAACCACGATATGATTATGAAGGACGCCATCGTGGAGGGCTCCGGAAATTTCGAACATGTGGTGTTCTTTAACGTGCTCTGACATCGCACAGTATACGCGCTTCCTCCATTTCGCCTCCATCGAAATGTGACCTCTGCGGACGGGGTCGAACACGCGGCTTTCGGGTCAGAACCCGAGCACTGTAACCGCTACATCACCACAGCGGACGGTCGCATATGTGAATATAATTGGTTTCATTACGCTTTCACGAACAGTCAGCAAAGAGGGGAAGACGAGCTGTATAGCATGTCATGTACAATGAAATACATTTCGGACGTCTTTTATTATGTGCTCTAGAAACGTTAAGAGTGTTGTTTAAATTAACGCGTCTTTCTTAAAATGCTTAAATTTGGAAAATAATTCAGCAATTTCGTCCCTGTAATGAATTTAGGCCTTTATTTCTGCTACGTTTTGAGCTCTTAAACAAGATTATCACTGGCAGCGAATACGGCACGGCACGTTGCCTTCACTCTATAGCGCGAAAAAATTCACTTGTTAAGTGACGCCAACATATATTAGCTACGTGAAGCCTGTCTCTACATATTCTCAAAGCGTCATCGCCATCTCATAGGCTGATAATATTTTCTCGAAATTAGCTTTCACAGATTACAAAAACGGCCGCGACAAAAGGACGTCCTAACTTTCTTCATGAAACCAGTGGGGCCGACAACTATACAACAGCACGAAATATATTGAAAAGGACGAGAGGAAGGGCAGCACGCCCTTTCGAAATACGAGTTTGTCAAGCGCAGCCAAGTGACTTGTGCGCGCGGATTCACTAAAAAAAAAAAAAAAAAACTTGATTCACGATCGAGCAACCAACCGACCGCTCGTCGTACACGACTTGCGCTTATCAGTCAGCGATCACGGTTCGCTCTCGGTGGCGATAGTCGACATCGAGCTGCTTCGTTGGTTTTTTTTTTTTTTTTATGTATGGCCACTTTGTCTGCCGCGCGCCATGCGTTATCGCGCCAGTTTTGAAAGTTGAAGGTCTGTACGCCACGTGGTGTGAAAAACGGTGAACTAAAAGCGATGTCCCGAAATGCTGGGTATGGATGGAACGAGAAGTGGTCTACGAGGCCATGTAGTAGCATACAATGCCAAGGAAACGAATGAAAATATTCTGACGTTCACCGCACTTGTTCTGCAAACATCGATGTGAACAAGGACCGCCCTGAACAACTTGAAATAGCGGTGAAAGAAAGAGAAGTTATTGCAGCAATCTGCCGCTGCAAAGCAAGGTAACAACAACATGTAAAGAGTGAAATGCAAAATTTTATTGTCCAGCATTATTTGGCGAGTTGCCCAGCAATTAGGGAAGTATGTCGAATCTAACGCCAACAGCGCGGCATCTTTTCCACATAAATAAATAAGTCTCCAAAAAATGCATGGGGTTGGATAGGCCCAACTTGAGTTTGAGAGTGGCACAAGTAAATTTGGGATTTTTAGAACGTAGCGTTTGCGTCATGAGAATGTACGATTGACTGAAAGAATGTTATTGCCAACATAAATGCAGCACACATCAGCCGCAGCATTTCACTCGCTCGCTATGTACTGTCGGCAGCAAAAGTTTGCGGGATCTCCAGCGCGTGGCGGAGCGGCGGAAAACTGCATTGCTGCGCCGCCTACCGTGACGCGGCATGGAGTTGAGGTTATCTGCCACGGCTTCCGAGATTAGATCCAGCAACGGCGCATTGTCTAAACGCGCCGTTGCCCATCGCCGAGGCCGCGGACGATAGCCTCAACACCACGCCGCGTCACGATAGGCGGCGCAGCAATGCAGTTTTCTCCGCCGCTCCGCCACGCGCTGGAGATCCCGTAAACTTTTGCTGCCGACAGTACATGGCAAGCAAACGTCGCGTATAGGTTTGAAGGCGAAAGCCTTCGATGCCTCATGAAAAGCGAAGATTGACCGTTGGCATCCCGCCTCGTCGGCGTCGGCACGAGTAATGCAAAAAAGTCACCATCGCGTGATGAAGTCACCACATGTCGTCATCATGACGTCACAGATTGCCCAAATTTCTGACGTCGTTATGACGTCGCCATGACGCCACATAACGTGATGTCACATGATGACGTGTTCACATGACGTGGTCTCGTTGCACAGCCTCCGTGATCGGGGGGCCGATCACGGAGGCAGTGCAAAACCTCGTTAGGTGCACAAAGTTTTTTGGAGCGGGGCGGGGAAGTTCAATACATTGACTGACAAGAAGGAGAAAAGGGTGGCTTTGGCCTTCCGGTAATCTTAGGGGAATGCACAAGGAACCTTGCGAATTTTTAAAATCCAATGTATCTAAACAATCTCTCAAGCATCTGCAGCCCATATTGTAGACGCTGAGCACAGGGCCGACGATCAAGAGGTCGCACAGGAACGTTCTGAGATGGTATCGCAGGATGCAAAAGGCAGCGCCTTTTCCATACTGCGGTAGATAATGCTTGGCATTTAAAAACAGCGCAAAATAGAGACAAGGGACTAAAGAAGAGACGACACGGCCCTGAACTCGCAACTAAAATTCATTGGAAGGCACACACACATATATCAAGCAGCCGACCTAGTCACGTGGCACACCAAAGGCGTCTGCGCAGCAGAGCGAACAGGATACAAAAAAAGAGCTAATCATTGTGACAAGCAGCACGTGTGTAAACAACCGAAAAAAAACAAAACACAAAAAACCAACAATCCTTCATACTGGCCAAAGAACATGTGTAACAGTCCAAAAAACAGTCGTCTCTTCTTTAGTCCCTTGTCTCTATTTTGCGCTGTTTTTAAATCCCAAGCATGAACCACTAACTAGCACAACTTTCGCTTCTAGTGCGGTAGATAAGCACCATTAGCCGGCGGGAAGCGCGCGCGGATGATCGTCGCAGCGCGCACTTTCTGCTACTGAACATCTCAGCCCCGACGCAGTAGCGAAAATCGTCGTCGCGAAAGTGCTTGTTGTACACATGTCTCGTAGCCGATCGCTGCTTGCCGGTTCTTAGCACTACAACCCACTCTTCAGGCGGTTTCTTGTCCCACGGGCACCGGTGTAGGCTTATACCGGACTTCGTTGCGTACGTCTGGCACTACGGCACCGAGCAGTAAGAGCAGCATGTTCATCGCTTTTGGAGGTAGCCACTCCTGTTACCATGGGTTCAGAATACGAGAAAGCCTCGGTATTCGTACCGACCGCAGCGCAGGTGGGGCTTCAAACTCATTTACAAAGCACGCGGCAGCGCTCCGCAAGCAGCCGACGCGGCCGCCGAGACCGAGTGATCCTGCCAAGCACGTCACGCCGACGGTGGCGCCGGCGTTTCCAGTGGTGGCCCTCGAGGCCAATATCGGCTATGGAGGTCGGCTGGTGACCTCAAAGGCGTAGGTTCGATCCCGGCCGCGGTGGTCGCATTTCGATGGAGGCGAAATGGTAGAGGACCGCATGTACTGTGCGATGTCAGTGCACGTTAAAGAACACCAGATGGTCAAAATTTCCGGAGCCCTCCACTACGGCGTCTCTCATAATCATATCGTGGTTTTGGGACGTAAAACCCCACCAATTATATTACTGTGCGATGTCAAAGCACTTTAAAGAACACCAGATGATCAAAATTTGCGGAGTTCTCCTATACCGCGGGCCTCATAATCATATTGTCACGTGGTTGTGACGTCGACGAAGGCAGCAGGCGACGTGTCCAAAATGAAACTGTTTATTAGGCCGAACTTGTGGCCGGTAAACAGAAAGTAGGATTGCAGTAATACACGCTGGCACTGATAGCGGCGAACAGAGCGTCGGCCGGCGATCAACTGAACTTCGTTGGAACGCGCCGGCTTTAATAACTCACGCGTCGAACATTCTTGTCTTATCTATGGTCGTCGCGCAAGCTCTCGAATAATCTTGGGTGTTCGCGTCTTGCGCGCAATCTTAACAAAATGATCTACTAGAATCGTGAACCTTCTCGAACACTGCAGGCGCGGTTTGTTCACAGTCTTTGTGGGCGTAAACCGAATACAGTAAAAGAAACGCGCGTGGCAATGCCCCCCCTCTGAAAAGGCATCGTCCCGATGCTTAAAACAGAACACGGGGGGAAAAATGCATGCAACAATAAATCACAACAATAAAGAAAGAAAGTACAATAATTAAGCAATAAGTGCGAGTCTCTGGTTTGCTAACGCGCGTAATACGGCTTGAGGCGCACGACATGGACGACTTCAGGTAGCGCACGGCACCGTTGAGAGTTCGTTATGCCGTCCGGGACGACCTCGTAGTCCAGAGCACCGAGACGTCGAAGCACCTTGTACGGCCCGAAGTATCGCCGAAGGAGTTTTTCACTAAGTCCACGTCGGCGTATCGGTGTCCACACCCAAACGCGGTCGGCGGCCTGGTATTCCACGAAGCGTCGTCGAAGATTGTAACGGCGGCTGTCGGTCGTCTGCTGATTCTTGATCCGCAGGCGGGCGAGCTGTCGTGCTTCTTCGGCGCGCTGTAGGTAGGCGGCCACGTCGATGTTTTCCTCATCGGTGACGTTAGGTAACATGGCGTTGAGCGTCGTTGCCGGGCCCCGTTCGTAGACCAAGTTGTATGGCGTCATCTGCGTCGTTTCTTGCACGGCCGTGTTGTATGCGAAGGTCACGTACGGAAGGATGGCGTCCCACGTCTTGTGTTCGACGTCGACGGACATGGCCAGTATGTCGGCGATGGTCTTATTTAGACGCTCGGTCAGGCCGTTGGTTTGTGGGTGGTAGGCGGTGGTTCGGCGGTGACTTGTTTGGCTGTACCTTAGGATCGCCTGAGTTAGGTCCGCGGTAAAGGCCGTACCTCTGTCGGTAATGAGGACCTCTGGGGCGCCATGACGCAGTACGATGTTCTCGACGAAGAACTTTGCTACCTCGGCGGCACTGCCCTTGGACAGGGCCCTTGTCTCGGCGTAGCGGGTGAGGTAGTCCAGTAGCTACGACGATCCACTTGTTTCCGGAATTCGACGTCGGGAACGGCCCCAGTAAGTCCATGCCGATTTGCTGGAACGGCCGGCGAGGTGGCTCGATGGGTTGGAGAAGTCCGGCTGGCCTAGTCGGTGGTGTCTTCCGTCGCTGACAATCTCGGCAAGTCCTCACGTAGTGGGTGACGTCGGCAGTGAGGCGAGGCCAGTAGTACTCCCATATCTTACAGCGCGAGAGGACACCACAGAAAGGAAGGCACACAAGACACACGGAGCGCTGCGTGTGTCTTGTGTGCCTTCCTTTCTGTGGTGTCTTCTCGCGCTGTAAAATATGGAAGCTAAAAACCAACTCGCCCAACATATCGCCTTGTGGAACTTCACCACTAGTACTGTTCTTGTATCCTTGCCAGCGTACGGGAAAATCCAAGGTGTCCAGCCGTCGGGTCGTCATGCAAAGCATGCAGAACTTCTGGTCGTAATGCCGAAGGTACTACGAGGAGGGAGTCGGCCCGAAGTGGCGAGAAGTTTTTCTTTAGCAGAACGCCGCTGCGCATGAAAAACGACTCCAGTCCTCGTCTGAATACCTTTGGAGCCACGGTGGCTTTGCCCTCGAGGTATTCCATAAGGCCCTTGAGTTGCGGATCGGCGCGCTGTGGCTCGGCGAAGTCGTCGGCACTTATGGTTCCCAGGAAGCCGTCATCATTCTGGTCCTCCAGCGGTGGTGGGTCGACAGGGGCACGAGACAGGCAGTCGGCGTCAGAGTGTTTTCTTCCGGACTTGTAAACGACGGTAATGTCGAATTCTTGAAGTCTCAGGCTCCACCGTGCGAGGCGACCAGAAGGGTCCTTCAAGCTAGCTAGCCAACACAAGGCGTGGTGGTCGCTCACAACTTTGAAGGGTCCGCCGTAAAGGTAGGGGCGAAACTTTGATGTAGCCCAGATGATGGCAAGGCACTCCTTTTCTGTTGTGGAGTAGTTGGCCTCTGCCTTTGATAGCGACCGGCTAGCATAACTGATAACCCTTTCCAGTCCGTCCGTCCTCTGCACAAGGACGGCGCCGAGTCCTACGCTGCTCGCGTCGGTGTGCACTTCTGTTTCGGCGTGTTCGTCGAAATGCGCAAGTAACCGAGGCGTTTGCAGGCGTCGTTTTAGTTCTTGAAATGCTTCCTCCTGCGGCGTTTCCCACTTGAACTCGACGTCGGTCCTGGTGAGGTTAGTGAGAGGCTCGGCGATGCGGGCGAAGTTTTTAACGAACCGCCTGTAATAGGCACACAAGCCGAGAAATCGACGCACGGCCTTCTTGTCGGTGGGTGGCGGGAAAGCAGCGATGGCGGTTGTCTTTTGCGGGTCGGGGCGTACTCCGGATTTGCTTATCACGTGGCCCAAGAACAAAAGTTCTTCGTATGCGAAGCGGCACTTCTCTGGCTTGAGAGTGAGTCCGGACGTCTTGATTGCCTGAAGTACAGCTTCACGGCGCCGCAGGTGTTCATCGAAGTTCGAGGAAAACACAACGACGTCGTCCAAGTACACAAGGCAAGTCTGCCACTTCAAGCCAGCCAGTACAGTATCCATAACGCGTTGGAAGGTCGCGGGGGCCGAGCTAAGACCAAAAGGCATGACCTTAAACTCGAACAGGCCGTCTGGTGTTATAAAGGCAGTCTTTTCTCGGTCTCTCTCGTCGACTTCGATTTGCCAGTAGCCCGTCTTCAGGTCCATCGACGAAAAGTACTTCGTGTTGTGGAGTCGATCCAGGGCGTCGTCTATCCGTGGGAGGGGGTACACGTCCTTCTTCGTGATCTTGTTCAGGCGACGATAGTCGACGCAGAAACGTAGCGTCCCGTCCTTCTTCTTCACCAACACCACGGGAGACGGCCCAGGGACTCTTGGACGGCTGGATTATGTCGTCGCGTAGCATTTCATCGACTTGCTTCTTTACGGCTTCGCGTTCTCGCGTCGAAACTCGGTACGGGCTCTGGCGGAGTGGCCTCGCATTTTCCTCTGTAATGATGCGATGTTTTGCGACTGGGGTCTGTCGAATTCTTGACGACGACGAGAAGCAGTCCTTGAATTGCAAGAGCAGACATTTGAGCTGGTCTTGCTTGTGCTTCGGGAGGCTCGGGTTGACGTCGAAATCTGGTTCGGGACCTCGATTCGTCGAAGCAGGTTCGGCAGCATCGAAGAGGGCGAAAGCATTGCTGGCGGCCACGCATTCATCGATGTAGGCGACCGTCGTACCAATGTTTATGTGCCTATATTCGTGGCTGAAGTTTGTCAGCACTACCTTTGCTTTACCGTCACGCAGCTCGGCTATACCTCTTGCGACGCAAATTTGACGTAGGTGCTGATCGCCCTCGATGACGCCTTCAAGGTTCGCAGGGTTTTCGGTGCCGACGGAAATAATGATGCTGGAAAGCGGCGGAACGGTCACCTGCTGTTCTATCACATTCAATGCATGGTTCCCTGGCGTCGCGAGAGGTGGGAGCGCTTTGTCTGAGGTTAGTGTTATGGACTCAGACCTTAGGTCGATGACGGCGCCGTGGTCACTTAGGAAGTCCATTCCAAGTATCACATCCCTGGAGCAGTTTTGTAGGATTACAAAGCTCGCAGGATAAGTCCGGTTACTGACGGTGACTCTCGCCGTGCAGACTCCAATCGGCGTTATCAGGTGGCCTCCAGCTGTCCGGATTTCGGGTCCACTCCAAGCGGTCTTTACTTTCTTCAGCTTGGCGGCGAATGACCCACTGACGACGGAATAGTCGGCCCCAGTGTCGACGAGAGCGGTCACTCCGTGGCCGTCGATAAGAACGTTGAGGTCGGTAGTTCGTCGTCTCGCGTTGCGGTTAGGTCGCGGCGTCGGGTCACGGCTGCGTCGGTTTGTTCCAGCGGTTCCACGTTGCGTAGTGATGTGTTCTTCGGGCTGCGGAGTTTCCACGCCAGGGCCTCGTTCGTCTTGTGACGGGTTCTTTAGATTTCCTTGCGGCGTCGTCGTCGGCGGCGGCGGAGGATCTTCGGTAGTTCGTCGTACAGCAACCGCACCTCCATCGGTTGCTGCCCTTAGTTTTCCGAGTAAGGGCTAGGAGATCGGCCCCGGATTGGGCCAGCGTACTGCCGGCGGTGCGGCGACATGTAGCGGCCAGCGACGGCGAGCGGAATGGTCGTCGGGGTGTCCACTGAGCACCTGAGAGGTAGTCGGCGATGTCTTGCGGTCGTTCACCCCGCTGTGGGCGAGGCGCGTTGACGGCGAAACCTCGTAGCCCCATCTGTCGGTACTGGCACCGGCGGTAGGTGTGGCCAGCCTCTCCGCAGTGGTAACAAAGTGGGCGGTGGTCAGGGGCGCGCCAAACGTCGGTCTTTCGAGGAGTGTAGCGTTGACCAGCGGGTGGACGATATGGCGTCGGTGGCGGTGGTGTCTGGCGGCGGAACTGGGGCGGTGCGACGTCTTCACGTGGGTGCGGCGGGGGGAGCGTTACGACGTGCTGCGGCAGCGTAGCTCATTGGCCTCCGGATGAGGGTGTGGTGGTTCGGGGATTCCCAGGGATTGCCGGACTTCCTCACGAATGATATTAGTGATGGAGTCCACCTGAGGAGGCGATGACGGGAACATGCGGCGCAGTTCTTCTCGCACAATGGCCCTTATCGTCTCGCGCAGGTCGTCGGAGCG
The DNA here is from genome assembly GCA_030522465.1 of Rhipicephalus appendiculatus. Classification (NCBI taxonomy): domain Eukaryota; kingdom Metazoa; phylum Arthropoda; class Arachnida; order Ixodida; family Ixodidae; genus Rhipicephalus; species Rhipicephalus appendiculatus. Next base: position 299,612 of record JALIZH010031288.1, on the reverse strand, counting down.
GAGCCCTTTGACTTCGATGATGTGTGGCGTGGAACGACGATCGTATTGCCTTTTGCGCATGTCTAGCGTCTTCTCAATTCTCGTTGCTTCAGCGACAAATTCTTGGACACTGGTAGGTGGGTTCCGCATCAGTCCCACAAAGAGCTCCTGCTTGACCCCTCGCATGAGGAGGCGAACTTTCCTCTCTTCGGGCATGGCAGGGTCGGCGTGGCGGAACAGTCGCGTCATTTCTTCTACGAAGATGGTCACGTGTTCGTTCGGCAGCTGCACCCGTGTCTCAAGCAAGGTCGCGGCCCTTTCTTTTCGGACGACGCTCGTGAACGTCTCAAAAAAAGTGCTGCGAAACAGGTCCCAGGCACGAATTGTGGACTCCCGATTCTCGAGCCATGTCCTTGCTGCTTCTTCCAGGTAAAAGTATACGTGGCGCAGCTTGTCCTCGGAGTTGTACGTTGAGACCCTCTCGAACGTCTCTAGCCAGGTTTCAGGGTCTTCACACGGCGAACCACGGAATGTCGGTGGCTCCCTGGGCGGCTGCATCACGATCGCTGCAGGGGGCGTCTCCGTGGCTTTTGGCTTGGCAGGCAGGGGTCCGTATTGTGGTGCCAGTCCTTGTAGTCTCCGGCTAGCTCGACTTTCCTGGATGGTGTCGGTTTCTTCTTGGCGACTTGGGCTGGGTTCACGGCTTGACGGGGGGCGTCCGGAACATGAACGCACAGCACCTCCACCAGATGTCACGTGGTTGTGACGTCGACGAAGGCAGCAGGCGACGTGTCCAAAATGAAACTGTTTATTAGGCCGAGCTTGTGGCCGGTAAACAGAAAGTAGGATTACAGTAATACACGCTGGCACTGATAGCGGCGAACAGAGCGTCGGCCGGCGATCAACTGAACTTCGTTGGAACGCGCCGGCTTTTATAACTCACGCGTCGAACATTCTTGTCTTATCTCTGGTCGTCGCGCAAGCTCTCGAATAATCTTGGATGTTTGCGTCTTGCGCGCAATCTTAACAAAATGATCTACCAGAATCGTGAACCTTCTCGAACACTGCAGGCGCGGTTTGTTCACAGTCTTTGTGGGCGTAAACCGAATACAGTAAAAGAAACGCGCGTGGCAATATCGTGGTCTTGTCACGTAAAACCCCAGATATTGCTATTGTTATTATTATTATTATTATTATTATTATTATTATTATTAATTTTCGTTTATTAAAGAAATCATATACCATGAAGCGTTCGATTGATAATATTTAGGTAGTGTTTTTGGAGCCGCTGACCGGCAAATCTGTAGCGGTAGCACACGTGCGTAATCATATGCGCTATGCGCCGATTTGTGTGTGCCGCGAGCCAACACCTTCTAGAACGATTACTTTGTACTTTACTAGCCATAGTAATTGTTGAGGTTTTGTGTTGAGGTAAGTGCCTCTCGGTATTTTTTACGGCCAAGACACATAAGCCTGGTGTTCCCTTCAGGTACATTGTCAGTGAGAATGGTGCTTGGCAGTTGAATCTTAGCCGGTACCTGGATGATCCATTCCGCGTAAAGAACTCGACTGAAATAATTGATTTTCTGAAGGTTAACCAGTCAATAGGCGATGTATTGATGTGGAATATCTATTCTATTCTATTCCCCACCAAGAGCTTTTCAGGGCAGTACGAGTATGCATTGAAAAGAATGGGGTTTTGGCTTTTCAGAATCTGCGTGGCATTAGCGTTGATAACTTCTTAGGTTTACTCGAGTTTTATCTTGGCGCCACGGTTGTTTCTTTTGAGGATCAGTTTTTGTTGCAGAAGCGAGGAATCTGCATCGGGTCTTGTGTAGCTCCGGTGCTAAGCGAAATATTTTTGGCAGAAGTTGATGAAGGTTTGGATAGGGCCATGCAGGTGGTCAGTGTTTTACGTACTTTTAGATATGTTGACGATTTTTTTGATTATCTTGGGTAAAGAGCAGGGGGGTATCGTTGCAACAGCGTGTGTCTGTGGTTTTAGATGCGTTTATCAGCGTTGGAAATGGGCTTAATTTCACTTTTGAGACGCTGGTTGATAACGGGCTTCAATTTTTAGACATCTTTTTAAATGTTTGCGACAAGCACGTCTGTTGGATGTACAGACCACGTGTGCGAAAGAATTTGTACCTTTTGATTCTGCCCATTCAAAAACAGTGAAAAGAGCTATTGCTTCTGCGTGTTTAGATTCAGCGCTTAAGAAGTCGTGTATGCACACCATGAAGGAGAGCTTTGACCTACAAATTTCGCGTCTCTCATCTGCCGGGTCTCCCCGGACAGTGGTGGCTTCTGTAGTAGAAGCAATGTTAAAGAAGATGAAAGGCAAGACTCAGAGTCCTGCCTTAGAACGCCAAGAGAAATAAACGAGACCGGTAGTCATTCCGTACACTCATAAAGTCGCTCATAATCTTAAGAAGGTTACTACAAGGTTCAATGTTCCTGTGGTCTTCTCGGCGCCATGCAAATTGTCCAGCGTTTGTAGACGAGTAATGAAACCTGGTGATACGAGACGTTGCTGCGATATTAAGCATGAGCATCCTTTTGGAGAGTGTTGTGTCGGTGCGGTGTATTTGATTCCTTTGAGCTGTGGCAATGTATACATCGGCCAAACAGGCCGATGCATTAAAGTTCGGTTACAGGAACATGCGATGTCCATAAAGAATGGTACGGGCTCGCATCTGCCATATCATTGTAAATCTTGTGCATGTGTGCCCCTGTTTTCATCCAGGAAAATCTTAAAGCGAAGTTGTGACGCAGTCGCAAGAGAACTGGCTGAGGCATATTTCATTAAATTGTACGGGAGTGGGTGTGTCAGCGTTCCTTCTATCGTCCTTGCACAGCAGTGAGTTTGTCTTCTTGCAAGATCGCTTTTGATTTCGGCCGTATGCGCATGTGCGTAATGCCACATATATTGAGTGTCTTTTCGAGAATAAATCAGTTGGTAGTGTGCGCTTGTATACGTCTCTTCTTCCTGTTTCGTCCTTGTCCCATTTTGCGCCACCGTCTTATATTTTAACTATGCACCAACTAGCCCAGCAACAAATTTTATTGGATGAACTTACAACTGGCTTTTATTTTCCTCCCAAATATTGCTTTTTTCAGCCCCCCAAAAAGCTTCTGAAAATGTGCCGTCAGGTAAATTCCGACGCAAGAACCCGAATAGTGTGCACCACCAAGCATAAAAGATAGGTTCGTCCCATGTGAAGAATGTGTAGTCTATTGTATAGCGCTATCTTGTCACAGTGAATATGTCGGTAAGGCACCTTCCAGTCTGCTGGAAGGTGCCTTAGTGAACGTCTTAAGGAACACACGTACAATGAAGATAGTGCTATCAGTGGACATTTGGGAATTCATTGTCGGAATTTTGGGTGCCGGCCTCTTTTCAATCACACACGTGTGCTCGCAAGAAACAAAAATAGGACAGGGCGCGAAATCATAGAAGCCCAGGATACCTTGAGACGTGATAAAAAGTATATCAGTGTAGCTTCGCTTGCTCTTTCGAGCAAGGAATGGGAATTTTTATCGTGAAACATGTGATATCGATGATGGGTTGCTGTTCCCTTCACTGCATTTTTGCATAGCTCGTCTGCTTGTTTTTTCCTTATTCCAGTGAAAAGCGCATATATATTGCTGTGGCAGGAAAATAAACGCCAGTTGTAAGTTCAGCGCTCTGTGTGTGTCTCATCTTTGTTCGTCCACGTTCCATGCGCTGTGAAACATTGAAATTATGGTGCACCAGCTAGTCCAACGCTCAAGCTCAGGGACACTTACGGGCCAACCCGACCGCTACGGACTACGAACTGGTACATATACACGTTGTCCTGCGACATATTTTTCCGGCTTTTAGTTTTTGCACTTTGATTAGTATTAACGTGAAATATATTTTCGCTATAGCCAAAGTAAAATATAGTGATGAATGACATGCTAGCATGTCGAAGACGCCACCGTATGCGTCAAATACATCGTGTGACTGACGTTTGGCGCAGTTCACGTACGATGCCTAGCGGTAAAGTGTACTCAGGGTTACCAATTCTTCAATGAAGGAAGACAGGACGGGGGAGGGGGAGGGCATACACTAACGTAGGAAGTCGGAGAAATCAGTTTTCTTTATTGCGTTCTTCCAGACAAATCCATTCTTTCTTTATTGTTGCGGTCTCTTGAAGTGGTAGTTCAGCTTGGCTACGCGCTGTTTGCAACACTTCATCTTCCTGGAGAATGTACCCGTAAATGTTGACGCACTTCACGCCGAAGTTCAGCTAAAGAGGCTAAAGCCCCTCGCAGCCACAGATAGCCACAGCAACATAGCTTCGTGTGTGCAATTCGTGCTAACTTCGTGTTCCGTATAGTGTGATGCGCGTTGTTGGGCTTGCGTTGGATCACTTAAAAATTTCAAACTGGATGGTCTGGAACAAATCCGGGTCATATAGCTGTCGGGACAGGGACGGTGCGGGACTCGACATGCTGTATGAAGATTCAGGACAGTACCATGAAATCCGGGACAGTTGGTAACCCTAAGTGTACTAGAACTGTGCAATCAAAGCGTTTTTTGTCGCGAAGGATTAGTGCATTTCGCTCTTGCAAAGGGTACAGGTTATGTTCAACACATTTCCAAGTTTTACTGTTTTTTTTTCTTTCTTTTTTCTTCACTTAAAGATTGCGTAAAGGAACGCTCATTTTGTTGTCATGATTAGGGAATCATTTATCATAAGACAATGTATAAGTATCGTATAGTATTGTATTTCTTGTGACTATTTCGTATCGTATTGCATTTCTTGTAACTATTGTATTGTGTTATTGCATTAGTATAGGTATTATATTCTATAAATACTGTATAAGTATCGTACGCTCTCGCTGTATGCCATGTAAAACGGGGGCTCGAGGCTTCTCAAGTGGATAGATCCACTTTTTCTCGAGCCCTCGTGTTCCACAACACACAAACTTGTGGACGAAATAAAGTTTGATGTGATTTGATTTGATTTGATTTGATTTGATTTGATTGAATGGCGTGAACACGCCTGGACGCCTGATGCCTTCCGCGTCGACATATATGCTTGCTTCATATATGCCTTTGAGAGATACTGCTAATTAATTTTTGTAACTGAAGCGACTGCTGCAAGGTACGAAAATTATCAAAAAAAAAATGAAAACGGGCTGATTGCATCAGGGAAGATTCACGAACTCGGTGTAATTGAGCCGAACTAATTGCTGGGCTTGTAAGTACATTACTGTCAATTAACTAGACGCCGGACGACCGCCAGAAGAAAGACAGATGAAACAGAAAGTGCGTGGCTTATTGATTTTTTCTGTCTTGATCCTTTCTTCTAGTGGTGATTCGGCGTCTATAGTTTATTCAGAGCAACTGAACGCTTTATGGGGATTTAGCTGTGCTCAGAAATCTGTGTGCAGATGTATTATCTTGCAAAAAGCAGGCCGAACATGTGCCCACGGCGACGCTGTGTGTACGGTGCGTCTGTTTACAAATTCGCTGAGTAAATCTGACTTTTTGGACAATACGAGGGCGCAAAGGTATCGGAAGTCAAACGCAAATGGACCGCGATGAAGCAACGGTCGTTCTCAAGGGCGTTGCACGGCTGTTGTTAATGCGGCAGGGCTTCACTTTTGACACTTTACGGATAAAACATGTAAATGATTATGCAAAACATTGTGAAACAAATTCTTGCACTGACATGAATAGCAGACCTGGAAAATAGCGCAATGTAATCTGCCGATACATAAGGGGAACTGGTTGAAAACCAGACAGGCTGTATTTACACCTTCGCATTTTAGTATGCTTGAGATAAGCCCTGATGCATGAAGTTCGTTCCTCGGAGCTGAACGCGTGCCTTCGGCTCAGCTCCCTGGTGTTTTAATCCTGCAGAGGTAGTATAACCGGTGCACAGTAACCGTGAAGCACGCTGTTGAAACAAGATAGCCTTTCGGCATTTAAGAAACAGCACGTAACTGGCACGACGGAACTCAGCCGTCCATAAACGTTGAGATAGAGCAACGCCTCCTAGAAATTCTAGGAGGCGTTGGATAGAGTTGTGTGTTCTCAGGTTACTCACACTCATCTCATTCACCCACGCTTTCGGAACGTTGTGCCGCATATGTATTACGTATGCAGTCTGTAGAGCGGCACACTGCACGCGCATAGCAATCACAGTGAAAGGTCACTAATAGGTGATACATACAAATCATCCTGTTACCGCACCGGAAATTCTATTCACAGGAAGAGTTATGTGTCAGTTCGGCTCATGTAATCTGCGCCTACATTTTCCTATTCTCCTATGTAGCTAACTGCGAAGTGGTATTCAATGAGGCGCAGACTACGCCGGAGTACACGTTGATTAAGTTGTCTGGCGGATTGAATATATGGCAGCGGTTAGTGGTCACATTGCAATATATATGATCGTTCAAGGAGGAAGATATAGTATTTTCGAATTGCCAACGCCATCGCGAATCATTCTCTTTCGATCGAAAAATACGCTGCCTCGCACGGAAGCACCTTTCTATTGGCATATGAGAGAAGGTGGACGCGACCTTCTTGTAGTAAGACCTCGCCCAAACTGCCTGAGGATGCGTCCGTGCGCAACGCGAATGGCTTTCGCAAATTAGGCGTTGTGTTGCGAACAAGTTTTTCAGCTTCTCGAAGACCGGTCCATGCTGGTCATTCCATACGATTTTGTTTGACACCCCCTTCTTTCTTAGTTCGGTTAAGACAGTTCTGCACAATTGGGCGTAAAATCTCTGTGAGGCCCAGGAATGCACGCACCACTCTTTTTGTGTGTGATCTTGTAGTCGCTTTGACCGTTTCATGGTCTGTAGTGTCCCTTGGCCGACGGCATGACTAAGAAAACTTGCCTTGTGGAAACCCTCCTCGCTCTTCTTGGGTTTTGTAGTAAGCTTGGCTTGCCAACGCATGCGAAGAAAAGCTGCAGAGTGACGACATGCTCTGCCCACGTGGTTGCACGACAAGCACGTCATCGAAGTAATGAAGCATATTTGGTATATATTATCTAAGACCGCACGCATTCATCTATTAAGCGCTGCAGGGGCACTTTTCATTCCAAACGCCATGAACTTGAACTGGCAGAGTCCGGAGTCAGAGGAAAAAGCCACGCGTTCCTTCAATTCGTTGACCATGGGTACTTGCCAGTAGCCCTTCGTTAAATCTAACCGCGAAAAGTACCGACAGTTTGTCAGTTTATCAAACACCATGTCACCACGGGGGCTTGGCTCACAGTCTGGAACCACAGCCGTATTCAATTGGCCAAAACCAATAGATAATCGTATTGTCCCGTCTTTCTTTTCAACAACGACGGTAGGTGCGTGTTACACTGCAAACTGCAACGCTAATAAATTGTAAAACACCACTTATGGTCCGGCCTAGTATTAATACCGAATATCTAGTCTTTCCGCCGCGGTGGAGCAGTGGTTATGGTGCTCGGCTCCTGACCCAGAGGTCACGGTTTCGATCCCGGCCGCGGTGGTCGCATTTCCATGAAAGGGAAATGGTTGAGGCTTGTGTGCTGTGCGATGTCAGCGCACGTTAAAGAACACCAGATGGTCGAAATTTCCGGAGCCCTTCACTACGGCGTCTCTCATAATGATATCTTGGTTGTGGGACGTAAGACCGCAGATATTATTATTATTATTAATATCCAGTTTGCACATCACATTTCTATTGTTGTAGTTATGAAAGCCGCAACAAAGTAAAAGGAAACTCTCACTTAGAAAACAAAAGACGTATACGGTAACAAAAAAAAAAAAACTTACAGCTAATGGAGTCACCGTTTGAAATAACCTTCTACAAGAACTGAAACAGAATAAAATTCCTCTTTCGCACCGAAAAGCATTTTTAAATAACATATAGACACCCAACGTATCCATGCTCGAAACAGCCATACTGAATTCATTACCATGTATAATCATGTTGCATGCTATTACATTTAATATGTATACGCTCCGTTACAGTTATTGTATGTACATTTTTATGTATGAATGAGAAAATATTTTCTTTTTTGTGCTCATGCATTATTGTTATGATCTCGAGATACATAATTTGTCATAATTAGTTGTCATGGTATCCTAATGTCAGTAAATTATCTTCATATGTTCATTTATTGCTTTGCTGTTTGATATGCTGTTCCGATACGCTATCTTACATATCTTTGTTATTTGTCCTCTCTTATTTTTCCCACACCTATGATCAGTCGCCAAGCTCTGTAAATGCATTATGTTATAATCAGTTTTCGAAGGATTATAACTTTAGTAAAATATTTATGTTTGTATACTTCTTTTTCGATAAGTGACATGCCTGTCTTCATGATTACTTTTAAATTAATCCCAACTAGTCTTAGGCTAGGGATTTTGATGCATTTTTCACAATATTGTGTTTTCGCCAATTATCTTACGGTCAATAAATTCAATTCAATTCAAACGCAATGTAGACAAATGGGGCATTTTAAGGGCTACAATCCTCCTTAATATAACTGCCTGCACTTGGACAGTACATTTTTAAGGTGTAAAGAGGTGGGTGTAATAAGGTTCTGGGTCCTCAATTTTATTATGTGGTTTCTCCCACATAATAAAATTGAGGACTATCTGACGCCAATCGTCAAATGGAGCTCAAGAACAAAAAACTCCTATTTCACTCACTCTGGCAATATTTCTCTTTATTTCTTCCGAAGCTTTCTATAATGCCTGCAGCTGCGCGTGGGAAGGAAGTGTTGCTCGAAGTGCTCAACAGCTCACATTATGCACAGTGCTCGATAGATTAATGAACGCGCTAATCAATGATTCCTTCGTCTCGTCCACTGATATTCATTGCCGTACGGAGTGCGGCAGAGGGCGCACTTCAGACCATTGGGCTCGGGTTCAAGCAGCACTTCGACCACAGAATGACTTCGCTTGTGTTGTTTTTCCATTAAATCAAAGTTAGACTAAAATGAATAGCCTGCAAGCCCTCGATGTGTCCGATCGGCACCGCATGCACACTCAGTATCATAGGTCGGCAAACTCACTCATGAGTCGACTCACTCAGACTCACTCAGACTCAGATGAGGCGTGAGTCTGAGTCTGAGTGAGTCCGGCTGAATTATACTTAGGTGAGTCTGAGTCCGAGTGAGTCCGCTTGAGGAAAATTTTGGTGAGTCTGACTTCGAGTGAGTCCGGCTGAGTTATACTTTGGTGAGTCTGAGTCCGAGTGAGTCCGGCTGAGTTATACTTAGATGAGTTTGAGTCGGAGTGAGTCTCCTTGAGGAAAATTTTTGTGAGTCTGAGTCCGAGTGAGTCTGGATGACGAAAACACCGGTGAGTCTGAGTCCGAGTGAGTTTGGTTGGAGAGAAATTTCGTGAGTCTGAGTCCGAGTGAGTCTGTTTCAGCAAAATTTTGGTGAGTCTGAGTCCGAGTGAGTCCGGTTGAAGAAAATATTAATGAGTCTGAGTTCGAGTGAGTTCGCTTCAGCAGAATTTTGGTTAGCCTGGTTCCTAGTGAGTGCTGAGCGAAAAACGTTTATTGAATGAGTCTGCGTGGGCTCCATTTATTTTGCCGACCTATGGTTACAAATATTTATAGCCTCCTTTTATGGCGTGCCTTGTAATCGTATAGATGTACCGTCTTGTAAAGCCCTAGAAATTATTTTTCAAGTTATCAAGCTGTCCATGTCCTCATATACGAGGGCATGTAAGTGGGCTGTGCAGCATGTTCTGACACATGTACAACTCCAGGCCACTTTTATTATGCGATATCGTGAACCACATTGATTTTTATCTACAATTGTGTACCTAATCAACGGAGAATGAGTGCAATGTTCGAGCTTCGTCATTCATGCGGATTCAAATACGACAAAGCAGCACGATTCGCGAGCATAGAGCGCCCCTTCGCTCTCTGTTGCATTGAACCGCTTGAGTCTTTAGATGCCGCTTCGGTTTTTCCATGATTAAATCTGGTAATTGGGAAATTTTTGAGCGCCAAACAAGACATTCACAAGTACGAGAGAGACAGGACGGGCGCTTTTGAATGCCTCGTGAATGCATTGTTTCGCGCTCAAAAATTTCCCAGTAGCTATGCACCATCTAACCGAATTTCAAGCTTTGTTGAAAATGTAGCGACGACACAGACCATCGGCTTTCTTCATGTCATTCGCTACCAGTTAAACAGCGGCTGCGTTATTTAAAGTGGCTAGATAAAGCTTGCCCCCCGTGGTACCTCGAAAGTTGTAGCGACCGGATTTCAAGGAGGAAGGGGGGTCAAAGAATTATGTTACCTCTCGGCAATTCAAAAAGCTTTTAAACTTTAATGACCTCTTCGAATTCTAGACTCTCTTTGGGAGATATTGCTGCCATATTTTCCCAGCACGCCTGCAGTTCAGTCCTTGCCGACTCAAGCAAAACCCGTTTTTTTTTTCGTATTTTTTTTCTTTTCTTTCCTATTCAAACACCTTTCCATTCATAGACAGCGTTGACGCGCCGAAGCACTTTCGGTGGTCCCTCAGCCGTCATTGTGTTCGTCCAAGCCACACAGTAAAAAGCTTCATGGCACGGGCGTTTCCCAGGCTCGTTTCCCGTACCTTGCTTTCGAGCTCCTAATACCCCCCAAGGAATGCAAGGAAAGTACAAAACGAAGCAACGAGCTCGACACTCTAGGCTTGGGGCCTGCAACACAAATATCTCAATTCTTTCAAAAGTGAACATTCGGCAGAAGTCTGTCTGGTTGGGATAACAGAAAACTGGAGAAAAGAGAAAACTCCAGCCAAAATTTATTTCAAGAAACCGCGACGTTTCGAAGCATGATCGGCTTCTTGTTCAGGGGTGGGAAGGCCCGAGATGTGCAACGCCTTCTTGCCAAGCGGGATTGTTTGCCGTGAGTCGTCGCAAGCCCTGGCAGTAGAGGTAGGGCAGTGCCGCCGTGGTGTGGTCGATGTTTCCCGGTGTCTGCTCAATGTAACAGGAATCGAGGAGGGGCCGCCGGCGAAGGTTCCTTTCTTTTTCCAAAATCACCGCGCCGTCGGGACTGGTATGGTGGTCAAACTGCTAGCAGTGCTCTGTCACTTCGCTCCGTCCACTGTTCAAGTGACGGAGGTCATTCTTGTGCTGCCGCATTCTTTCATGGAAGTTCTTTGTTCCTCAATGTAGGAAGCAGGACAGTCGGCGCACGTGATCCGGTACACGACGCACTGCGCTTTTTCCGCAGATGCGCTGTCTTTGGGCCGAGGGATGAAACTGCCGATGGTGGTGGATGGCTTGTGGGAAAAGTCGACCCCTGCCTTTCTTAGTATACGGGCTATTGCTTCGCTGGCGCCCGCAATGTAAGGGATCGACACGCGGCGTCGTTGCGGCGCCGTTGGTGTCACGTTTCCCCCGTCTTTTCTCTTACGGAGGGCTCTGCGAATAAACGCCTTTGTGTAGCCGTTGGTGCAGAGGTCACGAATTATTGTCTTCCTTTCTTCTAATCCGTGCTGGGGTGACGATTGGTGATTTTGGTTGGAGTTTTACATTTAAACTCGTGACGCAGCGGGTGGTTGGTTGTTTACACAATAAACGAAGGCACGTTTCGCTGCAGTGGGGCGATAGGAACTTTAAAATCGATTTTAAATACGTCCTAGGCTATATTATCTGTTGATATTTCGTAGGTGATACGCGTGTGTATACACAAATCTATCCCACATATTATCTAGCCTTCAAAATTTTGTTTCATAACTTCAATGGGAAGATAGAAGGGGGGGGGGGGGGGAGTATGCGCTGGTATGAAGATAAGAAGCGGTCTCATAAATATATGAGACTCGAGCACTGCTCTCCATCCCTTACCCCCCCTCCCTGCATCTTTCAAGAATGTAGTCTTTGAAGCAGGAAAGAAAAAAAAGCGCATGTCCTGCCTTCATCTCACTCATTTTGTATTCGTTGTAGCACTGGCTTTCGATCATAAGTCGCTGAGCAGTGTACCCTCATGGGAGACAAATTAGCGCATTTCTCATATGTTTCATGAATCACTAGATGTCATTATGAATCCACACCAAGTCTGTTATTCTGCAAAGAAAAACAGTACGTTATGGCAACCTCCGCTGCCCCATTTACCCGCTGAAAATAGGCTCCTCAATCATTTATTTATTTAATAGTACCCTGAAGGCCCGAAGGAATTACAGAGGGGAGTTGTGCATTTGAGAATGCGTAAGAGATTAGCAGTTACATCGAAGTAAAAACAATACAAATAATAAGTTATTAAGGATAGATATAATAGCGACGCAGTGAAAATAAAAAGAAATAAAATTGCTAATAGCGCAGGGTTAGCTATGTGAACTTATTGCGTCTGGTTTGTAGTAAACCCTCCACTTGTCAGTTCAGCGCCTTGTCCAGTGACTTTGTTCTTAGAAATGAATATTCCTGTCCTTTCTGGGGACTATAGGCACCGGGCGGCCGTCGTACGGCGCCAGCGGCGCCCCTCCCGAAAAGCACCCCTAGCGGCGGTAGCGAAAGCACTGGCATGTGAAGCAGACGACGCGGAGAAGGCTCTGCTACTTTCGGCAACGTATTCAAGTAGTAGCGGCGGCGTTTCTTTTTAGACAATCGCAAGCTGTAAGCTGTTTCGTTTGTCGCCCAAGGCAAAGAGAAGCTGCAGCAACAGTGTTTCTTGAACAAAGCACGAAGCGTTCGACTGTCGGACATGTGTTCAGATAACGGGGCCACTCGTCGGGCTCCAGGGAGCCCGACGGGGAGCTCCCCCGCAGTCGTTTGCGGTCGTGGCAGCATTCAATGGTCGCCAAGTCATCAAGAAAGGATGACACATAATCTTTTCATGTCTTCACACCCAGGAGCACCGTCGGAACGTCAGTCGACTAGGGTTCTTTGCGTGGTGCTGTACTTTTATGCGTTTGCTTTCGTTTGGAGGCGGACCAGAGGCACGATGCCTCCTCCATTTCGGGACTGTAAATGAGACCGGCCCGATTGGCGAAAGTGTTGTAAAATAAACATCTTTGTATTTTAACTGCCAAACTCGCTGCTCCTCGCTGTTGGGCTCCTGGCGGGAAGGCGAGTACTGACAGCGCACGTGCACTAATGGCGATGCCAGTTACATTGCGTTGCGGCTTTCAAGGCTTGACCAGCCGGCGTACGCGTTTTCATGCGTTTGCTCTAGAGAAGGGTCACCGCTTGCACGAAGCTGGCCACGTGCTTGACATCAAGGAATATAAAAGCGACAACGACTGCAAATTGCTTTGCAAGTGCACCCCGAAGACGAAGTTCAATGCGATAAGCTACGATGTGGAGCTAGATCTAGGTATCCCCATTCCTATTTCTATTTTAAACGCAAAGCATTTCTTATCTCTATCTATAAATTCCTCTATCTCTCTATCTAGCCGCCTACGTCTGGGCGCTCTCGTGGTCGCCTCCTTAAGTGGACATTAACCAAAATTGGGATAGGTGGGTACGGAAATAAGACGAACATGGCTGTCTGGTTGTGATATGGTGGTATGAGTAGCGCGAAAATCTTTCCAGTCACGTGCGGCACATACCGGGCGTATACCACGGGCCGCGGGATGCTGGTATGAGGCACAGGTGATTCACAGTGGATCGACCCAGGAACGGCGAGAACAGACATTGATAATTTAAGCGGGTGCATGTCCAAAAAATCCGGCATCAGCCACGTGAACCCGACGTATGCAAAGAATAGAAATCCGGATCCCAGCAGGAGTCGAAACCAGGTACTCTGAGCGGATATCAAATATTCTACCACACAGCCAAGCCATGACTTGAAATTACTTTTGAAAAAATCCTATGCGCAAGAAAAATGTCGGTGCAACCAACGTCAATTGTGGTTGCAGTGCTGGCTATCTAATTTCATGACAAGGTAATAAACATTACTCATGTACTCATATGAAACAGGCGTTACGTCGGCTTAACGCCAATCTTGGTTTTATTAAGACTTCTTGTTGGGCGAGTTGGTTAACATCAAAGGGGTACATAGTAGCGCAAACTTAGAAAATAGACACGAGAAAAGAAGTAGGAGGGAGCAGAAAGGTCGCGGGCGCTCCCTCGTACTTGTTTTCTTGTGTCTTTATTTTCTAAGTTCGTGCTACTATGTACCCCTTTGATTTCAATGTTGGCTCCGCTTTTATAACCGTCAGATAAACATTACATATGTGCTCCTATGAATCTGCAAGCTATATTCAAGCGTTGCTCGACCTGGAACAATACTCTGATCAACGCTACGCGTATGATATTCACAGCATCGGCATCACACATTCACAGCATCAATTGTGAATCGCAACGTAGCGTGCGCTTCGTTTCAATAACACTGACGTCTGTTCTCTAACATGAGCGCTAACATTACGTCAGACCACAAGTTAGCCTTTAAACATCAGTGTAGTCGGCATGCTTATTAAGCACACTATGTGCACACAACTCCATCTACAAAAACACGTCAATACACCTCGTTACGCGTGACTTAAAGCTAAAAAACAAATGCAGCATAGACTCGCTGATTCGCATAAAATCGGTTCCCACAATACGTGGGATCTGCCGAATTTTTCCTAATACTTTGTTATTCTGTCTATACGTTAACATTGTCCCCTAACATTAAAAAAATAGAGCGTACGTCTCCCATTCCCTTCTCGTCTTTACTGGATGCTTCGCCGATTGCACTTGTTCCTCATTTGTAGTTTTGCACGCCCCCCGTTCCTGTTATGTTTTCCAAGATATTGTAATCTTCAGTCTTCGCGCACACGTAGATTTCGGCAGCGCACGACCCAAGCAACGAGAGCACAATGAAGAGAAACGAACGTCCAGCCCCGCGCCCCCCGCAGCAAGCGCCTGCGCCCTTTTCGGCACTCCCATTCCATTAGTTCCCCGTCGCCACCGAAAGAGGCGCCACCAGTCCCCGCGCCCGGTGCCTATAGTACGATCACTGTGAAGCGGCGTCCGCGTCCCCACCTTTCAATACGGCATTCATGCAATCGGCTTGGCTTGACTATCAGCAATTGGGGTTTTTGGAAAGCAGAAAATTGCCATCTCGTTTTGCATGGTCTGTACCAGACCATGCAAAAAGCTTCGACCATACCTTTGAACACACTGGCCGGCTCTCATCGGCGCGCCTATGCACGTTCCTTTGTGCCTTGTGTCCGTATCCAGCGTGGTACTGATACGACTCTTTAGCATTATTCACGAGATAGAGTAGTCACTAACAGTTGCAACTGGTTCTTAGCCGGCTCCGAAAAATATATTGCTAGGAACAAACGCAGTCACAACCCGTGTACTTAGATTAAGGTGCAGGTTGAAGAACCCTGGGTGGTCGAAATATCTGGAGCCCTCCACTACGGCGTCTCTGACAACCACATCTTGGCTTTGCGACGTAAAATACCAACCTCTATTATCCGCAATCACTTTGCGAAAGCATGACATCGACTAAAACCGAACTTAGCATTTCTATAATTCGAAACGCCAGTATAATAATTATTGGTGTTTAACGTCCGAGAACCATGATGTGATTATGAGGGGCGCCGTAGTCGACGGCTACGGAAATATTGGCTACCTGGGGTTCATTACGTGCGCCAAAATATAAGCACACATGGCTCAAGCGTTTCGTCATCCATCGAAAATGCGGCCGGGATTTGATGCCGTGATCTTCGGGTCGGCAGTCAAGTACCACAACCAATAGACTATCGTATCAGGTGTTTTCGAAACTTTAGAGGCATAACCATGCAACCTATAACCATGTTTCCAAAATTTTTCAAGGGTGGCG
Organism: Rhipicephalus appendiculatus; assembly: GCA_030522465.1. Lineage (NCBI taxonomy): Eukaryota > Metazoa > Arthropoda > Arachnida > Ixodida > Ixodidae > Rhipicephalus > Rhipicephalus appendiculatus. The sequence continues at coordinate 283,879 of JALIZH010031288.1, read as the reverse complement.
AGCTCTATTCTGCAAAAGATGGCCGCCTCATATTATTTTCTCTTTCGCGTCCTCAATAAGCGGTAAATCGACTGCAAGACCATTGGCATTTTCATGAACGTGTTTAGAAAAGCGCCATAACGTAATGTCAAGCTTTCTTCGTTCCCAAGTAGCGTGATTAGGCCCTGGAACGGCAAAGCGTAAGAAAGGACTTGATTTATAATTCGGTCTGCCAAAAACGCACGTACGCGCTCACCCATTGAAAGCAAACGGCGCGTGCGCATAGCGCATTTCAAAGGTAACAGGAATGAAAACCTAATGTTCCTCGAAGTTCCGTAGACCCATTCTTATATTTAAAGAAAACATTCTCAATATTGCAAAAATCGCGTGTAATGTTGAATTTCTCTTTACGGTAGACAGTGCGATGCACGGGAAATAACTTCTTTTTATATGTTGAAACTATCATACATATATTTTGAAGGTTGCCTGGCACTTGTGAACCCTTTACATGTGTTATTCTATACATAAGCTTTTTTATGGCGCTCCTTCGACATTTATTGGATGAGCCGGGCCAAATCGAATATTGCTAATTTTTAGTCCGAGTACATCTAGTTGAGAAAAAGTTAGGCGAGTCTGTGAGTCCGAGTGAGTCCGCTTGAGGAGAATGTTGGTGAGTCTGAGTCCGAGTGAGTCCGGCAGACAAATATTTTGGTGAGCGAGTCCGGCTGAGTTATATTTTCGTTATATTTTCATGTGTATGAGTCTGAGTGAGTCGGGCTGAGTAATATTTTCGTGAGTCTGAGTCCGAGTGAGTCCGGCTGAGATATATTTTGGTGAGTCTGAGTCCGAGTGAGTCCGCTTGAGAAAAATTTTGGTGAGTCTGAGTCCGAGTGAGTCAGGTTGACGAAAATATTCATGAGTCTGAGTCCGAGTGAGTCAGGTAGACGGAAATATTCATGAGTCTGAGTCCGAGTGAGTCCGTTTGAGGAAAAGTTTAGTGAGTCTGAGTCCGAGTGAGTCTGGATGACGAAAACACCGGTGAGTCTGAGTCCGAGTGAGTTTGGTTGGAGAGAAATTTCGTGAGTCTGAGTCCGAGTGAGTCTGCTTCAGCAAAATTTTGGTGAGTCTGAGTCCGAGTGAGTCCTAAGCGAAAAATATTTTTATTGAGTGAGTCTGAGTGAGCTCCGTTTATTTTGCCGACCTATGCTTAGTATACGCTTTTCAATAACAAATTGGACAGAGGCGGTGCACCTCCGCGCCCGGATTAGTATGCGGTGTTGAGGAAACCCGGCGCAAAAAAAAAAAGAATGAAAAAAATTACACCATCTCCCACTAAAGGGAACCATGTGGGAATGTGAAGCAGCGCTGGTGTTCACTTGTGTTTCCATTTGTATGTTTCCGTGTATGTTTGATTTGTGTCTGGAGTTGTGTATCAGCGGTGCTGCTTACGCTGCTTGCGCTGCTGTCACAGCTTACGTTACCGATGCCGCTACAAGTGGCGCCAACGTTAAAGGGGCCCTGCAACACTTTTCCGAGTAGCCATGGAATGGATTCTCTAAAGGAGCTTATTGCCTCACGAATTCATTGCCGCAAAAATTTTTGGAATCCGTCCAGTACGAGTGGAGTTACAAAGATTTCTCGCACGCTGCAATTGCATTCTCTCTTCTCTCGTCCCGTCGAAAGCGCTGGAAGCTAAGCAGGGAGGGATGGCACGGGGAAAGAAAATACGTCACGCGCGCCTCGTGATCTTGAGCGCTTTTTCTCTTTCTTTTTTTGTTCGAATACGCGAATTTTCATTGCGATCGCGTGCGCACGCGTGGACAAGTCGCGGCCTCCCGCGGCGGCCTCCCGCGGCGGCCTCTGTAACTACCGAGCGCGCCATGCTCAAATCAGCCAATGGCTGATACGAAAAATCTCTCGTCGGTGATGAGTAATTTTTGAGTACGCAACGTCATTTGTCGAGAGAAGAGAAAGCAATTTATGGCTGATTTTGAGAATTTATTGTGAATTCCACGCCGCGTGCTGCGCTATAATATTTGGCTCGCGTGTTCTCGAGAGCCTGGACTACCGATCGGCAGTGTTTTCTGAGCATGCTCAAAAAGTGTTGCAGGGCCCCTTTAACATCCATAGCGCCGTTGCGAAGGAGAGTGCAACGGAGTGAGCGCACGCCGCATTATATACGAGCGCACAGCTGCACCGGAGAGAGAGAAATGGAGAGGAGAAACGAAGTGGAGGCAGCGCTCACGCCACCTCCTCCACCCCACCTCCTCGCGCTCACGCGAGGAGAGGGGGGGAGAGTTGGCGCATACGCAGTGGGGGGAGCGGACGGTCGCCAAGGGACGGACACAGCCCCGAGCAAAAGATGCTTCGCATCTAAAAAGAAAGCGCGACTGTCCTTAAGCGGCCGCTCTGAACAGTGGAAAGCGAGAAAAATGCCCTTCGCCCTTCGGACGGCTGCGGCCCGCATGCTCGTCAGCAAGAGGGAGGATTTAGCAGAGCGATGGATTGGGCTAGTTGGTGGTCGTTCATGGTTTTCTTTGTTGCGCTGCAGATGACGAGACGAGGACGATACAAGGACACAAGACAGGTGGTGCGCAAACTTACAACTGGTTTATTCACATCTTGCGAAGTGTCAAATATAGGTTAACAATCAGATAGGATAGATGGGAAATGGCGAAAAAGGGGTAAAAAGAAGTAGAGATGAGTCACGCATATCACGTATGCCATCTTGAGCACAGACAAAGTTTCCGCAGGTCAGCGTACGCCACTTTCTAGAAATTTAATTTCCGCTTGCGAAAAGTGTAACGCTGGCCAGCAATTACAAGGAGCTGGTCACCTCGCGGCGCATTGAAAACGATGTTCCTGCACGCCGAAGTTCCGCGACACTACGCTGCTAGCACGTGGTGGTGACAAAGACACTAGAGAGATAAAAGAAGCCCTTTTCATCTCAGCTGCAAAAGAGGAATGCATCAGCTCACCCTCGTTACACTTAACGCAAGCGGAAATTAAATTTCTAGAAAGTGACGAACGCTGACCTGCGGAAAATTTGTCTGTGCTCAAGATGGCATACGTCATATACGTGACTCATCTCTACTTCTTTTTTACCCTTTTTTCGCCATTTGCCATCTATCCTATCTGATTGTTAACCTATATTTGACACTTCGCAAGATGTGAATAAACCAGTTGTAAATTTGCGCACCACCTGTCTTGTGTCCCTGTATCGTCCTCGTCTCGTCATCTGCAGCGCAACAAAGAAAACCACGAAGAGCGAGGAAATCGGACGCGTTGATCGGCAGACAAGCGAGATAGCAGAAACCGCCGCCACGCATGCGCGTGAAGAAAAAAAGTCACAGTTTCACCGCAAGGGTGAAGCAATGAATGCGATAGCAAAAAATTGTAATGTTATACGAAGTGAGGCTGGCAGCTAACTCTTTTTGGATCCGATCTCACGCAACTCTAGAAAACGCTTGTTTAAGAGAATTCTCTTCACGTTGAGAGCGCAGCACGCAGAAGGGTACGCGGGCCCGGCCGCCGAGAAGGGGAGATTAGAAGGGGAGATAAAGCGCGCGCCCGCGCTCGTTAAATCGAACGTCGCCCCCCCCCCCCCCACCCCCCCCCCCCCCCGTCCGCTGTCGGCCGCCGAGAAGGGGAGATAACGCGCGCGCCCCGCTCGTAAAATCGAAGGTCGCTCGAGGGACCCCCCCCCCCCCCCTCGCGTCTTTTCACGCTCACGAACGACCGGCGGGCCCGGTTATATATATACATATACGGCAAATGACGCCGACGCCGACGCCGACGGCGAAAACCAGCCGCGGGTGTCCATATAATTGCTATCGCAATAAAAATAAGGCAAAAAGAATGAAACGCGAGAAGAGAGTCGTTTTAAGTTTCGAATCGCCAGCGGAGATTAGCGTAAGCTTTACCCCGCGGCATGTGTAATTGATGCCGAAGCGAAGCTGTCATGGGATTACCTTAGACTTGTGAACGCCGCTTCTCAACTGCCCAGCTGTGTGTCGGCAGTGTGTGCGCGTTTAGTGCCTGCAGCCTTACTGTGTTCTCGCCACAGGATGTGGGAATCTCGTAGACGACACCCACCTTGCATGGCACAAAGCAAGTGACATTGCAAAAAGCATGTGCTGCGTTATTCATGGCCTGATCAGTGAATCATGTTCGTCATACACTGTTCCCCTCCTATGCCAGTTTTCGTATATTACAAGCTATGGAGACGACCAGAATAGCACCCAGACGTAGGCGGCTACATAGATATGTTATCCCGGTTACTATTAAATTATTTGCAGATGACTGCATTCTGCAGCAGGAAATACGTAGTACAGGTGACCAGGTTCTTTTAAACGCAGCATTAACGAAAATACGATTAACGAAATATACAGTGTTGCGAATGAGCGCTAATAAAATGAAAACGGTAGCTATGACCATGACACGTAAACGTCTTCATTTAGAATACTCATATTCAATCAGTGGTCAAAATTATTGTTCGTTAAAACTGACAAATATTTGGGGGGTTACAGTAAGACGCGATTTTAAGTGGAATGAGCATGTTGCCTACATTGAAAAGAAGGCTTTACAGAAATTAAGATTTCTAAGACGGTCCTTGCGTAAATCTACCCCAGAAATGCAATTAGTTGCGTATGAAACTTCAATACGTCCAATCCTCGAGTACTAATGTGTGGTTTGGGATCCCCAAAGCCAAGTTAATATTAAAAAAACTTGAAATGATTCAAAGAAAGGCAATCCGGTTTGTTTAAAATCTTTACAATTCATTACACCGTATGGTGAAGGAGCGCACTTTGGACGGGGACAAAGGGTAGTAGCGACAGTCGTCGCTACTCCTTCTTGTCCCCTTTTGTCCCTGTCCAAAGTGCGCTACGTCACCATACGGCGTAATGATCATTCACCAACTAGCCAACTTAGATATATCACAGGCAAGACGGCAGCCTGAGCGATTGAAGTATTTGTTTTAGATGTGAAGCATCTTATGGCGAAGCTTAATCCGGTGGTGGTGGTGGTGGTGGTGGTGGTGGTGTGCGGCGTGACCTCCTTTACTGCGCATGCGCAAACCCTTTCAAAAAAAAATAAAAATAAAAAACCTCCTCTCCCCCCTCTCTCTCCTCTAGGCATCCCTCCCCGCGGCATCCACACCCTCACTGCGCATGCGCCTCCCCTCCTCTCTCCCCTCTTACACTCCCCCCCTCTCTCCTCTAGGCATCCCTGCCCACGCTCCCCACTGCGCATGCGCGTCCCCCCCTCTCTCACCTCTCCTACGCTCCCCCCCCTCTCTCCTCTAGGCATCCCTGCCCACAGCGTCCACACCCCACTGCGCATGCGCGTCCCCCCCCTCTCTCGCCTCGCGACGCCGACGCAGGCAGCGTCTGCTAGCGAGTTTCTTGGTTGAAAAAACCGACTGCTCGCGCTGCACAACCGTGCACTGTCCATCCCGTATATATGGCAATGGATCTTGACCTCCAAGGTGGTGCCGGTGGGAGATTTCTCCTGTGCGTTGTTGAACAATAAAAATTCGCAGCGTGCGCGTTAACTAAAAGCGCACTGCGGGTCTCTGTGTCCAGTCGGAGTCTTCTGTCTCTCATTGCCCATTAGCAGCGATTGGCATGTTCCAGCAGGAAACACCGGTCCATCACTGCGTGCTTTGCGCCTCCTCAGTTTTCTCTCCTGCGCAACGCTGCGATAGCGCCAGCGTCAACGCCACCGCCAGTGTAAGCGTTAGCGCCCGCTGCTTCACATCTACACATGGTTCCCTTTATCGGGAGATGGTGTAATTTTTTTACTTTATCGCGACAGGCTGCGCATAAAGTACGATGCGTCCATAGAAACAGTTCATCGCCGATCAACTCGTTCCGAGCATCCAAAATAACTGGCGCATTCTTGTAAGGCCTTCAAAAACTCATCTTTTCCGTGCACCATCACTAATTGGAATGCTCTGTCTGCGGATCTCAAAAACTGCGAAACTGTTCAATCGTTTATGGCAAAACTTAAACAACAGTGACCCACTGACTTTCACCTTTCTTTTATGCTTCGTCCCCAGTTATTCCTCCTCGTATGCGTAACATAACGAATGCGTAATACACTTCAATTTATGTTGCGCTTTCGATTACTTATTCATGTACGTAGAATATTTCCATGGCATGCATTGCATTTATGCATGTCATCAACCTGTATGCGTATTGATACCTTGACCCCTTTTGCATTTTAAATGTTACGCAATTAACACAAGTTTCTGAACTGACGTTTGTCGCCATTGCTTTTCTTTAGGAGTTCAGTAAACTGGGCAAGTTCGTATTGATTCATTATGTTTACAGCGCGAAAAGAACGAGAAAACCTGCTAAGGCACACATACGACCGGACACAGCGCTGTGTCCTGTCGTATGTGTGCCTTAGTAAGTTTTCTCGTTCTTTTCGCGCTGTAAACATAATGAATTGCTTTTCTTGTTATTTTCTTCCTCTTTTCTTTCTGTGCGTGAATGCGGATAACTTATGAATTGTATATGTGCTAGCGTTTACGTTTGATGTAGGAGTTCTAAGTGGTGGAGTCCTGCTTGATATTTGTTTCGTTGTTGTATTTCCATATGTTTCCTTTTATGTATCACCCACCCCTGCCTCTGGTTTCATATGAGAGGCCGGCAGTACTTCTGAAATGAATTAATAAGTAGATAGAAGCGGCCAAAGTGTCTCGGGTTCGCTAAGAAATGCTTAGCATTTAAGAAATACGGGAAGGTAGCACCAGAGTACTTTCACTATTTTCATTGGTCATGATAATTCGCCGTAACTTTATGGAGGAGCTTTGTGTGCTGCAAGCGGAGGCCGCGGGGCGGCGCTGCGTCCAGTCTGTTGTTACTGGTTGGGACTGGTTCTGCTAGAGGACGGACGTGTTTTTCGTGGGATCCGGAATGACAGCGACAGATAAGTTTTTTTTTTTTTTTGCATGATTCGAACTTGTGTTTTTAGTTATATGAGTACATAAGCCACTAGATTGAAGCTTAATAGGGGTTACAACTTTGTACTGTTTCTTGTGTGACAGTCGCTTGGTTTTTTTTTTATTATTTGTTTGTTCGGCCACCACGTGGCTGAAAGGTACATATCTGCTTTGAAGTGTAGCATACTTGCGGAGTTTTGTGATACCATTTGGCTTTAAGTGTATCTAATCCACCGTGTGAACGATCTAGCCATGGTCAAAAAGACCGTAAAGTGTTCAGGGTGCGGAATGGGATGGAAAATAGAGGTTTGTGCGGATGAGAAGACAGAGGGAGCTGACGCCAAGTGTAAGCAATGCGAGTTAGAGGCGAAAATGGAAATAATGACGGCTGCCCAGAATGAGCTCATGGTAAGAATCGCCGAGCTGGAGAATGCGTTGGCGACAGAGCGGGAAAAAACGATGGCTGTGGGGGGAAAGGCTTAAGTCAGCCGAGGAGGGGTTGGCAAAGGCAGTCATGGTGAACAAGGAAGCAAGTGACAGCGGGAACAGCGGGGCATCGACCCCCCACAGTGGTAGACGCGAAAGGGGAAACAGGTTTGGAAAAGACAGGTGCAAGGGTCACGGGACCCAGCTTCCGCGAAGTAGTTTTGGGAAGGGGAGGGGACAAAACAGCAGCAGTGACACGCGCTAGTAACCGAGGCAGTGGCCAGGTGCGGGACAGTCCAGCAGAAAAGTCGGAGCACGTGATAATCGCCGGGGACTCAAATTTAGTTAGATGCGCAGAAGTAGTCAAGGAAAAGGTGAGAGGTGACAAACGAGTTTTAATAGGGAAGTTCCCGGGACATAGGCTGGGATCAGGACGCGCAGTAGCTTTTTTGGGGGGGGGGCACGCGGACCCAGGGTAGCTTGTAATGAGGAAAACAACCTCATCATGCTGTGGGATAAAGATGTCAGATTCCTTACAGGAACCGTTTTACACGCGCAGTAGGAGTGACCACGTGATGCACTGTCATATCTCTTTTCAATTTTCTTTCTTCTGTTTATTCATGTACAGCCAGTATTTATCCTGCGCATCAAGTGAATAAACTTTCAGTTGTTAGTGCGCCTTGTGTATGAGTCGTTCCTCTTCGTCTAGTCCTTCGTTTTCGCTGGCGCTGTTTCACCACAACCAAGGGGGACTCTTTCACAGGTAGTATAGCGAAAAACCAGAGAAAAGGTAAAAGAAGGGAGAAGGCGCGTGTTGCAATTAGTTACATTAACGTGCAGGTTGGCAGAAAAAAGACAAAATGGTTAGAGATTGAGGTACAGTTAAACAAGGAACAGATAGGTGTTTATGCGGTTACAGAAACACACCTTAGAGACTTGGAAGAGCCACCACATATTAACAATTATATTTGGGAAGGATGTAACAGGATCACATCAGAAAGGAGAGGGGGGGGGGGGGGTTGTCGGAATGCTAATTCATAACAGGGCAAAATGGGATAGAGTGAAGCAAAGGTGTTCAGAGCACCTATGGGTTTCGGGCACAGTAGGTGGAAAGAAAACGTGGCTAGGTGTAGCTTACTTGTGGACGGGGAATAACTGCAGAGAAAAGAATCTGGAGATAGTGAAATGCATAAGCACCGATATTAAAGAATTTGGTCATGGTGCCGAAATAATCCTTCTAGGGGACATGAATGCTCACATACATGACCTTGACGGATATTCAGACTCCAATGGCAAGTTATTGCTAGATCTCTGCGAGCAATATAGTCTTGAGATAGTTAACGTGGGGCCTAAGTGTGAGGGGCAGATCACGTGCGAAGCCGGAAACAGGCAATCGAGCATTGATTATTGTCTCATGACAGAAGGAATATATGACAAACTTAGAGATGAGAATAGACCAGGAAGGCATTAACAGCTTGGGTAGTGATCATAAACGCATAACATTACAAATGGGATATAAAACTGAAAATAAGAACCTAGACTCAAACATTGGCAGCTCGTATTTAAATGAGAAACAAATAACAAATATAGCCGCAAGAGTCGAGGAAGAAGTAGACAAACTTCCAGGCAAAGACTGGAACTATAGTGAGCTGCTACATGTAATCACGAAAGAAATAGAAAAAGAGAAGAAAACTATTTCTTGGAAAGGAAAGAGAAAGCCACAAAGTTGGTGGAACAAAGAAATCCGGGATGCGATCGAGAAGCGACGTGAGGCATCACGGGAGCACAGACAGGCAAAAAAAGGGGAAGTGGCCACAGGACGAAGTCAACCAAATATGGGAAATATATTTAGAGCAAAAATCCATTGTGCAGAAATTATTCGAGGCAAAAATTAAAGGTCAAAGTGAACGCTGGATGACAGAGATTTGCGAAAAGAAGAAGGCCGCGCCTAGGATATTTTGGAGCCACCTAAAAGCGCTAGGTAGGAAGTCTGTCACAATGCAACAACATATGGTAGATGAAGGAGGAAATCAATTGGAAGGGTATGAAGCGCTAGGTTACCTCTGAAAGATAACAGCCGATTCGTTTAAAAAGGTCGCCCAGGGGATTCCCCCGGTGAGTAAAAGTACGCAAAGGAGCGCAACCGACGAAGATGTAGTAGTAGAGAATTTCAATTGGAAGAAGGCCGAAGGAAAAATTCCTGAACGCACTACTCCGAGCTTAGATGGGGAGTTCCCGTCAGCCTCATTAACGAACTAGGACATAACACTAAAGAAGCACTGCTGAAAGCCGTAGAAAAGTGCTTACAGGAGAGGGAAATACCAGACAGTTGGCGAAAAAGTAGAATGAACTTAATCTATAAAGGCAGGGGAGAAAAGGATAACATTCGCTCCTATAGACCGTTAACCATTACATCGGTCCTATACAGGTGGGCGATGCAGGCAGTAAGATTGAAAATAGAAGTGTGGCTAGAACAAAATGATATTTTGGGAGAACTTCAGAATGTATTTCGAATCGACAGGCGGTTAGACAATAATCTGTTTGTTGTTACCCAGTGTATAGAAATATCTAAAATAGAAAACAGGCCCTTATACGTAGCTTATCTAGACATCACTGGGGCGTATGACAACGTTAATCAGGAAATTTTGTGGGATACATTGAAGGAAGTGGGCATAGGTGACGACTGTATACAGCTTTTGAGGGAGATATACCGAGAAAATACAGTTTGTATAGAATGGGAAGGAATAAGTAGCAATGACAGCGTTGAAATTAGCAAGGGGCTGAGACATGGATGTCCTTTGTCCCCGCTGTTATTCATGCTGTACATGGTGAGGATAAAAAAAGCGCTAGAAGGTAGCAACATTAGATTTAATCTGTCACACAAACGGGCAGGCGCGATGGTTGAGGGGAAGCTTCCAGGTCTATTTTACGCTGATGATATTGTCTTATTTGCGGACAGTCAAGATGATATACAGCGACTGGCAGATATATGCGGAAGAGAATGCGAGGCTCTTGGACTAGGATTTAGTGCAACAAAATGTGGATTGATGGTATTCAATGATCGCGAAGACCATGCGGTCTTAATACAGGGCCAAGAAATACCGAGGGTAAGCGAGTGCAAGTACCTTGGAGTATGGGTAAATGAGGGGGGATAGATATATGGAGGTACAAGAGAAAGCATCGGTAAGAAAGGGAAAGAGGAATGCTGCAATTATGAAGCACAGAGCTTTATGGGGATACAATAGGTACGAAGTGCTTCGAGGGCTGTGGAAGGGTGTGATGGTTCCGGGGCTTACATTTTGGAACTCAGTGGTGTGCATGAAGCCATAGGTGCAATCAGGAATGGATGTAAATCAAAGGACGATGGGACGCCTCGCGTTGGGCGCTCACGGGAAGACGACAAATGAGGCTGTAAAGGGTGATATGGGATGGACAGGCTTTGAAGTGAGGGAAGCTCAGAGCAAAATGAGATTCGAAGAGAGGCTGAGGAAAATGAAAGAGAGTAGATGGGCAGAGAACGTTTTCAGGTATTTGTATAGAAAAAGCGTTGACACGCAGTGGAGAAAAAGAACTAGGAGGCTCATCAGTAAATATACGGCTAGCAGTGCGGGCGATATGGCAACAAGGAGCATTAAGCGGAAGGTCAGAGAGGCGGAGAGGACTTATTGGATGACAGCGATGGAAAAGAAGCCGGCTCTCAGTAACTACCGAAAGGGAAAAAACGAAATAAGGAGGGAAAGGTTTTATGATAATTCAAGGGGAAGCGCTTTACTGTTTGAAGCAAGGTCGGGCTGCCTTAGAACGCGTAGTTATAAAGCGAGATTCAGTAACGAAGAAGAAAAATGTACATGCTGTGGGGGGAACTAAGGAATCGATGGAACATGTACTAATTGAATGTGGCGATATCCACCCAGGTATACATGTGGGCACGAGTCTACATGAAGCCTTGGGTTTTAGGGACAACAATGGAAAGCTGAACACGTCCGCGATAGAAATAAGTAAGAGATGGTTAGAGTATTGGTGGCAGAAAAGTAGAGATAACGTACAAAAATAAATGATGGGGAAAAATAAGGTCATTCTGCCTTAAGAGGCAGAAAGATGGACCGTGAATTTATATTTTTTGGTATAATAGCATAGATTTAATCAATGTAGATAAGGCATTAAGCCAACATGAAACAAGGAAGTTTTTTTTTCCCACTTTGTTTCCCCATTTTTTTTTCTGGCCTGGTGGCAGACATGTCACCGGCCCGTTATAAAGGGGACGCTCATAGCATCCATCCGTTGCGGTTTAGTTGCTTGAGGTACGCTAGGGGAAGGACGTGGTTTCCGAGGGTTCCGGACCGACATCGACAGTTTTTGCATGATTTGAGCTTGCCTCTATCTGTAGCTTTACGAGTACATAAGGCGCTAGCGTAAAGGCTGATTGGTTTTATTTTAAATGCGAAGGATTTCTTTGCGTACTGCAAGCACTTTGGCATTTCTATCTATCTATCTATCTATCTATCTATCTATCTATCTATCTATCTATCTATCTATCTATCTATCTATCTATCTATCTATCTATCTATCTATCTATCTATCTATCTATCTATCTATCTATCTATCTATCTATCTATCTATCTATCTATCTAGCCGCCTACGTCTGGTTGCTCTCGTGATCGCCTCCTTAACTTGAGGTAGCTTGGGAGGGCAAGAGGATTTGACGAATATGTCTGGCTGGTCGTGACTTGAATAACGTAAAATAAATGCCGTCGCGTACGTCGTGAAACTCATTTCTCCAGGCACGTGTGGCTCATACCCGTGTGTGGTGTGCGCGCCAACGAGCGGGTGCGCCTGTGTGTGCGACGGCGATAGAAGACGACGAAGACGAGGACGTTGATGCACGCGCAGAAGAGAGACGAAGAAAAAGAGGAGTCGCCTGCGGGGAGGAAAAAGTCACAGTTTCACCGCAAGGGTGAAGCAATGAATGCGATAGCAACAAATTGTAATGTTATACGAAGTGAGGCTGGCAGCTAACTCTTTTGGATCCGATCTCACGCAACTCTAGAAAGCGCTGCTTTAAGAGCATACGGCTGCTCCAGGGACACTGCTCACCACATTCTCTTCGCGTTGAGAGCGCAGCACGTAGAAGGGTACACCGGCCCCCCCGTTGTCGGCCGCCGAGAAGGGGAGATAACGCGCGCGCCCGCGACGACCGCGCTCGTAAAATCGAAGGTCACTCGAGGGACCCCCCCCCCCCTCGCGTCTTTTCACGCTCACGAACGACGGGCGGGGCTGGTTATACATATACATATACATATACGGGGGATGACCGCGGCGGACGAAGACGGCGGTGACGCCGACGGCAAAAACCAGCTGAGAGTGTCCTTATAATTGCTATCGCAATAAAAGAACGGGCAGACGTTGTTGGCCGTTCAACACAGTCGGGTGACCGGGCCCGAGTGCCGACGTTCTGGGACGCGATCCACGAGTTGGAGCTACGGGCTTCACGTGGCCGCTGACATCTCCCGCCTCCAAGGCTTCGCTTCTACGAGGCCCCAGGTTGTTCGTCAGCTTTCTCGAGCCGTCGCTGACCTCCTCAAGGCCACCCGGCGTCGCTCGTCAACTCGCCTCGCACAACGCATCCGACTTTACGTGGGTGATCCTCCGTTGGCTTAGACTGACTTTTCACCGCGACGCATCGGGGACTGTTATTAGTGTACATTTTCTTTTCCTTTGTGTTTGCGCGGCTATCTCTTTGTGTGTGTGTGTGTCTTTTCCAGCTTTTCATAAAGTGTGGCTTCTAAACTTGCAACCAGCCTGGTCGATTGGTGGGAACATTTGCGCTCCCAAACATAAATACCTTGAGAACCATACGTTCGCATTACAACGGCGTCCACGACAGGACGAGGCTAATTGTAGGTTTTAACTGATGCAAGAAACATGGATCTAAAAGAGTTGGTGAGCGCCAGCGACAAGTTAGGCTTAACTGGGGACGCGCTTCAAAAGTGGGTGGAGCAGGAGCAAGCGCGTGCCCGAGAGGAGCGTGCCGCTGAGCGCGCACGAAAAGCAGAATTAGACTTGGCCCGCGAGAAAGAAGCGTTAGAGGAGAAAATTCTGTTGCTTCGCTTACGTCTCGCAGAAGCTGAAGCGGGTTGGGGTAGACGCGAGGAACTGGCCTCCGTCACTGCTCGTTCCGGGCCACTACTAATATGTCCCCGGAATTTTATGCCGGTGTTGAACGAAAAACGAGACGATCTCGATGCTTACTTCAGACGAGGGTAGCGATGTGGGCTTGTTGGTGCATAATGGAAAGGTAGTTTCTTAGCGCTGGTGTTGGACGAGGACAAATAAGAAGAGGCACTAGACACATGGGCGCTACTCACAACAATAAAGTTTAATCCTTGATCGCGTCGAACTGTAGTGCCTTCACGTACACGGCTTTTCGAAGTGGTGGCAACAGGGCAGGACTGGCCCAGAAATAAGTGGGCCACCGCGTTAAGCACGCTTCTGGTGGACGAGGCCCTCAAGGCTATCACCCGCGGACTCGTTGGAACGATTTAGTTTTACGGCAGACGGCTACTGGGAGAAGTTCCGCGCGTGCAATCCCGACGACCTCGAGACAGGCAGCCAGTTCGCCGTCCGGCTTCATGGACACTTCGACCGATGGATTGGAATATCCGAAATAGACAAAACTTAATTTTGAAGCCATAAGGGACCTTCTTGTAGCTGGGCAGTTCTTGAAGAGCTGTCATGTCAAGCTGGCCGTGTTTCTAAGAGAACGAAACTGCAAAACGTAAGCGGAGATGTCTGAAGCATTTGACCATTTTATGGAAGCACAGAGACAAAGGAATTTCTGTCAATACCGAGAAATGCCTGGAGGTCCGATCACGCAACACGAAAGCAGACAAGCAAGGAATCCTTCGAGATCCCCAGAAACAAAATGCTTTCTTTGCGACAGGGCTGGGCATGACGCTTCGATGTGTCGCTCAATAGGAAAGACACCCTTTTGTCTCACGTGCCAGAAAGCGGGACATCCTACTGCTAACTGTAAGAAGAGTGACTTCAGAGATAAAGTATCATGTATTGTATCCAACGAGTCATGCTGTACGCCAAACCCAGGAGAACGCGCGGCACAGGAAGACTCCTATGAGCAGAGTGCACAGGTTGCCGCTAAATCATTACTGCTAGGAGTATTAAAGAACTGAGAAGGCCGGAATAGTCCAGATGCGGTAAACAGTAATTCCATGCCAACGTCAGATGGATAGATCTACGGGCAGAAAGTGATGGTGTTGCGTGATACCGGTAGCAACACAGCCATTGGCCAGCGAAGTTTGATACCCGACTCAGCACTGACGGGAAAAGTCAGTACCGTTATCTTGGCGGATAGTACAACACTCGTACTTCCGGAGGCATTCATATATCTGTCATCGCCATACTACACAGGAAACTTACTAGTAAAGTGTATGAAGCGACCGGTGTACGCAGTGATTATCGGCAATATTGCAGGCGCCCGAGATCCTAACGATCCCGACCACGAATGGAGTAGCAAGAGTGAACTAGAGTGAACTTCAGCTCGAGCTGCATCAAAAAAGAGAACCCTTGTTAGGGTCGTCGCGTTAAACGAGAACGCTTCCAACTCCCGTGCGGGCATCCCGGTTGCGAAGTTGTCTGTCACTAAAGAAAACTTGCAAGTTGTGCAAACTGACGATCCGTCCCTTCGTACGTGCTTCGAGGGAGTTCAAAAGACTCGACTGACCAGGAGCAGCTGTCAAAAGACATTCCTGGTAAATCGCGGAGTTTTGTACAGACGATATCAGCTTCCTACCGGCAAAACGTTGAACCAAGTAGTTCTTCCTCGACCTATGAGAGATTATGTCCTCAGTGTCGGCCATGAAAGTCCATTGGCTGGACATCAAGGAGTGAAGCGTACTACAGACCGCCTGCGAGCAGCTTTCTTCTGGCCCGGGATGCATGCGGATGTGAAGCGCTTCGTGCGATCATGTGACACTTGCCAAAGGGCAGCGCCGAAAGGGAAAGTTGGAAAAGCAAAGCTAGGCCAAATGCCAATAATCGACACCCCATTCGAACGAGTTGGCATCGACGTAATAGGGACTTTTACGCCTCTATCAACTAAGAGAAACCGATATATTTTGGTGGTAGTCGACTTTGCCACCAGGTACCCGGATGCTGTGGCGATACCAAAACTCGACGCACCCACAGTCGCAGAGGGTCTTCTTGAAATATTTTCTCGAATTGGGATTCCAAAGGAACTTCCAACACTCAAGGGCTCCTACTTCACATCGGACCTCATGCAGCAAGTCACCAAGCTTCTCTCAGCCAAGGTGATGACGACAACTCCGTACCACCCTATGTGCAATGGACTGGTGGAACGCTTCAACGGCACTCTGAAGCAGATGCTTCGCAAGCTTTGCCACGAGAAACCAAAATCACGAGAGCGATACTTAGCCCCCCCCCCCCCCCCCCCCTGCTTTTCGCATATAGAGAAGAGTCCCAGCAGGCAACCTTGAACTTTCCCCCCATTTGAGCTTATATATGGACAATGTGTGCGGGGCCCGTTATCGATACTGAAAGAGCTATGGACTAGCGAAGACGTACGGGATGACGCGAAAACAACGTACCAGTAGGTCATTGACCTGCGGGAGAGACTTGAAGAGACTGTACGGTTGGCTCATGAGAAACTGGCCACTTCTAAGGAGTACGGGCGTAGTTACTACGACAAGAGGGCGAAGAAGCGGGACCTGAAAGTGGGAGACAAAGCGCTTCTCCTCTTGCCAACGACGCAGAACAAGCTGTTTCTAGAATGGAAAGGGCCTTTCCTTGTGGTCGGGAAAAAGAACCAAGTAGATTTTTTACTAGACCTAGGCAATAAGGTCAAGGTGTTTCATATAAACACGTTGAAGAGGTATTACGAACGCACCTCGGAGAGCAAAAGTAACCAGAACTGTGCTCTCATCGCAGTTGAAGATGTCTGTGAGCTGGAGGTACCCTGCTTCAATGTCCAGCCATCTAATGCCGTGGATGAAATTAAGCTCGCTGAGTCGCTTTCCTCGTTTCAGCGGCAGGATATCGAAACCCTCATCGAAGCATGCAGAGACGTTTTTTCCGACATTCCCGGAAAAAGAAACCTTGTTGAGTGTCATCTGAAGTTGACTTCCGCGACACCCATCCAAGTGCACCAGTATCCTCTTCCGTTTGCACTTAAAGATGTAGTCGAAAAGGAAGCGAAAGAGATGCCTAGACTGGGAATAATTGAAAGGTCGACCTCACCATACAAGAGTTGCGAAGTGGGCTTGTTGGTAAGTCATGAGGAATTGGTTGCAGCGCGAACTTGAAACGAGGACACAAGAAGAAGGACGAACACACGCAGCGCTACTAGCGCTGCGTGTGTGAAAAATAAACATTGTTGTTGCTAGTAGCGCTGTGTGTGTTCGTCCTTCTTCTTGTGTCCTCGTTTCAAGTTCGCGCTGCAACCAATTCCTCACCATACAGTTCACCGTTAGTGGTTGTTAAAAAGCCAGACAACTCATTCAGGGTCTGCATTGATTTTCGCAAGATCAACAGCATACTTGAGTGCGACGCCGAGCCCATTCTACGGACTGAAGTCGTTTTCGCCGAAGTTGGAAACAAGAAGTTCTTTTCCAAGTTGGACATGTCAAAAGGATACTGGCAAGTGCCCTTATCGAGGGAATCAAAGGCAAAAACGGCTTTTACTACGCAGTCGGGGCTATGCCAGTTCAAGTTTATGCGGTTTGGCATCAAAACGGCATCGGCGGTATTTACACGCCTGATGAGGATACTTCTCCGTGACTTGAACGGTGTGCAACACTATATAGACAATATACTTGTCGCAACCGATACGTGCGATGAGCATTTAGCAACCCTCGGACAGCTTCGAGAAAGAATCAAGCAAGCTGGTCTTACCGTAAAGGCGCGAAAATGCGAGATTGGTCTCCCCAGTGTCGCTTTTCTTGGACACCGCGTTGGTGAAGGACACATTCGTCCGATGCAGACAATAGCGGACAAACTACTTTCTGCCAGGCGGCCGGAGACAAAGAAAGAGATAAAGCCATTTCTTGGGCTAGCCGGCTACTACAGGGATTTTATTCCAATGTACGCTGAGGTAGCCGAGCCGTTGGTACGAGCCACCAGAAAGCAAGAAAGGAACGAAATCGAAGGGACACACGAGAGAGATGTAGCATTTGAAGGCATTCGGCGTGCTCTCGCCACGAGTCCAGTATTGAGAGCACCAGATTTTTCCAAGACATTCGTATTGATGTCCGATGCCTCTGATGAAAGCATAGGGGCAGTGTTGCTGCAAGAGCATCATGGTACTTTGCATCCTGTAGCATATGCCAGCAAGCAGCATCTTCCACGAGAGAGGCGTTATTTCACTTCTGAGAGACAGTGCTTAGCTTTGGTGTGGCCAATACAAAGGTTTCATATATACCTTTATGGCAAACACTTTATAGTGCAGACGGACCACCAACCACTTGAATACCTGAAGAAAGCTAAATATGTGAATTCTAGAGTACTCAGATGGAGCTTATCGCTGCAAGAGTACATGTTTACAGTTCAGTATATTAAGGGTGGTGAAAATGTCGGCGATAGAAGATGACGAAGACGAGGACGTTGATCCACGAGAGCCGTATTCAGACGTTGGTGTGAAATTCAGACCCACGTCTGAATCACGAAAGTGATTAGATTATGGTATGGAGTGTATTGTGCCTTAATGTGACGCGCATGTTATGCCTTTTGTTCATATTGCTGAATGAACAAAATACTTGTGTGGGGGGCCTGTGTGGTGTGCGCGACATCGAGCGGGTGCGCCTGTGTGTGCGACGGCGATAGAAGATGACGAAGACGAGGACGTTGATCCACGAGAGAGAGGAAGAAAAAGAGGAGTCGCGTGCGTGGAGAAAAAAAGAACGGGCAGGCGGTGTTGGGCGTTCGACACAGTCGCGTGACCGGGCCCGAGTGCCGACGTTCTGGGACGCGATCCACGAGTTGGAGCTACGGGCTTCACGTGGCCGCTGACATCTCCCACCTCCAACGCTTCGCTTCTACAAGGCCCCAGGTTGTTCGTCAGCTTTCTCAAGCCGTCGCTGACCTCCTCAAGGCCACCCGGCGTCGCTCGTCAACTCGCCTCGCACAACGCATCCGACCTTACGTGGGTGATCCTCCGTTGGCTTAGACTGACTTTTCACCGCGACGCATCGGGGACTGTTATTAGTGTACATTTTCTTTTCCTTTGTGTTTGCGCGGCTATCTCTTTGTGTGTGTGTGTGCCTTTTCCAGCTTTTCATAAAATGTCGTTCCTAAACTTGCAACCAGCCTCGTCGATTGGAGGGACCATTTGCGCTCCCAACCATAAATACCTTGAGAACCATACGTTCGCATTACACCGAGTACCAGAGGCCTACCCAGGAACGGCGAGGACAGACATTGACAATTTAAAAGCAAGAGCATTAAGAAAAACGGAGAACGCCAGCGTTGACCCGACGAATGCAAAGAATAGAAATCAGAGTCCCAGGAGGAATTGAACTCCGGCAATCGGCGTGGCAATCAAGTATTCTACCACAGAGCCACGTCAGGTCTCGAAACTGCTTTGGAAAAAGAACCTATGCAGGCGTAATGTTGGTGAAACGTCAGTTGTGATTGCAGTGCTGGCTATCTGATATTCAAAAAATTACACGTGTACGCCTATGATGAAGGAGTCATGTCGGGTTAACGTCAATCGTATACTTAAGCGCTATCCAATGTAGTTGGTCTACGTAGCACTCCAGGGCTACACTGTAAGTAAAAATTAGCCGAAATGGGAGCTTTTCCAGCATCATCATCATCAGCCTGCCTACGCCCACTGCAGGGCAAAGGCCTCTCCCATGTTTCGCCAATCAACCCGGTCCTGTGCTTTCTGCTGCCACGTTATACCTGCAAACTTCTTAATCTCATCTACCCACCTAATTTTCGGTCTCCCCCTCACGCGTTTGCCATCTCTTGGAATCAAGACTACCAAGTTCAGGTGATGAGAAAAATAGGCTAGCGTCGTCAGCATACAGTACGTATTTTGCATTTTTGTAAATATTTACGAGGTCATTTATGTAAACTATAAAAAGAAATGGGCCGAGAATACTACCTTGAGGGACGCCTTTACTGATATGTTTTAAATCTGAGCGGTAGTTTTCAATTTGGACGTATTGGTAGCGATGATATAAGTAAGATTTCACAAGGTTTAGACAGTGCCCGCGAATACCGTAACTTTCGAGCTTTTCAAATAAGATGGAATGATGGATGCAATCAAATGCTTTAGTGAAATCAATGTAAAGGCCGAGCACAAGATTTTTGCTTTCAAATTGTGATAGAATGAATTCTTTTTGCTGAAGTAGGGCTAATTCGGTAGACAAGCGTTTTCTAAACCCGGACTCTGTGGTTGTGATAAGATTATGCTTATTGAAAAATTTAGACATTTGCGTATGTATAAGTTTCTCCAGCGCTTTCGATAATACAGGTAATATCGAAATAGGTCTATAATTTTTTATATCGTTTGTGTCACCTTTCTTAAAAAGCGCAGAAACTCTTGCGATCTGCATCCTCCCGGGAAAGATGGCGCTCTCAAAGACAGATTAAAAATATAGGTGAGATATGGACATAGAATATCGAGTACGAACTTGATTGGACGAACCTGCATGCCCTCAGCATCACAACTTGAGCTATTTTTAAGCGAAAGAAAAACTGACAGGACTTCAGACTCTGTGAATGGGTGAAAGAAAAAGGATGATGGATTCCTATGAGGCATAAATTTTGAAATATCAGCGGATGGACACGCATTGTAACTGCTTACAAAATAATCATTAAATGTATTCCCTAAATCACTGCCCGATATTTCGCAGCCGCCGATAAATAGCTTCTCTACACGTGGAGATGATTTACGGCGATTCAAAACGGTATTAAGCTTTTGCCACAACAAATCGGGTTTATTCGAGCAGCCATCAAACTCAGCTTGAAAAATAGGATTTCCTGTGTGATCTTAATGTTCTGTTTAGTTTGTTTCTAAATGTTTTGTATTCTTGCAATACGCTTGGATCTTTACTCTTAATAAACTTGTGATAAAGCGCGTTTTCACAATTAATTTGATGCAACAATTCAGGGGTTATCCATGGTTTTCTTATTTTTTTACCCAATTCAAAGTTCTTTTGTGGGAAGTGATGCTTATATATACGAGATATCTCATCCATAAGCTTATTGTAGGCAGTTTCAACGTCATCTATTTTAAGAATTTGCGAAATATTGCTAAGCAGCAATTCAGCTCTAAAATTATCCAAACCTGTTTGTGTAATATTTTGAAAAGTAACATATTGATGCTTTTCATTTGTAATAAAAGTTCGCTTTCTTAGCAGAGCAAATGTTGGGAGGTGGTCACTGAGGTCACAAGATATTACACCACTATAAGCTTTTGTAGAATCGATATTAGTGACAAATAATTCAAACAGTGTTTCGCTTTCGGTGGTTATCCTTGTCGGTACACGGACTAAATTTTCGTAACCATTGGAAGCCAACATGTTTAACATGGCCTTTTGCGGGGCAGAAATGGTCAAGAAGTCAATATTGAAATCACCAGCAGACACCAAATAATTGCCAGTTTCTGAAGCAAAGGACAGCAGCTGTTCATAAAAAGAAACTAGAAAGATTTCCATTTGGTGGTCTGTAGCAAACAGAAAACACTTAGTCATTAGCACGAGCTGTTATTACTTCAAAGTCATCACAGCAGATACAAAAATCAGAAAGCAGCTTGCAGTTCACACGCTCTCTTAGCAAAAGCATAACACCTCACCCTCGACGGTTACTTCTGTTCACGCAATAGGACTGATAAGATGAAAATTTCAAACCTTCACGATCGTCCCTGATCCAAGTTTCAGTGAGCATTACTGCATCAAACAAGAAATGAAAACCATTGATAAAGTCATTTATATCTGCTTCCTTGCTGTAGAGCGAGCGAACATTCAGATGAAGGCACTTCAAAGAATGTGAGTGGTGTCTTGCCACAAAAGTATCCAACTCGTGCGGAAGAAGGGGACTATGACTAGCCATATTCAGGAATGAAATTAGTTTAGATGCGGTTAGCAAATAGCAGGATTAGACGGGAAACTCGGATCTGTGACGCACTACAAGCACAGAATCACCATCGGTTATGCGCAGTAGGATTTTTCCATTCTTGTGCCATGCGTATTTGTACCCATTTTCTTTTGCCCATTCCTTAGCTTCTCGAAGTAGTTGCCGGCTTTGACTAGTCAAGTTCTCTTGGATGAACAGGTTCGATTTCTTTTCTCTCAGTTTTGACCGGTTGCGCAGCCATTCGTCTCTAACAGACTGTCTAATATACCGAACGATTATACCTGGTGTTTTGCCAAATTTGCTTGGGAGGCGGTGAATGGCAGCGACGTCTTTTGCATCAAGTGCAGCAACGTCAATCAAACCGGCAACAGAATTTACCTTTGCAAGCAAATTTTCACCTTCTGAGACACTAACACCGTGAATTTCCAAGTTCAACTTGCGGCTTCTCCACTCAAGCTGATTTAAATCTGCCACAAGTTTTTTTGTTTCATCATTACCATCGGAGGTGTTTGGTCAAGGCGTTCAAGCCTTTTCCGTATTTCTTTCGAGTCTTTTTCTTGCGCGGCTATTCGCGTCAACATGTCATCGTACTTGTCTGACATGAGCTGTATCGACCGCTCGATGCTTGGCACTGTTTCTCTCGGCGTCACACATACTCTTTTTTTTCTTAGAGTGTAGGCACGAGCCTACATGAAGCCTTGGGTTTTAGGGACGACAATGGAAAGCTTAACACGCGCGCGATAGAAATAAATAAGAAACGGTTATTAGTGGCCGAAAGCTAGAAAGAGGGGACAAAAATAAATAGCGGGAAAAATAAGGACAATAAGGACGGAAACGAGTGCCGATGGCTACTGCTGTGTGTCACCCCCTACCGGAAATCTATCCTGGCCGTCGCTACCCGGATATCCCGTTCCAGGCAGCGCATCAACAATGACATCATCTTTGACGCATAAAGCTCATCACCCCCTCGCGCTCTCTTCAGTGGGCTTCGCGGCACCCCCGAAATGTGGTTCATTGGCGCACGACGCCTTTTCTCCTTACAGGTGCTTATGTTCTACAGCCTCCCGGTTTCGTCCTGCGTCTCTCTGGGTACCACAGGAGATGCTAAAGGCATACCCGCCGTGAGAAGTGTTGGCCTACCGAAAGCTCCTAACTATCCTGGATTGCCGCACTGCTTACCCGGAAATGATGCTCCTCGCCATGGATTCCCACCATCCAACTCCAGTGGCCGGCTGCTCGTGGGCATGCGACGTGTAGGCGCGCCACCCCTTCGGTACGCTAGCGCTGGAACCCGCCGAACTCCGGCATTACAGCAATGCCCCAGGGCGGGAACGGAAACGAGTGCCGATGGCTACTGCTGTGTGTCACCCCCTACCGGAAATCTATCCTGGCCGTCGCTACCCGGATATCCCGTTCCAGGCAGCGCATCAACAATGCCATCATCTTTGACGCATAAAGCTCATCACCCCCTCGCTCTCTTCAGTGGGCTTCGCGGCACCCCGAAATGTGGTTCATTGGCGCACGACGCCTTTTCGCCTTACAGGTGCTTATGTTCTACAGCCTCCCGGTTTCGTCCTGCGTCTCTCTGGGTACCACAGGAGATGCTAAAGGCATACCCGCCGTGAGAAGTGTTGGCCTACCGAAAGCTCCTAACTATCCTGGATTGCCGCACTGCTTACCCGGAAATGATGCTCCTCGCCATGGATTCCCACCATCCAACTCCAGTGGCCGGCTGCTCGTGGGCATGCGACGTGTAGGCGCGCCACCCCTTCGGTACGCTAGCGCTGGAACCCGCCGAACTCCGGCATTACAGCAATGCCCCAGGGCGGGAACGGAAACGAGTGCCGATGGCTACTGCTGTGTGTCACCCCCTACCGGAAATCTATCCTGGCCGTCGCTACCCGGATATCCCGTTCCAGGCAGCGCATCAACAATGCCATCATCTTTGACGCATAAAGCTCATCACCCCCTCGCTCTCTTCAGTGGGCTTCGCGGCACCCCGAAATGTGGTTCATTGGCGCACGACGCCTTTTCGCCTTACAGGTGCTTATGTTCTACAGCCTCCCGGTTTCGTCCTGCGTCTCTCTGGGTACCACAGGAGATGCTAAAGGCATACCCGCCGTGAGAAGTGTTGGCCTACCGAAAGCTCCTAACTATCGTGGATTGCCGCACTGCTTACCCGGAAATGATGCTCCTCGCCATGGATTCCCACCATCCAACTCCAGTGGCCGGCTGCTCGTGGGCATGCGACGTGTAGGCGCGCCACCCCTTCGGTACGCTAGCGCTGGAACCCGCCGAACTCCGGCATTACAGCAATGCCCCAGGGCGGGAACGGAAACGAGTGCCGATGGCTACTGCTGTGTGTCACCCCCTACCGGAAATCTATCCTGGCCGTCACTACCCGGATATCCCGTTCCAGGCAGCGCATCAACAATGCCATCATCTTTGACGCATAAAGCTCATCACCCCCCTCGCTCTCTTCAGTGGGCTTCGCGGCACCCCGAAATGTGGTTCATTGGCGCACGACGCCTTTACGCCTTACAGGTGCTTATGTTCTACAGCCTCCCGGTTTCGTCCTGCGTCTCTCTGGGTACCACAGGAGATGCTAAAGGCATACCCGCCGTGAGAAGTGTTGGCCTACCGAAAGCTCCTAACTATCCTGGATTGCCGCACTGCTTACCCGGAAATGATGCTCCTCGCCATGGATTCCCACCATCCAACTCCAGTGGCCGGCTGCTCGTGGGCATGCGACGTGTAGGCGCGCCACCCCTTCGGTACGCTAGCGCTGGAACCCGCCGAACTCCGGCATTACAGCAATGCCCCAGGGCGGGAACGGAAACGAGTGCCGATGGCTACTGCTGTGTGTCACCCCCTACCGGAAATCTATCCTGGCCGTCCCTACCCGGATATCCCGTTCCAGGCAGCGCATCAACAATGACATCATCTTTGACGCATAAAGCTCATCACCCCCTCGCTCTCTTCAGTGGGCTTCGCGGCACCCCGAAATGTGGTTCATTGGCGCACGACGCCTTTTCGCCTTACAGGTGCTTATGTTCTACAGCCTCCCGGTTTCGTCCTGCGTCTCTCTGGGTACCACAGGAGATGCTAAAGGCATACCCGCCGTGAGAAGTGTTGGCCTACCGAAAGCTCCTAACTATCCTGGATTGCCGCACTGCTTACCCGGAAATGATGCTCCTCGCCATGGATTCCCACCATCCAACTCCAGTGGCCGGCTGCTCGTGGGCATGCGACGTGTAGGCGCGCCACCCCTTCGGTACGCTAGCGCTGGAACCCGCCGAACTCCGGCATTACAGCAATGCCCCAGGGCGGGAACGGAAACGAGTGCCGATGGCTACTGCTGTGTGTCACCCCCTACCGGAAATCTATCCTGGCCGTCGCTACCCGGATATCCCGTTCCAGGCAGCGCATCAACAATGCCATCATCTTTGACGCATAAAGCTCATCACCCCCCTCGCTCTCTTCAGTGGGCTTCGCGGCACCCCGAAATGTGGTTCATTGGCGCACGACGCCTTTTACGCCTTACAGGTGCTTATGTTCTACAGCCTCCCGGTTTCGTCCTGCGTCTCTCTGGGTACCACAGGAGATGCTAAAGGCATACCCGCCGTGAGAAGTGTTGGCCTACCGAAAGCTCCTAACTATCCTGGATTGCCGCACTGCTTACCCGGAAATGATGCTCCTCGCCATGGATTCCCACCATCCAACTCCAGTGGCCGGCTGCTCGTGGGCATGCGACGTGTAGGCGCGCCACCCCTTCGGTACGCTAGCGCTGGAACCCGCCGAACTCCGGCATTACAGCAATGCCCCAGGGCGGGAACGGAAACGAGTGCCGATGGCTACTGCTGTGTGTCACCCCCCTACCGGAAATCTATCCTGGCCGTCGCTACCCGGATATCCCGTTCCAGGCAGCGCATCAACAATGCCATCATCTTTGACGCATAAAGCTCATCACCCCCTCGCTCTCTTCAGTGGGCTTCGCGGCACCCCGAAATGTGGTTCATTGGCGCACGACGCCTTTTCGCCTTACAGGTGCTTATGTTCTACAGCCTCCCGGTTTCGTCCTGCGTCTCTCTGGGTACCACAGGAGATGCTAAAGGCATACCCGCCGTGAGAAGTGTTGGCCTACCGAAAGCTCCTAACTATCCTGGATTGCCGCACTGCTTACCCGGAAATGATGCTCCTCGCCATGGATTCCCACCATCCAACTCCAGTGGCCGGCTGCTCGTGGGCATGCGACGTGTAGGCGCGCCACCCCTTCGGTACGCTAGCGCTGGAACCCGCCGAACTCCGGCATTACAGCAATGCCCCAGGGCGGGAACGGAAACGAGTGCCGATGGCTACTGCTGTGTGTCACCCCCTACCGGAAATCTATCCTGGCCGTCGCTACCCGGATATCCCGTTCCAGGCAGCGCATCAACAATGCCATCATCTTTGACGCATAAAGCTCATCACCCCCTCGCTCTCTTCAGTGGGCTTCGCGGCACCCCGAAATGTGGTTCATTGGCGCACGACGCCTTTTCGCCTTACAGGTGCTTATGTTCTACAGCCTCCCGGTTTCGTCCTGCGTCTCTCTGGGTACCACAGGAGATGCTAAAGGCATACCCGCCGTGAGAAGTGTTGGCCTACCGAAAGCTCCTAACTATCCTGGATTGCCGCACTGCTTACCCGGAAATGATGCTCCTCGCCATGGATTCCCA
Organism: Rhipicephalus appendiculatus; assembly: GCA_030522465.1. Taxonomy (NCBI): domain Eukaryota; kingdom Metazoa; phylum Arthropoda; class Arachnida; order Ixodida; family Ixodidae; genus Rhipicephalus; species Rhipicephalus appendiculatus. The sequence continues at coordinate 257,698 of JALIZH010031288.1, read as the reverse complement.
CCATCCAACTCCAGTGGCCGGCTGCTCGTGGGCATGCGACGTGTAGGCGCGCCACCCCTTCGGTACGCTAGCGCTGGAACCCGCCGAACTCCGGCATTACAGCAATGCCCCAGGGCGGGAACGGAAACGAGTGCCGATGGCTACTGCTGTGTGTCACCCCCTACCGGAAATCTATCCTGGCCGTCGCTACCCGGATATCCCGTTCCAGGCAGCGCATCAACAATGCCATCATCTTTGACGCATAAAGCTCATCACCCCCTCGCTCTCTTCAGTGGGCTTCGCGGCACCCCGAAATGTGGTTCATTGGCGCACGACGCCTTTTCGCCTTACAGGTGCTTATGTTCTACAGCCTCCCGGTTTCGTCCTGCGTCTCTCTGGGTACCACAGGAGATGCTAAAGGCATACCCGCCGTGAGAAGTGTTGGCCTACCGAAAGCTCCTAACTATCCTGGGATTGCCGCACTGCTTACCCGGAAATGATGCTCCTCGCCATGGATTCCCACCATCCAACTCCAGTGGCCGGCTGCTCGTGGGCATGCGACGTGTAGGCGCGCCACCCCTTCGGTACGCTAGCGCTGGAACCCGCCGAACTCCGGCATTACAGCAATGCCCCAGGGCGGGAACGGAAACGAGTGCCGATGGCTACTGCTGTGTGTCACCCCCTACCGGAAATCTATCCTGGCCGTCGCTACCCGGATATCCCGTTCCAGGCAGCGCATCAACAATGCCATCATCTTTGAAGCATAAAGCTCGTCACCCCCTCGCTCTCTTCAGTGGGCTTCGCGGCACCCCGAAATGTGGTTCATTGGCGCACGACGCCTTTTCGCCCTTACAGGTGCTTATGTTCTACAGCCTCCCGGTTTCGTCCTGCGTCTCTCTGGGTACCACAGGAGATGCTAAAGGCATACCCGCCGTGAGAAGTGTTGGCCTACCGAAAGCTCCTAACTATCCTGGATTGCCGCACTGCTTACCCGGAAATGATGCTCCTCGCCATGGATTCCCACCATCCAACTCCAGTGGCCGGCTGCTCGTGGGCATGCGACGTGTAGGCGCGCCACCCCTTCGGTACGCTAGCGCTGGAACCCGCCGAACTCCGGCATTACAGCAATGCCCCAGGGCGGGAACGGAAACGAGTGCCGATGGCTACTGCTGTGTGTCACCCCCTACCGGAAATCTATCCTGGCCGTCGCTACCCGGATATCCCGTTCCAGGCAGCGCATCAACAATGCCATCATCTTTGACGCATAAAGCTCATCACCCCCTCGCTCTCTTCAGTGGGCTTCGCGGCACCCCGAAATGTGGTTCATTGGCGCACGACGCCTTTTCGCCTTACAGGTGCTTATGTTCTACAGCCTCCCGGTTTCGTCCTGCGTCTCTCTGGGTACCACAGGAGATGCTAAAGGCATACCCGCCGTGAGAAGTGTTGGCCTACCGAAAGCTCCTAACTATCCTGGATTGCCGCACTGCTTACCCGGAAATGATGCTCCTCGCCATGGATTCCCACCATCCAACTCCAGTGGCCGGCTGCTCGTGGGCATGCGACGTGTAGGCGCGCCACCCCTTCGGTACGCTAGCGCTGGAACCCGCCGAACTCCGGCATTACAGCAATGCCCCAGGGCGGGAACGGAAACGAGTGCCGATGGCTACTGCTGTGTGTCACCCCCTACCGGAAATCTATCCTGGCCGTCGCTACCCGGATATCCCGTTCCAGGCAGCGCATCAACAATGCCATCATCTTTGACGCATAAAGCTCATCACCCCCTCGCTCTCTTCAGTGGGCTTCGCGGCACCCCGAAATGTGGTTCATTGGCGCACGACGCCTTTTCGCCTTACAGGTGCTTATGTTCTACAGCCTCCCGGTTTCGTCCTGCGTCTCTCTGGGTACCACAGGAGATGCTAAAGGCATACCCGCCGTGAGAAGTGTTGGCCTACCGAAAGCTCCTAACTATCCTGGATTGCCGCACTGCTTACCCGGAAATGATGCTCCTCGCCATGGATTCCCACCATCCAACTCCAGTGGCCGGCTGCTCGTGGGCATGCGACGTGTAGGCGCGCCACCCCTTCGGTACGCTAGCGCTGGAACCCGCCGAACTCCGGCATTACAGCAATGCCCCAGGGCGGGAACGGAAACGAGTGCCGATGGCTACTGCTGTGTGTCACCCCCTACCGGAAATCTATCCAGGCCGTCCCTACCCGGATATCCCGTTCCAGGCAGCGCATCAACAATGACATCATCTTTGACGCATAAAGCTCATCACCCCCTCGCTCTCTTCAGTGGGCTTCGCGGCACCCCGAAATGTGGTTCATTGGCGCACGACGCCTTTTCGCCTTACAGGTGCTTATGTTCTACAGCCTCCCGGTTTCGTCCTGCGTCTCTCTGGGTACCACAGGAGATGCTAAAGGCATACCCGCCGTGAGAAGTGTTGGCCTACCGAAAGCTCCTAACTATCCTGGATTGCCGCACTGCTTACCCGGAAATGATGCTCCTCGCCATGGATTCCCACCATCCAACTCCAGTGGCCGGCTGCTCGTGGGCATGCGACGTGTAGGCGCGCCACCCCTTCGGTACGCTAGCGCTGGAACCCGCCGAACTCCGGCATTACAGCAATGCCCCAGGGCGGGAACGGAAACGAGTGCCGATGGCTACTGCTGTGTGTCACCCCCTACCGGAAATCTATCCTGGCCGTCGCTACCCGGATATCCCGTTCCAGGCAGCGCATCAACAATGCCATCATCTTTGACGCATAAAGCTCATCACCCCCCTCGCTCTCTTCAGTGGGCTTCGCGGCACCCCGAAATGTGGTTCATTGGCGCACGACGCCTTTTCGCCTTACAGGTGCTTATGTTCTACAGCCTCCCGGTTTCGTCCTGCGTCTCTCTGGGTACCACAGGAGATGCTAAAGGCATACCCGCCGTGAGAAGTGTTGGCCTACCGAAAGCTCCTAACTATCCTGGATTGCCGCACTGCTTACCCGGAAATGATGCTCCTCGCCATGGATTCCCACCATCCAACTCCAGTGGCCGGCTGCTCGTGGGCATGCGACGTGTAGGCGCGCCACCCCTTCGGTACGCTAGCGCTGGAACCCGCCGAACTCCGGCATTACAGCAATGCCCCAGGGCGGGAACGGAAACGAGTGCCGATGGCTACTGCTGTGTGTCACCCCCTACCGGAAATCTATCCTGGCCGTCGCTACCCGGATATCCCGTTCCAGGCAGCGCATCAACAATGCCATCATCTTTGACGCATAAAGCTCATCACCCCCCTCGCTCTCTTCAGTGGGCTTCGCGGCACCCCGAAATGTGGTTCATTGGCGCACGACGCCTTTTCGCCTTACAGGTGCTTATGTTCTACAGCCTCCCGGTTTCGTCCTGCGTCTCTCTGGGTACCACAGGAGATGCTAAAGGCATACCCGCCGTGAGAAGTGTTGGCCTACCGAAAGCTCCTAACTATCCTGGATTGCCGCACTGCTTACCCGGAAATGATGCTCCTCGCCATGGATTCCCACCATCCAACTCCAGTGGCCGGCTGCTCGTGGGCATGCGACGTGTAGGCGCGCCACCCCTTCGGTACGCTAGCGCTGGAACCCGCCGAACTCCGGCATTACAGCAATGCCCCAGGGCGGGAACGGAAACGAGTGCCGATGGCTACTGCTGTGTGTCACCCCCTACCGGAAATCTATCCTGGCCGTCGGCTACCCGGATATCCCGTTCCAGGCAGCGCATCAACAATGCCATCATCTTTGACGCATAAAGCTCATCACCCCCTCGCTCTCTTCAGTGGGCTTCGCGGCACCCCGAAATGTGGTTCATTGGCGCACGACGCCTTTTCGCCTTACAGGTGCTTATGTTCTACAGCCTCCCGGTTTCGTCCTGCGTCTCTCTGGGTACCACAGGAGATGCTAAAGGCATACCCGCCGTGAGAAGTGTTGGCCTACCGAAAGCTCCTAACTATCCTGGATTGCCGCACTGCTTACCCGGAAATGATGCTCCTCGCCATGGATTCCCACCATCCAACTCCAGTGGCCGGCTGCTCGTGGGCATGCGACGTGTAGGCGCGCCACCCCTTCGGTACGCTAGCGCTGGAACCCGCCGAACTCCGGCATTACAGCAATGCCCCAGGGCGGGAACGGAAACGAGTGCCGATGGCTACTGCTGTGTGTCACCCCCCTACCGGAAATCTATCCTGGCCGTCGCTACCCGGATATCCCGTTCCAGGCAGCGCATCAACAATGCCATCATCTTTGACGCATAAAGCTCATCACCCCCCTCGCTCTCTTCAGTGGGCTTCGCGGCACCCCGAAATGTGGTTCATTGGCGCACGACGCCTTTTCGCCCTTACAGGTGCTTATGTTCTACAGCCTCCCGGTTTCGTCCTGCGTCTCTCTGGGTACCACAGGAGATGCTAAAGGCATACCCGCCGTGAGAAGTGTTGGCCTACCGAAAGCTCCTAACTATCCTGGATTGCCGCACTGCTTACCCGGAAATGATGCTCCTCGCCATGGATTCCCACCATCCAACTCCAGTGGCCGGCTGCTCGTGGGCATGCGACGTGTAGGCGCGCCACCCCTTCGGTACGCTAGCGCTGGAACCCGCCGAACTCCGGCATTACAGCAATGCCCCAGGGCGGGAACGGAAACGAGTGCCGATGGCTACTGCTGTGTGTCACCCCCTACCGGAAATCTATCCTGGCCGTCGCTACCCGGATATCCCGTTCCAGGCAGCGCATCAACAATGCCATCATCTTTGACGCATAAAGCTCATCACCCCCTCGCTCTCTTCAGTGGGCTTCGCGGCACCCCGAAATGTGGTTCATTGGCGCACGACGCCTTTTCGCCCTTACAGGTGCTTATGTTCTACAGCCTCCCGGTTTCGTCCTGCGTCTCTCTGGGTACCACAGGAGATGCTAAAGGCATACCCGCCGTGAGAAGTGTTGGCCTACCGAAAGCTCCTAACTATCCTGGATTGCCGCACTGCTTACCCGGAAATGATGCTCCTCGCCATGGATTCCCACCATCCAACTCCAGTGGCCGGCTGCTCGTGGGCATGCGACGTGTAGGCGCGCCACCCCTTCGGTACGCTAGCGCTGGAACCCGCCGAACTCCGGCATTACAGCAATGCCCCAGGGCGGGAACGGAAACGAGTGCCGATGGCTACTGCTGTGTGTCACCCCCCTACCGGAAATCTATCCTGGCCGTCGCTACCCGGATATCCCGTTCCAGGCAGCGCATCAACAATGCCATCATCTTTGACGCATAAAGCTCATCACCCCCTCGCTCTCTTCAGTGGGCTTCGCGGCACCCCGAAATGTGGTTCATTGGCGCACGACGCCTTTTCGCCCTTACAGGTGCTTATGTTCTACAGCCTCCCGGTTTCGTCCTGCGTCTCTCTGGGTACCACAGGAGATGCTAAAGGCATACCCGCCGTGAGAAGTGTTGGCCTACCGAAAGCTCCTAACTATCCTGGATTGCCGCACTGCTTACCCGGAAATGATGCTCCTCGCCATGGATTCCCACCATCCAACTCCAGTGGCCGGCTGCTCGTGGGCATGCGACGTGTAGGCGCGCCACCCCTTCGGTACGCTAGCGCTGGAACCCGCCGAACTCCGGCATTACAGCAATGCCCCAGGGCGGGAACGGAAACGAGTGCCGATGGCTACTGCTGTGTGTCACCCCCCTACCGGAAATCTATCCTGGCCGTCGCTACCCGGATATCCCGTTCCAGGCAGCGCATCAACAATGCCATCATCTTTGACGCATAAAGCTCATCACCCCCCTCGCTCTCTTCAGTGGGCTTCGCGGCACCCCGAAATGTGGTTCATTGGCGCACGACGCCTTTTCGCCTTACAGGTGCTTATGTTCTACAGCCTCCCGGTTTCGTCCTGCGTCTCTCTGGGTACCACAGGAGATGCTAAAGGCATACCCGCCGTGAGAAGTGTTGGCCTACCGAAAGCTCCTAACTATCCTGGATTGCCGCACTGCTTACCCGGAAATGATGCTCCTCGCCATGGATTCCCACCATCCAACTCCAGTGGCCGGCTGCTCGTGGGCATGCGACGTGTAGGCGCGCCACCCCTTCGGTACGCTAGCGCTGGAACCCGCCGAACTCCGGCATTACAGCAATGCCCCAGGGCGGGAACGGAAACGAGTGCCGATGGCTACTGCTGTGTGTCACCCCCCTACCGGAAATCTATCCTGGCCGTCGCTACCCGGATATCCCGTTCCAGGCAGCGCATCAACAATGCCATCATCTTTGACGCATAAAGCTCATCACCCCCTCGCTCTCTTCAGTGGGCTTCGCGGCACCCCGAAATGTGGTTCATTGGCGCACGACGCCTTTTCGCCTTACAGGTGCTTATGTTCTACAGCCTCCCGGTTTCGTCCTGCGTCTCTCTGGGTACCACAGGAGATGCTAAAGGCATACCCGCCGTGAGAAGTGTTGGCCTACCGAAAGCTCCTAACTATCCTGGATTGCCGCACTGCTTACCCGGAAATGATGCTCCTCGCCATGGATTCCCACCATCCAACTCCAGTGGCCGGCTGCTCGTGGGCATGCGACGTGTAGGCGCGCCACCCCTTCGGTACGCTAGCGCTGGAACCCGCCGAACTCCGGCATTACAGCAATGCCCCAGGGCGGGAACGGAAACGAGTGCCGATGGCTACTGCTGTGTGTCACCCCCTACCGGAAATCTATCCTGGCCGTCGCTACCCGGATATCCCGTTCCAGGCAGCGCATCAACAATGCCATCATCTTTGACGCATAAAGCTCATCACCCCCTCGCTCTCTTCAGTGGGCTTCGCGGCACCCCGAAATGTGGTTCATTGGCGTGCGACGCCTTTTCGCCTTACAGGTGCTTATGTTCTACAGCCTCCCGGTTTCGTCCTGCGTCTCTCTGGGTACCACAGGAGATGCTAAAGGCATACCCGCCGTGAGAAGTGTTGGCCTACCGAAAGCTCCTAACTATCCTGGATTGCCGCACTGCTTACCCGGAAATGATGCTCCTCGCCATGGATTCCCACCATCCAACTCCAGTGGCCGGCTGCTCGTGGGCATGCGACGTGTAGGCGCGCCACCCCTTCGGTACGCTAGCGCTGGAACCCGCCGAACTCCGGCATTACAGCAATGCCCCAGGGCGGGAACGGAAACGAGTGCCGATGGCTACTGCTGTGTGTCACCCCCCTACCGGAAATCTATCCTGGCCGTCGCTACCCGGATATCCCGTTCCAGGCAGCGCATCAACAATGCCATCATCTTTGACGCATAAAGCTCATCACCCCCTCGCTCTCTTCAGTGGGCTTCGCGGCACCCCGAAATGTGGTTCATTGGCGCACGACGCCTTTTCGCCTTACAGGTGCTTATGTTCTACAGCCTCCCGGTTTCGTCCTGCGTCTCTCTGGGTACCACAGGAGATGCTAAAGGCATACCCGCCGTGAGAAGTGTTGGCCTACCGAAAGCTCCCAACTATCCTGGATTGCCGCACTGCTTACCCGGAAATGATGCTCCTCGCCATGGATTCCCACCATCCAACTCCAGTGGCCGGCTGCTCGTGGGCATGCGACGTGTAGGCGCGCCACCCCTTCGGTACGCTAGCGCTGGAACCCGCCGAACTCCGGCATTACAGCAATGCCCCAGGGCGGGAACGGAAACGAGTGCCGATGGCTACTGCTGTGTGTCACCCCCCTACCGGAAATCTATCCTGGCCGTCGCTACCCGGATATCCCGTTCCAGGCAGCGCATCAACAATGCCATCATCTTTGAAGCATAAAGCTCATCACCCCCCTCGCTCTCTTCAGTGGGCTTCGCGGCACCCCGAAATGTGGTTCATTGGCGCACGACGCCTTTTCGCCTTACAGGTGCTTATGTTCTACAGCCTCCCGGTTTCGTCCTGCGTCTCTCTGGGTACCACAGGAGATGCTAAAGGCATACCCGCCGTGAGAAGTGTTGGCCTACCGAAAGCTCCCAACTATCCTGGATTGCCGCACTGCTTACCCGGAAATGATGCTCCTCGCCATGGATTCCCACCATCCAACTCCAGTGGCCGGCTGCTCGTGGGCATGCGACGTGTAGGCGCGCCACCCCTTCGGTACGCTAGCGCTGGAACCCGCCGAACTCCGGCATTACAGCAATGCCCCAGGGCGGGAACGGAAACGAGTGCCGATGGCTACTGCTGTGTGTCACCCCCTACCGGAAATCTATCCTGGCCGTCGCTACCCGGATATCCCGTTCCAGGCAGCGCATCAACAATGCCATCATCTTTGAAGCATAAAGCTCATCACCCCCTCGCTCTCTTCAGTGGGCTTCGCGGCACCCCGAAATGTGGTTCATTGGCGCACGACGCCTTTTCGCCTTACAGGTGCTTATGTTCTACAGCCTCCCGGTTTCGTCCTGCGTCTCTCTGGGTACCACAGGAGATGCTAAAGGCATACCCGCCGTGAGAAGTGTTGGCCTACCGAAAGCTCCTAACTATCCTGGATTGCCGCACTGCTTACCCGGAAATGATGCTCCTCGCCATGGATTCCCACCATCCAACTCCAGTGGCCGGCTGCTCGTGGGCATGCGACGTGTAGGCGCGCCACCCCTTCGGTACGCTAGCGCTGGAACCCGCCGAACTCCGGCATTACAGCAATGCCCCAGGGCGGGAACGGAAACGAGTGCCGATGGCTACTGCTGTGTGTCACCCCCCTACCGGAAATCTATCCTGGCCGTCGCTACCCGGATATCCCGTTCCAGGCAGCGCATCAACAATGCCATCATCTTTGATGCATAAAGCTCATCACCCCCCTCGCTCTCTTCAGTGGGCTTCGCGGCACCCCGAAATGTGGTTCATTGGCGCACGACGCCTTTTCGCCTTACAGGTGCTTATGTTCTACAGCCTCCCGGTTTCGTCCTGCGTCTCTCTGGGTACCACAGGAGATGCTAAAGGCATACCCGCCGTGAGAAGTGTTGGCCTACCGAAAGCTCCCTAACTATCCTGGATTGCCGCACTGCTTACCCGGAAATGATGCTCCTCGCCATGGATTCCCACCATCCAACTCCAGTGGCCGGCTGCTCGTGGGCATGCGACGTGTAGGCGCGCCACCCCTTCGGTACGCTAGCGCTGGAACCCGCCGAACTCCGGCATTACAGCAATGCCCCAGGGCGGGAACGGAAACGAGTGCCGATGGCTACTGCTGTGTGTCACCCCCTACCGGAAATCTATCCTGGCCGTCGCTACCCGGATATCCCGTTCCAGGCAGCGCATCAACAATACATCATCTTTGACGCATAAAGCTCATCACCCCCTCGCTCTCTTCAGTGGGCTTCGCGGCACCCCGGCAATGCGGTTCATTGACGCACGACGCCTTTTCGCCTTCGGGTAGGTACTCACTAGCGGCAAGAACGCTCGCGACACGCCACGTGCGGCAAGCGCACTCGCGGCAGGCGCGTGCGTTCTTGTTCCCATTCGCGTTTTACGCGGCGCGGCAGCAATTCTTGAAGTCTTATACAACTCAAGACTCCAAGTATCACTGCCTTGTAGCGTAAAACGCGAATGGAAACACGAACGCACGCGCCTGCCGCGAGCACGTTTGCCGCACGCGACGTGTCGCTCGCGTTTTTGCCGCTAGTGAGTACGTACCCTTACAGGTGTTTGTGTTCTACAGCCTCCCGGTTTTGTCCTGCGTCTCTCTGGGTACCACAGGAGATGCTAAAGGCGTACCCGCCGGGAGACGCGTTGGCCTACCGAAAGCTCCTGACTATCCTGTATTGCCGCACTGCTTACCCGGAAATGAAGCTCCTCGCCATGGATTCCCATCATCCAACTCCAGTGGCCGGCTGCTCGTGGGCATGCTACATGTAGGCGTGCCACCCCTTCGGTACGCTAGCCCTGGAACCCGCCGAACTCCGGCATTACACCAACGCCCCAGGACGGGAACGGAAACCAGTGCCGATGGCTACTGCTGTGTATCACTCCCTACCGGAAATCTATCCTGGCCGTCGCTACCCGGATATCCCGTTCCAGGCAGCGCATGAACAATGACATCATCTTTGACGCATAAAGCTCGTCACCCCCCTTGCTCTCTTCAGTGGGCTTCGCGTCACCCCGACAATGTGGTTCATTGGCGCACGACGCCTTTTCGCCTTACATGTAACGAATCATTATGCTATTCACGCACGTCGTTATGCCGCATTGTTGGTGCCGCCAAGCCCAGGCTGCTGTCTTGATATTGCTCATGATTGTACCTGTATCATTCTGCAAATTCTCGCGCTTTCTGGCGACATAGAAACTAATCCCGGCTCCAACACTCGCTCCCATTCACCGCGAGCTTCCAGTGGTATTATGACAGTGCTGGAGTCAGGTCAGGCGTCTTTTCTAAATGAAATGAACTCGATTCGAACGAAAGTTTCGCAAAGTGATAAGGCCTTTGAAGACATAAAGAAGCGCCTGACCAAAATAGAAGACGATGTTTTCTGTGTGACTGCCTTGAGAAACAAAATAAATGACCTGACTACCGTCGTAGACAACAATGCGAAAGCCATAGCGGACTTATCATCTAGACTAAATGATTCAGAAGATCGGGCTCGCCGCTCGAACCTTGTATTTTTCGGTATTGCTGACTGCGAACGCGAAACATGGCAGCAATCAGAAGATAAAGTCCTTGAGGTTTGCACTACGAAGCTGAACATCAGACTAGATTCGACAGATATCAAGCGGGCTCACAGACTTGGCAGGTACCATGGTTCTAGAAACAGAACAATCATTGTTAACCCTTTCAGACGCCACCTATGAAGAACTGTCTGTAAATGGGTCAAAACAATACAACGTTATTTCAAAGCACTCAATATACTACTGCAGCAAAAATAATGTCATAATATGCTCATTTATGTGTGTTATGGTAACTTATTCTAATTAAGTTGTAGTTAAATATCTGTTTATCCTGAAGTCATTCATGCTCTATTTTGGCATAAATAGAATGAAATCTCGGGCTAGAAATATAGTACAAATTCGTTTTTCGTTATGTCCATTTAGAGCAAAGAAAAATTATACTTTTAACATGGCTCGCAGGACGCGGCTCATCGAACGACTCGTCGAAAGGGGTAGTGCCTTCAGCAATGTGATCATACGCAACAGTACGCTGCGAAATGAAGTCAAACGAAGACAAATTATTATGCAGGAGGTTCAATCTATCCGAAATTCAATGTATCTCGCTCTCTCCTAGCCCCTAGTTGATACAAGGAGCAAAAACAAGTCATGTACACAATTGTGTACATAGCGTCTCAAAGGGTTAAACTCTCTCATTTTAAGATGAAACAGCAGATTCTTTCAAATACTAAGCAACTCAAAGGTTCAAATCTAAGCGTTTCAGAGGATTACTCACCTAATACCCGGCTAGCGCGCAAACAGTTAATCGCGTTTGGAAAGTCCCAGCTAAAGCAGTTTCAACTACGCTACGACAAGCTTATCGTGGACAATAAGACCTACAAGTACGATAATTAAACACACAGTGTTATGTCAACTTCATAGCAACCTCCTATCGCATCTGCGAAACTCACCCTATGCTCTTTACCCTTTCTCTACACTAACATAAGAAGCGCGTTGTCGAAGCGCGACGAGCTTCATAATCTGCTTGCGAGCACCGACTGCAAACTTGTTGTACTAACTGAAACATGGCTGAATTCAACCGTCCAAAATGTGGAGCTCAGTTCGATCTTTCCAGATTTCAACGTCTTTAGACGTGACCGTGAGGGAAAACGAAGTGGCGGCGTTCTGATAGCTTTCCATCAAAGCCTGTGCTGAAAAATCATCAACATCACCTCACTCCTCAAAATTTTGTTTGTGTTATGTACAAACATGTACCCTCAAACCCTTATCGGTGTATGCAATCGGCCACCTGATGCAGATGCCGCTTTCTCGGTTCATTTTCATGAAGCTTTGCAAACAGTCACTTCACTCTGTCATACACCATTGCTTCTCTTTGGGGACTTCAACTTCCCTGATATAACTTGGTCCGAACCCGCTCTGACGCTACCCAAGAGCAACCCTGAAAGTACATTTCTTAGCACGTGCCTTACTTTCGGACTAACTCAACTTGTATCAAATCCAACACGAATAAATCGGCAATGTTCGAACATACTTGACCTCATCTTATCATCTCATCGTGATAGTGTATCTCCCGAAACACATTTTCCAGGATTAAGTGACCGTTCTGTATTACTTGCTGAACTTACTTGTCACGTAGCAACGAGCAAAAAAGTTAAAAAGGAGAAAAATTGGCCGCGTATCTGCGTGCTTTGCTGCAAATGTCGTCGAAAGACGATAGTCTTGTGCCGGCCGTACTACTATGTTTTGCCTTGCCTCAGACAGCGCCTACTCTACGTTGAATTGGCCGCATCTGGCTGGCATTGATAAAATAGAGGAGGCGCTGTGCGAGATATGGACGCCATCGAAAAACATGAGCTTGTGCTGAACCAAGTGCCACTGCCAGCGGCAGCACGTTATCTTCGGCACATGGCTTTTTTCGTGCAAAGCGTCGCAGTTTGTGCACAGCGTCGCATTTTCAGCACAGCCTAAAAAAACTAGGGTCTTTAGAATTACGTATCTGTGTATTTTCTAATAATAGAACACACGACCTGATACTTACATATTAATGTTGCGCCTCAGGTACGCGTAGTATTTGCTTTTTGATCGAATATGTTCACAAGTATGAACGGAAACACCAGTTCAAGATGGCTGGGCGTTCAGAAATTAGTTAATGTTTGGCCCAGTAGCTAGCTGAATCGGGTGACAGACAAACAGAAAGACCAAAATTTTTGCGTTTAAGTATCCCAAGAAAGACTATCGTCTTTAATAACGCTTTACAATAAAGGCGATTGCGATAGCATCAATGCCGCGCTGACTGATTTCTACAGCCAGTATATGACTGAATTTCCGAAGCGCACCGTAGAATTCAACCGGACGCTTTTTAAGAACTAATAGAACTCGCGGAAACATTCATCCCAACCATTAATGTAACAGAACGCCCTTCATCCCCATGGTTCAACAACACACTAAAACGCCTAAACAACAAAAAGAAAAAGGTTATTTCGCTCAGCCAAACGCTCAAATTGTCCTTCTGCTCGGGAAAAATATCGCACAACGGAGAAAGAGCTTAATTCATTGTCCGTAAGCGCTAAACACTCGTTTTATTCAGAAACGCTACCTACCATGCTACGAAATAACCCAAAACAGTTTTGGAAATATATTAACCCAAAGCCACATAAAGCATTATCATTATTCAATGACCATAATAAGCCTATACCCGACCACAACGTAGCCCATGTACTCAACACTGTTTTTTTCTAGCGTATTCACTTCTGAGCCCTGCACTGATCTTCCTGAATGCCCTTACCTAGACCATCCACCAATGTCCGATATAACGTTTGAAGCAAACGGTATTGCTAAACTAATTGAGAAGCTTAAGTTAACGTCTTCAGCTGGCATCGACGGGATCAACTCTAAAGTGCTAAAAATACTAAACACGTCACCACTATGTTCTTACGTTGCATCTTTCAGCAATCTCTGTCATCTCGAGTGGTGCCTCAAGATTGGAAGGTTGGCAAGAAAATTCCGGTACCGAAAAAAAGCTCATCATCTTCATATAACAACTATCGTCCCATTTCTCTCACCAGTGTCTGTTCCAAACTTATGGAGCATATAATATATTCTCACGTGGTAAAGTTTCTATCATCTTGTCATTTCTTCAATCCTAACCAGCATGGCTTTCAAAAGGGCATGTCTTGCGAAACTCAACTCCCTCTTTTCATCAATGACATATCCTCTCACCTCGATCGAAACATACCCGTTGATTCCCTCTTCCTAGACTTTCAAAGGGCATTTGACAAGGTTCCTCGTAAACGGCTCTCTCTAAAATTCTCACGATTAAATCTCAACCCTCCCGTTTACAATTGGCTCTGTGACTTCTTATCTAACCGTCACCAATTTGTTTACTCTAACCTACACTCCTCTGCTTTATTGCCTGTTGTCTCAGGCGTGCCACAGGGCACTGTTCTGGGACCTTTGCTTTTAGGGGCGAAGCTCCTTAGGGTGTGGGTCTGTCCCTCCTTTGTAGTATGTAGTAGTAGGTAGCCACCGTAGGTAGGTCATATGTGGTGATGTCACATATGGCCCCACTACCGTGCCATATGTGACATCACCACTTTCCCTGCATTTCACCGATCACAAAGCGGTGATAATGAAGGGACCACGTAAACCAAGAGTACAATAAAAGTTTGATGTTTAATATATGCAGGGTGTTTCACACTCTTTATATTGTTACGGGGTTTGTACGAGAGGTTTATTCGCAATGAGCTGGGCGGCGAATGTCAACCAGTACTGCACGTCGTTCTTCTCTTCTTTTCTACTCTGTTGTTGTTGTCGCTGCTGCTCCTTCACTATGGATTAGACCCACTAACATTGCTCCTCTTGCAGACGAAGCCCTCCGGGCGAGAAGTTAGTTAGGGCGTCGCTGTGTAAAAGGCTTCAGGCGTGCTATATGCGTGACTTCGGTCTTGGATGACCGTCTTCCACTGGCAGTGAGGCGTGCAATCCTATAGTTCAGCTCACTAAGACGCTCTATCACAACGAACGGTCCAACGTAGTCAGCGAGCAGTTTTTGACACAGTCCACGTTTCCGTACCGGAGTCCATAGCCACACTAGGTCACCGGGATTGTAGGTGACCTGACGGTGTCGACTGTCATACCGGGATTTATAGTGCTCCTGTGAAGCCAGAGTGCGCAATCGGGCGAGGCGCCGAGCCTCCTCCGCCCGGCACAGCGTTTCCGCGATACAAGCGTCGTTGTGACTACAGAAAGCAAAGATAGTGTCTAAAGTGTATCGCGGTGGGCGAGCGTAAAGAAGAAAAAAACGGGCTGTATCCAGTGGTCTCATGCTGCGCGGTATTATATGCGTACGTGACAAACGGCAGCACTTCGTCCCAGTTTTTGTGGTCCGAGCTAACGTACATGGATATCATGTTCACCAGGGTTCTATTCGTACGCTCAGTCAAGCCATTGGTCTGAGGGTGATAGGGCGTCGAATGTCGCAGGTTTGAGGCACACAGACGTAGGAGTTCTTCAACAATATCAGCTGTAAACTGACGGCCACGATCACTAATGATCACGCGAGGAGGACCATGACGAAGTATTATCGAATGCAGTACAAACTGTGATACTTCGGTTGCAGTTGCAGAGGGTAGCGCCGCCGTTTCGCAGAACCGAGTCATGTAGTCGGCGCATACTATAATCCAACGGTTGCCTTTGGATGAACGTGGGAACGGTCCTATCAGGTCGATGCCTACCTGTTCAAAAGGTGAGCTGGGTGGCACCACGGGCTTTAGGTAACCGACTGGAGAAGTAGTAGGTCTCTTGTGGCTTTGGCACTCGGCACAACTGGCTACGTACGTCTCCGTTGTCTTGCGCATTTGAGGCCAGTAAAACCTTTCTTTGGCACGATGAAGTGTCCGCGTGGATCCTAGGTGACCTGAAGTTGGGTCATCGTGCACGACGCGCAAAACAGACGAGCGAAGGGCTTCTGGCACCACGAGAAGAAACTGTGCACCTGTCGCGGAGAAATTCTTCTTGTACAGCAACCCATCTCGAACACAAAAATGGCACGCTGTTGACTCTTTCGCGGCAGAGAAAAGTGGCCCTAAACTCGGATCTTCACGCTGTTCTTTTGCGAAGGCTGCGACACTTGGGAAATCCCGATGTACAGTTGCAATTAAATGGTCAAAACTGTCAGCGTCGCATTCCGTTGCACGCAGAGGCATTCTGGAAAGGCAATCGGCATCAGCATGCCGTCGCCCGCTCTTGTAGGAGACGGTGAAGCTGTACTCTTGCAGACGTAAGGCCCATCGTGCAAGGCGTCCCGACGGATCACGAAGATTCACGAGCCAGCATAGAGAGTGATGGTCGGTGACGATAGTGAACTCACGCCCATACAGGTACGACCGAAACCGTTGCACGGCGAAAATAACAGCGAGACATTCCTGTTCAGTAACCGTGTAGTTACGTTCGGGTTTGCTTAACGACCGACTTGCATATGCGATGACATGTTCTTTGTTGTCTATGCGCTGAACAAGGACGGCACCAAGACCTACACCACTCGCATCTGTGTGGACCTCTGTTGGCGCTGAGGAATTGAAGTGTCGGAGAATTGGCTGTGACGTCAGCAGAAACTTCAGTTGTCGAAAGGAAGCAGAACACTCCGGCGTCCACTCAAATTGGGTGTTCTTGTGCAGGAGGTTCGTCAAAGGATACGCGACATCAGCAAAGCGAGCAATGAATCGCCTAAAGTAGGAGCATAGCCCCAAAAAGCTGCGAAGTTCTTTGATAGACTTAGGTGGCTCAAATGCTTCAACAGCCTCCGTTTTTGTAGGGTCGGGTCTCACGCCGTCTTTGTCCACGAGATGCCCCAACACCAAAGCTTGGCGTTCACCGAAATGACACTTTTTGGAGTTAAGCACAAGACAAGCCTTCCGTATGCAGCTCAGGACAGTGTCGAGACGCGCGTTGTGCTCGTCAAAGGTTCGACCAAAGATGATAACGTCGTCGAGATAGCACATGCATATCTCCCATTTTAAACCTCGTAGAATGGTGTCCATGAAGCGTTCGAAGGTGGCGGGCGCGTTACACAAGCCGAATGGCATAACGTTAAATTCAAAAAGTCCATCGGGCGTTACGAACGCTGTTTTTTCTTTGTCTTCGTCATGCATCGGGATTTGCCAGTAGCCGGATCTCAAGTCAACAGAAGAAAAGTAAGAAGCCGAATGAAGACAGTCTAAAGCATCGTCTATACGCGGCAGCGGGTAGACATCTTTCTTAGTAATGCTGTTGAGCCGCCGGTAATCCACACAAAATAGCCAACTGCCATCTTTCTTTTTGACGAGAATGACAGGTGCAGCCCAAGGGCTGGCGGACTCCTGAATTACTCCCTTCTGCAGCATTTCTTCAACTTGCTCGCCAATTGTCTTACGTTCGTCGGGTGACACGCGGTATGGCTTCTGTCGTATAGGGTGTGCTGACCCTGTATTTATACGATGGCGGACTCGAGACGTCGGTATAGGGGGAGTCTTATCGTTTTGCGAGAAGTCGAACACCTGCGCGTGCTTCGATAAAACACCCAGTAACGTGTGGCGCTCGGTCGTGCTTAGTGACTTGCTTACCATCCGAAGTAGTTTGGAGTCCGAAGGGCAGGAATGGAGGGACTCGTCTGCAGCAGCCTCGAGTACAGCCAGGAAAGTCGGTGTTTCTTCCTTGAATAGCGCGAGCTTCATGCCAGCCGGTAGAAGTATGGACTGGCCCGTGTAATTCATCGTCCATAACCCGGAACGTCCTTCCACGACTGACACTAAGCAATGCGGCACCAACACATTCTTTTTTACACAGGCCGAGTGAAGGGGTTCCGTTGCGGCATCAAATGTTGTAGGAGCAGTGCCAGAGCAAATGACCGGGACGCAGATGCTACTATGTGCGGGCACGACGATATCCTCAGCGACACAAAAGGGCACTCTCATGGCGGTGTGGCAAGCTCTCCATGAGTCCGGTCATAACTTCATCGCATACCGACAGCTCCCCACTTCGACAGTCAACATTTGCACCACACTCCCGCAAGAAGTCTATGCCTAAAATAACATCGTGCGTAGATCGCGGAATAACGGCGAATTCAGTACAGAATACTCTGCCACACAAAGAAATGTCAGCAGTGAAAACACCAACCGGGCACAACGTGTCACCACTAACGCTACGAAACGTCGATGTATTGTTCCAGTGAAACATAACTTTTTGTCCGAGCAGAGCTTTAAAACTAAGACTCATCACCGAAATCGTTGCACCAGTATCTACAAGAGCCATAGTAGGCACACCATCCACACACACATTAACTTTGTTTTTCAGCATGAAGGCTGTCGGAGGCATATCGTTTGGCAGCGTACAGTATCCAGCGACCTCACCCCCCATCGGCCGCACTGCCTAGTTTTCCGGAGGTGGTGATGGGAAGCGACGCCGTGGCGACGGGGACTGCGGAGCACGTCGGGCAGGCGGAGGCGTTAAGCTGCGGTCAGAGGCTGGCGACGGGTTCCGGAAGTTACCTTGCCGGAGTCGATGACTAGCAGGTGGACGTGTTGGCCATGACGTGGTGAAGTGCCCAGAACTAGTCTGGTAGGATGCTGGTGGGGGGCTCTCGTCGGAATGGTCGTGGACGGTGGCAAAACCTGGAGATGTGGCCTGGGAGACCACAGCTGTAGCACACGCGGGGAGGAGGCCGAAATGAGCGATATGAGCAGTATTCGTGAGCGAGAGTACTACATGTGACAGCTGAGCTGCTGAGTCCCAGCCGTTAAGCTTGCTCACCCTTTTGTACTGCTTTAACCACTCGTCGACGTCCTCAGCGGCAGTCCCGGCAAAGCAGGGTGGCTCTTTGTAGAGTTGCGGCGGGGCCGCTGACCTCAGTGTTTGAGTTCCCGGCAGCATGTCTCCTGTAGAGGCTGGTGGAAGTCCCGCAAGGCGACGACTCCGACGGGGGGTCAAAGTGAAGTGATTCCGTTTTTCGGTGCTCACGTACCCCGCACCTCCACCACTCTGAACGGGGTTTGTACGAGAGGTTTATTCGCAATGAGCTGGGCGGCGAATGTCAACCAGTACTGCACGTCGTTCTTCTCTTCTTTTCTACTCTGTTGTTGTTGTCGCTGCTGCTCCTTCACTATGGATTAGACCCACTAACAATATGATGTACTGGGCGAATTTCACAGAAGAGTTTCACGGTTTACCGATGATTCCCTCCGGAGCTCGGCCCCACTCATCATCATTCGCCCCGTGTATATGCTGTGATTTTTTTTAATATACATTAACGACTTACCCAATGGCTGTACTTCTAAAATCCGTCTGTTTGCTGATGATTGTGTAATTTATCATCCTATACTGAACAGCGCTGACATCCTCACCCTACAGTCTGACCTTTCTCTCAGAGAATCTTGGTGTAACAAATGGCTAATGTCACTAAACGTAAGCAAAACATCACTTCTAACTTTTCATCGTCGTCAATCATTCATTTCCACTAAATACACGATAGGTGACTCGGAAATAAGCGCAGTTTCATCATACAAATACCTTGGTGTTAACTGATGAAATTACCTTACTTGGTCCGTTCACATTTCTATCACCAACTCAGCTAATCGCGCGCTTGGCTATCTGCGTGGCAACCTGCGCCTTGTTCCTCCCCCGGTAAAACTACTAGCATATTTAACACTTGTTCGACCAAAACTTGAGTACGCTTGCTAAGTTCGGGACCCGCATCAAACTAACCTCTCATCCGCGCTGGAATCCGTACAGAATCGTGCTACTAGGTTTGTTCATTCGGACTATTCTTATCACACCAGTGTCACCGAACTAAAGTCATGCCTTCATCTTCAAACCCTTGAGCAGCGCCGAAAAACTGCAAAACTATGTCTTTTTCATAAGTTCTATCACCTTCTACGTCATCAGACTGATATCGAACCCTTGCATCGTTCTTCATCTCGTCATGTCCACCCAAAAGCAGTTTATCCCCCCCGGCAGCCCGCACTACCGCCCACACGAATTCATTCTTCGTTCAGACCGCAAATGACTGGAATCGTCTTCCTGCCGACGTGGTGAACCACTCCAGCCATACATCTTTCAAGGAATCAATCGAAACCATCATGGATTAGTTATGCCCACCCCTCATGTAATACCCCTCACGGGGCATTTGAGGTACTAATAAACAAATAAATACATAAATAAATGAAAGTTCATAGTATCCATCCATCCGGCATGGAGGACGGCAGGGAAGGCGGCTGCTGGTGTCAGTGCAAAATGTCGTGGCGAGTCAGCGCGCAGTTTTCACCTTATGTACTGCATTGCGCCTAATGCGTTGTGCCTGAAAGTCGGAAAAGATGCTACATACCTGCTGCATACCTGGGGGGCCGATCACGATACAAGGGGACTCGCGAAAAAGTGTCGATGTTCTGGATACAGCGACTGGCGGGAAAAGTGGAAGCGGCCTACCTCGGCAAGAAAGAGCTGGTTTCACATTTGACTGCCCGCATATGCGTGTCTGCGAAAAGCACTTCGATGAGAGCAAAAGTATTCGTGTGGAGCAGTGACCACTCGGAGGTGTTGCTGTGATGTTGCAGCGGGATGTTCCGAAACTTTTGCCGGACGCTGTGCCGAGGATTTTCGATGGCCTCACGGTGTACAGTCGTCAGCACTTAACTAGAACGCTCCTCCGCCTGGCCGCGACCACCCTTCGACAGACGCCAGCGCCACCAAGCGTTGGACACGGTATCTTTGCTGTAGCTAACGATAGAGCGCGGGTCGATTTTCACTAGTAAATTTCTGCTTCACTTCTGCCTGACTGGCGGGTGGAATACACTCATTGAACATAATTGAACTCAGCGCACGACGTTGTGTCTGTTCCCTTCTCTTGTGTCCGCGTGGTCGTGCGCTGAGTTCAATTATGTTCAAATACGATTACCAACTGGCCCAGCTTTCAGTCCTTCTACGGAATACACTCACTTGGCAGGTCCGTTTTCGCCATGTTCCACTCGTGGCTGCGTTCTCCAGCGCGCACATAAATTTCGTTGCCATACTATCTCGGCACGTGAGCTGTCGCACGCAATGTTTCATTGCCGAAATTAGTATACGGCAACGAATTTCATGCGCGCGCTTCAGAACGCAACCCCGAGCCAACGCCTCCTGTATTTTTCTGACTCTAATCTTTTAACTGCATCTTACTCACTTCTATCGCGCACGTGTTCAGCTTTCCATTGTTGTCCCTAAAACCCCAGGCTTCACGTAGGTTCGTGCCCAAACATACAACGGGCAAATGAGGGTACTATTCTACTCACATTCTACCCGTACCCACATCAACTCACGCCAGTGTGTGGCCGCCCTCGCCTGGATGGATGGATGCTATGAGCGTCCCCTTTATAACGGCGCGGTGAAATGTCTGCCACTAGGCTCGAAAAATAACTTTCTTTTTTATGTTGGCCTAATGCCTTATCTACATTGATTAAATATATGTTATTATAGCAAAGAAAAATATAAATTCACGGTCCATCTCTGCCTCTTAAGGCAGAATGACCTTATTTTTCCCATTCTTCATTTTTGTCCTTAATCTCTACTTTTCTGCCACCAATACTCTAACCGTCTCTTACTTATTTCTATCGCGGACGTGTTGAGCTTTCCATTGTTGTCCCTAAAACCCAAGGCTTCATGTAGACTCGTGCCCACACGTATATCTGGGTGGATATCGCCACATTCAATCAGTACATGTTCCATCGTTTCCTTAGTTCCCCCCAAAGCATGTACATTGTTCTTCTTCGTTACAGAATCTCGCTTTATAGCTACGCGTTCTAAGGCAACCCGACCTTGCTTCAAACAGCAAAGCGCTTCCCCTTGAATTATCATAAAACCTCTCCCTCCTTATTTCGTTTTTAAATGCGAAGCATTTCTTAGCGAACTTCGGCGACTTTGAGCGTATCTATCTATCTATCTATCTATCTATCTATCTATCTATCTATCTATCTATCTATCTATCTATCTATCTATCTATCTATCTATCTATCTATCTATCTATCTATCTATCTATCTATCTATCTATCTATCTATCTAGCCGCCTACGACTTTGTGCTCTCCCGGCCGTATCGTTAATGGGATTTATACCAAATTTGGTATGACATAACATGACTCTATGACGAACGTAAATGGCTGGTCATATCATGAAAATCATGACTGACTTGTCATGAAAACTATGATTTACATGCCACGTTCATGGCGCGCTCGCGGCCGTTTCGTTAGCTTGATATACACCAAATTTGGTATTGAGTGACGTGACTGTATGACGAACACAAATGACAAGTGGTAATATGAAAATCATGACTTGCCATGTGCAACATGACTTGCATGGGCCGCTCATGGCGCGCTCGCAGCCGTTTCGTTAGCTTGATATACACCAAACTTGGTATTGAGTGTCGTGACTGTATGACGAACATAAATGACGAGTGGTAATATGAAAATCATGACTTGCCATGTGCGACATGACTTGCATGCCACGCTCATGGCGCGCTCGCGGCCGTTTCGTTAGCTTGATATACACCAAATTTGGTATTGAGTGTCGTGACTGTATGACGAACACAAATGACAAGTGGTAATATGAAAATCATGGCTTGCCATGTGCGACATGACTTGCATGCCACGCTCATGGCGCGCTCGCGGCCGTTTCGTTAGCTTGATATACGCCAAATTTGGTATTGAGTGACGTGACTGTATGACGAACACAAATGACGAGTGGTAATATGAAAATCATGACTTGCCATGTGCGACATGACTTGCATGCCACGCTCATGGCGCGCTCGCGGCCGTTTCGGTAGCTTGATATACACCAAACTTGGTATTGAGTGTCGTGACTGTATGACGAACATAAATGACAAGTGGTAATATGGAAATCATGACATGTCATGAGCGACATGACTTGAATTCTGCTCATGGCGCGCTCGCGGCCGTTTCGTTAGCTTTATATACACCAAATTTGGTATTGAGTGACATGACTGTATAACGAACATAAGTGACAGGTGTTAACAAGAAAATCTTGGCATGCGTGTCATCTACAACCCCATTTACATGTCACGCTTGCGTCCAGTTCGCTAGCTTGATATACACCAAAATTGGTATTGCGCGACGTGACTGTATGACGAACATAAATGACAAGTCCTAACATGTCAAACATGGCATGCAAATTATGTAAAGCACGATTTGCTCCTTCCTGGCTGCTCCGCATTACATTGAATCCCACAGTGCGTGGGATCTGCCGGCTTTTTTCCCTTTCGGTAGTCACTGAGAGCCGGCTTCTTTTCCATCGCTGTCATCCAATAAGTCCTCTCCGCCTCTCTGACTTTTTGCTTAATGCTCCTTGTTGCCATGTCGCCCACAATGCTAGCCGCATATTTACTGGTGAGCCTCCTAGTTCTTTTTCTCCCCTGCGTGTCGACGCTTTTTCTATACAAATACCTGAAAACCTTCCCTGCCCATCTGCTCTCCTTCATTTTCCTCAGCCTCTCTTCAAATCTAATTTTGCTCTGAGCTTCCCTCACTTCAAAACCTGTCCATCCCATATCACCCTTTACAGCCTCATTCGTCGTCTTCCCGTGAGCGCCCAACGCGACGCGTCCCACAGTCCTTTGATTTACATCCATTCCTGATTGCACCTCTGACTTCATGCACACCACTGAGTTCCCAAATGTAAGCCCCGGAACCATCACACCCTTCCACAGCCCTCGAAGCACCTCGTACCTATTGTATCCCCATAACGCTCCGTGCTTCACGATTGCAGCATTCCTCTTTCCCTTTGTTACCGATGCTTTCTCTTGTACCTCGATATATCTATCCCCCCTCATTTACCCACACTCTGAGGTACTTGTACTCGCTTACCCTCGGTATTTCTTGGCCCTGTATTAAGACCGCATGGTCTTCGTGATCATCGAATACCATCAATCCACATTTTGTTGCACTAAAACCTAGTCCTAGAGCCTCGCCTTCCCTTCCACATATATCTGCCAGCCGCTGAATATCATCTTGACTGTCCGCAAATAAGACAATATCGTCAGCGTAAAATAGACCTGGAAGCTTCCCCTCAACCATCGCGCCTGCCCGTTTGTGTGACAGATTAAATCCAATGTTGCTACCTTCTAGCGCTTTTTCCATCCTCACCATGTACAGCATGAATAACAGCGGGGACAAAGGACATCCCTGTCTCAGCCCCTTGCTAATGTCAACGCTGTCCTTGCTGCTTATTCCTTCCCATTCTACACAAACTGTATTTTCTCGGTATATTTCCCTCAAAAGCTGTATACAGTCGTCACCTATGCCCACTTCCTTCAATATATCCCACAAAATTTCCTGATTAACGTTGTCATATGCCCCGGTGATGCTACATATAAGGGCCTGTTTTCTATTTTTGATATTTCTATACACTGTGTAAGAACAAACAGGTTATCGTCTAACCGCCTGTCGATTCGGAATCCATTCTGGAGTTCTCCCAAAATATCATTTTGCTCTACCCACGTTTCCATTTTTAATTTCACTGCCTACATCGCCAACCGGTATAGTACCGATGTAATGGTTAGCGGTCTATACGAGCGAATGTTATCATTTTCTCCCCTGCCTTTATAGATTAAGTTCATTCTACTTTTTCGCCAACTGTCTGGTATCTCCCTCTCCTGTAAGCACTTTTCTACGGCTTTCAGCAGTGCTTCTTTAGTGATATGTCCTAGTTCGTTAATGAGGCTGACGGGAACCCATCTAAGCCCGGAGTAGTGCGCTTAGGAACTTTTCCTTCGGCCTTCTTCCAATTGAAATTCTCAAGTACTACATCTTCCTTGGTTGTGCTCTTCTGCATACTTTTACTCACCGGGGGAATCCCCTGGGCGACCTTTTTAAACGAATCGGCTGTTACCTTTCGGATGTAACCTAGCGCTTCATACCCTTCCAATTGATTTCCTCCTTCATCTACCATATATTGTTGCATTGTGACAGACTTCCTACCTAGCGCTTTTAGGTGGCTCCAAAATATCCTAGGTGCGGCCTCCTTCTTTTCGCGAATCTCTGTCATCCAGCGTTCACTTTCGCCTTTAATTTTTGCCTCGACTAATTTCTGCACAATGGATTTTTGCTCTAAATATATTTCCCATACTTGGTTGACTTCATCCTGTGGCCGCTTCTCCTTTTTTGCCTGTCTGTGCTGCCGTGATGCCTCACGTCGCTTCTCGATCGCATCCCGGATTTCTTTGTTCCACCAACTTTTTGGCTTTCTCTTTCCTTTCCAAGAAATAGTTTTCTTCTCTATTTCTATTTCTTTCGTGATTAGATGTAGCAGCTCACTATACTTCCAGTCTTTGCCTGGCAGTTTGTCTACTTCTTCCTCCACTCTTGCGGCTATATTTGTTATTTGTTTCTCCTTTAAATACGAGCTGCCACTGTTTGATTCTAGGCTCTTATTTTCAGTTTTATATCCCATTTGTAATGTTATGCGTTTATGACCACTACCCAAGCTGTTAATGGCTTCCTCGTCTATTCTCATCTCTCTAAGTTTGTCATAGATTCCTTCTGTCAAGAGACAATAATCAATGCTCGATTGCCTGTTTCCGACTTCCCACGTGATCTGTCCCTCACACTTAGGCCCCGCGTTAACCATTTCAAGACTATGTTGCTCGCAGAGATCTAGCAACAACTTGGCATTGGAGTCTCAATATCCGTCAAGGTCATGTATGTGAGCATTCATGTCCCCTAGAAGGATTATTTCGGCATCATGACCAAATTCTTTAATATCGGTGCTTATGCATTTCACTATCTCCAGATTCTTTTCTCTGCAGTTATTCCCCGTCCACAAGTAAGCTACACCTAGCCACGTTTTCTTTCCACCTACTGTGCCCGAAACCCATAGGTGCTCTGAACACGTTTGCTTCACTCTATCCCATTTTGCTCTGCTATGAATTAGCATTCCAACACCCCCCACCTCTCCTTTCTGATATGATCCTGTTGCATCCTTCCCAAATATAATTGTCAATATGTGGTGGCTCTTCCAAGTCTCTAAGGTGTGTTTCTGTAGCCGCATAAACACCTATCTGTTCCTTGTTTAACTGTCCCTCAATCTCTAACCATTTTGCCTTTTTTCTGCCACCCTGCATGTTAATGTGACCAAATGCGACACGGGCCTACACACGGGCGAGGGTACCCCTAGCGGCTGCTCCTGTCCCTATATCAAACTTTCGCGGAAGCTTCATGACCAGTAAAGGTATTGAAGGAGTTTGGCAGCACGTAGTCGCAAAAGGCTTGGCACAGCGAAGATGGTTGTTCCTCAAGCTAAGCTTACACAGAATAAAATGAGAGAGAGGCAGGGAGGTCAACCAGAATTGTAGCATCCGGTGTGCTAGTGAAACCTAGTGACAACATGGCAAAACCCAGTTGCAACGTAACAGAACCTAGCAAGAACCAGTTACAACATAGCAGCAACCGGCGTTAGTCTATAGACCTCAGCATCGATCAGCTTCGTTGGTCGAAGGTTTGCGCGACTTAGTACGAATTTCCCGCATTTTCTTTTCGTTGGTTGTTTCTCCGAAAAAACAGCGCTTTTCACATCACCGAATTTTAACCCGCCACGGTGGTCTAGTTATCAATCAATCAGTTTTATTTGGCATTCATTAGAGAAAGATAATGAACACTAGTACAAGAACAAAAAGCTGCTATCTAGCAGCTTGACAAAGGTCCTTGCCCAATTCTCGACAGCCAAAAAACAAGGTACCATGCATCTAAACATTTCTAGTTCTCATATGCAGCAGACTAGTCAACCAAAGTAAAGATATACATCGAAATTACTACACGACAATTATGAAGTACACGGTTTCTTGAAGCAAACAAAAGATGTTAGAAATGTCAAACAGTCCATTACTGAAGCGGAAATACGGAAAGAATGTACAATAATGAAAATGCAGAGATTATTTCACTCAAATGAGACATACAAAATTTGTATACGCTATAAAGACTATTATGCATTCACATATAATCATCACGACTACGCTAGTGGAAAAACAAAGCATGTGTATCATTCAACTTGGAAAAAGAACTGAAATGTTTCCAACACAATATGTAACAGGCAAATCATTTTACAGAGATAGCGTAACGTGCTCCACTGGCTTGAAGACGAGTGCTCACCAACATACCTCTTTATTGCATTTCTTGAAGATTTCCCTATGCGAATGCCATTTCCTTCAAATTCACTGAGCAAGCATGACACAAGGTTTGACTGGCTGCTCATTTCATATTTGGTGCGCGAAAAAGGTATGAGCCATTTGTGTCCTTCCCTTATGTTATACGAGATGGTGCCCGTCTGCTGGCCCGCAGGTCGCGGGATCGAATGCCAGCCGCGGCGGCGGCCGCATTTTTTTATAGAAGCGGAAATGCTTGCGGCCCTTGCACTTAGATGCAGCACTTTTTCAGCATAATCAGAAAACGCTGCCGACTGGTATTCGAGGCTCCCTAGAGCGAAATATTATAGCGCTGAAGGTGGCCGGGAAATAATAAGAATAAATATAATAATAATAACTGCGGGTAAATGTCGCTTAAAACACGAGCAACTTGACAGAGGCCCGCAGTTACCTCTACAATGTAGGCAGCGACTGCACTACATGTTCGGAAAAGGAAAAGTGTTGTGTCCCAAGCGCACCTTTGTTACCGAGCGAGCCCCCCGAACGTCTTGAGTGAAGCGGTACACCGTGCCTGCGGACGTCCGGTTGTCGACTCCTTCCCTCTCCCCCGCTCGTTACAAACGAGTCACCGCGCGTTTTCCCCACCAGTTCGGCTGCCGCCTCCAAGTAGGAATAAACACGTTTTTAACCGTTCCTGGCTGTCTATGCCTCTGAGGCTACCGCGCCCCGCGCGTACGTCTCTGGGCCGACGACACATCCGGACATAACAGTGGCGACGAGGAAGTGGATTTGGACCTGCGCTACGCGACGCTTTTGACAAGCTACAAGTCATGGCTACGCACGGGCTCCAAAATCGGCTACCCGAATTAAACGGTTCATCATGGTCATCGTGGTTTGGACGCCTGCAATTTTACTTCGAGGCTAACAACATCACTGATGCAGCAATGAAGAGAGCCAACCTGCTAACGCTGTGCGGGGAGCAGA
Source organism: Rhipicephalus appendiculatus (assembly GCA_030522465.1). NCBI lineage: Eukaryota > Metazoa > Arthropoda > Arachnida > Ixodida > Ixodidae > Rhipicephalus > Rhipicephalus appendiculatus. Next base: position 229,985 of record JALIZH010031288.1, on the reverse strand, counting down.
CATACGACACAGTCTGTGCCCTGACTCCAGCAACCGTAGACTACAACGACATCGTAGCTGCGCTACAGAAGCACTACGACCCAAGACCATCAGAGGTCTACAGCCGAGCTCGCTTCCAACGGCGAGACCAACGGGAAGGAGAAACAGTCAGCGAATACGTAGCGGCTCTCAAAAAGCTCTCTGCTGACTGTAATTTCGGAAAGTTGACCTCGACAACTTCAGCTACTGCGCAGGAGGGAGGATCGACTGCCACACCTGCTAACACCACTATGCTCCCCTTGGACGTTATGCTGCGGGACCGTTTCGTGTGCGGACTGCACGACGAAGGCCTACAACAACGCCTGTTCGCGGAGACGTGTCTGACCATCTCCAAGGCATATGACATCGCCCAGTGAGCGGAGAGCGCCGGTCACCAGCAGAGGGATATTCGACGGAACGTCGAACCGGTACATCACACCAGTCAGCAGTCAGGTCATTCCACGACTACGCCTAATGGCAGGAAAAAACCACCGCGCTGTTGGCGATGCGACGACATGCACGATCCCCAGGTATGCCGATTCAAAACAGCTATCTGACACTTTTGCCAAAAACGGGGACACATTAAAAAGGCATGCATCACCAAGCGCATACAGCTCCGGCCGAAGAATTCAGTGGAACGAAACAACAATGTCGACGCACAAGAGGGCCAGACGCAAGCTGACACGAGAACACCGCGGACGTCATCGGCACTATATGACCTAAACGCCGTTGTGAACCTCGGCACAAGACCAAATATTACCACAGAAATCATGGTACACCAGCGCCACATCAGGTTTGAGGCTGGATTCCAGAGCAGCGTGTACGCTCATCAGCGAGGACACCTTTCACGCCACTTGGCATGAGAACGCGCAGCTCTCCAGAAAGACGACACGCAGCTGAGAACGTGGTCCGGACATTCCCTTCCACTACTGGGCTGTGCCAACGTAGACGTGTACTACAACGGTCAGACCCATCAGCTCCCACTGCTTGTCGTCCACGGCTCTGGATCAAGCCTGTTGGGACGAAATTGGTTCACCTCTCTTGGAGTGGTCATTGGCGGAGTTCACCACACACCCAGCTATCCGTCAGTGTAGCAGCTTCAAGAGAAGTACAGAGCGGTTTTCTCCAAAGAAATACCAGGAAACAACGGACCTCCAGCCACATTGGAACTGTGGGACGATGCGACGCCTAAATTTTTGAAAGCTAGGTCGGTACTTTTTGCCCTACGAACGTCAGTCGAGAATGAGCTTGACCGACTGCAGCAACACGGAATCATTGAACCGACGCAACATTCAGAATGAGCTACACCACTCGTTGCTGTCCGAAAGAAGAACGGTACCTAACGCCTCTGCGGAGACTACCGGAGCACTGTCGACCTGGCGAAAAAAGCATCTTCCTACCAACTACCGACCCCAGAGGAGGTTTTAGATGCGAAGCATCTTATGCTCGGGGCTATGTCCGTCCGGCGTCCCGCGTCCCGCGTCCGGCCACTTTCATGAAGTAGGGAAGCACCCATTATGCGAACCAGAACACTGTAGTAATATGAAGGCCGTCAACCCTACCACAGTCATCAGAGTCATGGCCGAGAGCACAGAGAGGCTGCTTAGCAATGGCTAGGCAGGTGGTGTCTTTCGCCCAGGTTGACCCCATTCCTTGAGTCATGGCCGAGAGCACAGAGAGGCTGCTTAGCAATGGCTAGGCAGGTGGTGTCTGTCGCCCAGGTTGACCCCATTCCTTAATCTTGCTTGCATGTGTTTGGAGGGGGGCTTAGTCCGTCCCTCCTTCCCGCGTCCCACACCACCACAGCGCATGCGCGTCCCCTCCCCCCTCTCTCTCCTACGCTCACCCCCCTTTCTCTCCTCTAGGAATCTTCTACTCTACGGAGCGGCGCCCGCGTCCCACATCCCCACAGCGCATCCACGTCCTCTCCCCCCTCTCTCCTCTAGGAATCCTCTACTCTACGGAGCTGCTCCCGCGTCCCACACCCCCCACAGCGCATGCACGTCCCCTCCCCCCTCTCTCTCCTCTCCTACGATCCCCCCCCGTCCTTTCCTCTAGGAATCCTCTAGGCAGCGGTGGGCACGACAGGTGGTGTGACAGCTCCATACTCCGCTGGGGGGCGCCACGGTAGTTCCGCGGTATGAAAATGACGGAGCGCGCGCGCCTCATTCTCTCTCCTGTGCAGCGCCGCGATGAGCGCCCGGACCGCTGCCGTGAAATGAGAGCGGCGACGTTCCTCCCGCTCAAGCTAATTATCTCCCCGCTGCATCGCATTCACACATGGTTTTCTTTAGCGGGAGATGGGGAATTTTAGATGCGAAGCATCTTATGCTCGGGGCTCTGTCCTTCCCCCGTCCCGCGTCCCCCCGTCCCGCGTCCCGCGTCCGGCCACTGTCACGAAGTAGGGAAGCACCCATTATGCGAACCAGAACCCTGTAGTAATATGAAGGCCGTCAACCATAACACAGTCATCAGAGTCATGGCCCAGAGCACAGAGAGGCTGCATAGCAATGGCTAGGCAGGTGGTGTCTGTCGCCCAGGTTGACCCCATTCCTTGAGTCATGGCCGAGAGCACAGAGAGGCTGCTTAGCAATGGCTAGGCAGGTGGTGTCTGTCGCCCAGGTTGACCCCATTCCTTAATCTTGCTTGCATGTGTTTGGAGGGGGCTTAGTCCGTCCCTCCTTCTCGCGTCCCACACCACGACAGCGCATGCGCGTCCCCTCCCCCCTCTCTCTCTCATAGGCTCACCCCTTTTCTCTCCTCTAGGAATCGTCTACTCTACGGAGCGGCTCCCGCGTCCCACACCCCCCCCTCAGCATATGCGCGTCCCCTCCTCTGTGCTCTCCTACCCTCTCTCCTCTAGGAATAATCTACTCTACGAAGCGGCTCCGGCGTCCCACAGCGCATGCGCGTCCTCTCCCCCCTCTCTCCTCTTGGAATCATCTACTCTACGGAGCGGCTCACGCGTCCCCCCACCCCCCACAGCGCATGCACGTCCCCTCCCCCTGTTTCTCCTCTCCTACGGTCCCCCCCCCGTCCTTTCCTCTAGGAATCCTCTACGAAGCGGCGCGAACGACAGGTGGTGTGACAGCTGCTTACTCTGCCGGGGGGGCGCCACGGTAGTTCCGCGGTATGAAAATGATGGAGCGCGCGCGCCTCATTCTCTCTCTTGCGCAGCGGCGTGATGAGCGCCCGAACCACTACCGTGAAGTGAGAGCGGCGACGTTCCTCCCGCTCAAGCTAATTATCTCTCCGCTGCTTCGCATCCACACATGGTTCCCTTTAGCGGGAGATGGGGAATTTTTTTAGATGCATCTTATGCTCGGGGCTCTGTCCGTCCCTCCCCCCGTCCCGCGTCCCGTGTCCCGCGTCCCCCCGTCCACCGTCCCGCGTCCGGCCACTTTCATGAAATAGGGAAGCACCCATTATGCGAACCAGAACACTGTAGTGATATGAAGGCTGTCAACCACTACTACAGTCATCAGAGTCATGGCCGAGGGCATAGAGAGGCTGCTTAGCAATGGCTAGGCAGGTGGTGTCTGTCGCCCAGGTTGACCCCATCCCTTGATCTTGCTTGCATGTGTTTGGAGGGGGGCTGGGCTATGTCCGTCCCTCCCTCGTCCCGCGTCCGGCGTCCCCTTTCCGGCCACTTTCATGAAGTAGGGAAGCACCCATTATGCGAAGCAGGACACTGTAGTGATATGAAGGCTGTCAACCACTACTACAGTCATCAGAGTCATGGCCGAGGGCATAGAGAGGCTGCTTAGCAATGGCTAGGCAGGTGGTGTCTGTCGCCCAGGTTGACCCCATCCCTTGATGCTTGCTTGCATGTGTTTGGAGGGGGCTGGGCTATGTCCGTCCCTCCCTCGTCCCGCGTCCGGCGTCCCCTTTCCGGCCACTTTCATGAAGTAGGGAAGAACACCCATTATGCGAAGCAGGACACTGTAGTAATATGAAGGCCATCAACCACTACTACAGTCATCAGAGTCATGGCCGAGAGCACAGAGAGGCTGCTAAGCAATGTCTAGGCAGCTGGTGCCTGTCGCCCAGGTTGACCCCATTCCTAGATCTTGCTTGCATGTGTTTGGAGGGGGGCTTAGTCCGTCCCTCCAACCCGCGTCCCACACGACCTTAGCACATGCGCGTCCCCTCCTCCTCTCTCTCTCTCCTCTCCTACGCTCACCCCCCTTTATCTACTCTAGGAATCCTCTAGACAGTTGTTAGTCTGCGCTAGTCTTGTGGGTTCTTCCTTTCGTTTTCGTGTGTCCCTTTTTGCGCGAAATCGCCATTCACAATGCAATACCAACTCGCCCAACGCTCCGTTCTTCTAATCCTCTACTCTACGGAGCGGCCCCCCGCTTCCCACACCTTCCACAGCACATGCGCGTCCCCTGTACTACGCTCACCCCCTTTCTTTACTCTAGGAATCATCTACTCTACGGAGCGGCGCCCGCGTCAACATCCCCTCAGCGTATGCGCGTCCTCTCCCCCCTCTCTCCTCTAGGAATCCTATACTCTACGGAGCGGCTCCCGCGTCCCACACCCCCAATGCGCATGGACGTCTCCTCCCCCTCTCTCTTCTTTCCTACGGTCACCCCGTTCTCTCCTCTAGGAATCTTCTACGGAGCGGCGCGCACGACAGGTGGTGCGACAGCTGCATACTCCGCTGGGGGGCGCCACGGTAGTTCCGCGGCATGAAAATGATGGAGCGCGCGCGCATCATTCTCTCTCCTGTGCAGCGCCGCGATGAGCGCCCGGACCACTGCCGTAAAACGAGATATGGTTCCCTTTAGCGGGAGATGGGGAAGCTTTTTTTTGTTTTCTTAGCACGCTTCGGGGTGGAAAGATCTTCAGCACCTTGCACTTGACGCAAGCCTACCGGCAACTGAAGGTGAGCGAACCAACGTCTGCACTGCTCTCGATAAACACTATTAAGGGTCTCTGCAAAGTCAAAAGGCTACCATTCGGCATAGCTGCAGCACCAGCAATCTTCCAGGAATTTATGGAGTCTACACTCAACGGGATCCCGGGAGTTTGCGTCTACTTGGACAATGTTTTTGTCTGTGGCGCCTCCACTGAAGAGCACGCGGAGCGTTTGGAGCTCTTTCTTGAAAGGCTATCAAATGCTAACTTGCGCATCAGCAAGGAAAAATGTGTGTTTGTGGTGCTTGAACTGAAGTTTCTTGGACATCAAATTGACGCGCACGGTATTCATCCTACTGAAGTGAAAGTGCGAGCAATCACCGAAGCACGAGCGCCTACTGACAAGCAAGAACTCCAGTCGTTCTTAGGGCTATTAACGTTCTACGACCGGTTCTTAGAACATCGAGCTACAGTGGCCAACGATCTGTACCAGCTCTTCCAGAAAGAAGTCCCATGGAATTGATCGCCACGCCACCAAAAGGCATTTGTTGCCCTTAAAGAACTACTTCGGAAGTCTACTGTTCTGCGACACTACGACGAAAGGAGACCCCTACTGCTAGCCTGCGACGCCTCACCGTACGGAGTGGGAGCAGTCCTCTCCCAAGTTGATGAGGGACGGGAAGCCCCGATTGCTTTCGCATCGCGCACCCTATCGCAGGCAGAGAGGAATTATTCCCAGCTAGATAAAGAGGGACTTGCCATCGTCTACGCAGCAGACCACTTCCGCCAGTACATTACCGGCAGAACAGTGACATTCATTACAGACCATCGGCCCTTATTGGGTATCATGGGTCCCCAGAAGCCAATGCCATAGACATTGTCGCCGCGAATGACACGATGATGCATCAAGATGTCGGCGTACGATTACGAACTCGTACATCGCACTGGTAAGAAACACCAGAACGCTGACGCACTAAACCGCCTGCCGCTAGACACCACAATCGACGAACCACCCCCGCCAGATGACATACTCATGTTCGAGGCGCTGCCGCACCCTCCGCTAACAGCTGACACGGTAGCAGCATCAACGCAGGAGTGCACTGTCTTGAAGGAAGTCTACGCAGCTATACAAGAAGGCAACGTGCAGAAGCTAAAGGGTGAACACTTCAACGCTTACCGCAAGCGAGCTACGGAGTTAAGCACTCATCGCGGCTGCATCACCTTGCGATCAAGACTTGTGATTCCGGCAGCACTTCGCGAACAAGCCATGTCGCTTGTCCATGCAGGTCATCGATGCATTGTTGCCATTGTTAAGGCGTTTATTTGCCGCTACCCAGAGATACTGCGTAATGGTGACAGCCACGACCAGGCACGAACTCTCAGCGCGAGCGGCGTCCTTTTTGCAGATGACTCACTAGCAGGCTCTCGAGAGTGCAACCCATTTCTAGGTTCCAATGCATCGCTACAATTACCCCGGGGACGAAAAGGGAGCCGCCGGGCGACCTAACAGCTTGTCACTATGAGCGGGTCATAGTAGGCCTTCAGGCGCTCCACGTTGACAATGTCGCGCCCTCGACGGCGCATGTCCGAAGATTGTTCGATGGGTTCGATCAGGTAGTTGACCGGAGATGTGGGCTCGATGACACGGTAGGGGCCTTCGTATTTCGGCAGTAGTTTTGAAGAGAGGCCAGCTGCGGAAGTAGGGACCGAAGCGATACGAGCGCTCCACGGAGGAACGTGGGCTCAGAAATGGCGGAACCATCAAGAATACTCTTCTGCCGCTCTTGTTCATTCGTCGTGAAGGTCTTGGCGAGCTCGCGACACTCTTCAGCAAGCCTGGCTGTGTCAGAAATAGGGGCACACTCAGATGGGTCCGGCGTGTACGGGAGTATCGCGTCGATGGTGTGCGGCGGGTGCCGTCCGTATAGTAAGAAGAAGGGTGAAAAACCAGTAGTGCTCTGAGGGACGGTATTGTAAGCGTAGGTGACGAAGGGCAGTATAGCATCCCAATTCGTGTGGTCGCCGGCGACGTACATCGAAAGCATGTCGCCGAGGGTGCGGTTAAAGCGTTCGGTGAGGCCATTTGTCTGCGGGTGGTAAGCAGTAGTTTTGCGGTGGACAGAATGGCACTCCGTGAGGATGGCTTCGACGACTTCCGACAGGAAGACACGGCCTCGATCGCTGAGAAGCTCCTGGGGTGGACCGTGACGCAGTATGAATCGGTGCAGCAGGAAGGAGGCAACATCGCGCGCAGTAGCCACAGGGAGGGCGGCGGTTTCGGGGTATCGCGTTAGATGGTCTACGGCGACGATGGCCCAGCGGTTACCAGCCGACGTCAGAGGAAGTGGTCCATACAAATCGATACCCACCCGTCCAAACGGACGGTCAGGGCAAGGTAACGGTTGTAGACCGGCCGGGGACATGTGTGTTGACGGTTTGCGGCGTTGGCAATCGAGGCAGGAGCGAACGAACTTCTGCACAGAGCGGTACATCCCTCGCCAGAAGTAGCGTTGTCGAATGCGGTGGTAAGTTTTGGAACGGTTTGCGGCGTTGGCAATCGAGGCAGGAGCGAACAAACTTCTGCACAGAGCGGTACATCCCTCGCCAGAAGTAGCGTTGTCGAATGCGGTGGTAAGTTTTGGACACCCCAGAGTGCGCGCATTGTGGATCAGAGTGGAATGACTCACATATTTCCGATCGCAGACTGCGGGGTATCACTAGTAGCCACTGCCGGCCGTCGGCGTTGTAATTGCGTCGATGCAGCAGGCCGTCACGCATGGCGAAATGGTGAGCTTGACGACGCAAGGCGCGAGTGGACGGTGTTGTGGACGGATCAGAGAGCAAGTCGATCAGCGGGGCGATCCAATTATCCTTGCGCTGTTCGGTAGCGATGATGTGAGCATCGATGACAGAAACAGCAATGGAAGACACTGAGCAGGGGTTTTTGTCGTCAGGTAGAGGGGAGCGCGAGAGGGCGTCGGCGTCAGCATGCTTGCGTCCGTTGCGGTACAGCACGCGGATGTCGTACCCTTGCAAGCGAAGAGCCCAGCGGGCGAGACGCCCTGAGGGATCCTTCAATGACGACAGCCAGCATAGTGCGTGATGGTCGGTGACGACATCGAATGGGCGACCATACAAATAGGGTCGAAACTTTGTAAGGGCCCAAACGATCGCCAGGCACTCTTTTTCCGTGACGGTGTAATTTGTCTCGGCTCTCGTGAGCGTACGGCTTGCGTATGCCACGACATATTCGGGGAATCCGGGTTTGCGCTGCGCCAGGACAGCGCCGAGGCCTACACCGCTGGCGTCTGTGTGCACCTCCGTTGGGGCCGTAGGGTCGTAGTGGCGTAGTATGGGAGGAGACGTCAACAAATGGCGGAGCTTGGCAAATGCGTCGTCGCACTCGGATGACCACGAATTATGGGGCCCGTTACTTCCAAGGAGCTTCGTCTGTGGTGATATGATCGTCGCAAAGTTTCGTATGAATCGTCGAAAGTATGAGCACAGGCCTACGAAACTGCGCAGTTCTTTGACGGACGCAGGTTTGGGAAATTCGGCCACGGCCCGAAGCTTGGCCGGATCGGGAAGAATTCCGTCCTTGGACACAACGTAACCTAGGATTGTGAGTTGCCGTGCTGCAAATTGGCACTTCTTCAGATTTAGTTGGAGGCCGGCGTTGCTCACACGTGTGAAAACTTCTTTCAGACGTTGGAGATGCGTGGAGAAATCCTGAGCGAACACAGTGACGTTGTCCAGGTAACACAAGCACGTGTGCCATTTCAAGTTGCGCAAAACGGTGTCCATCATGCGCTCAAAGGTCGCGGGCGCATTACACAGACCAAACGGCATGATGAACTCTTACAAGCCGTCGGGCGTGACAAAGGCTGTCTTCGGTCGAGCGTCGTCAGCCATGGGTACTTGCCAGTACCCCGAGCGCAAATCAAGAGAAGAAAAGAATTCGGCTCCGTGGAGGCTGTCAATCGCGTTGTCGATGCGCGGTAGTGGATAAACATCCTTGCGAGTGATCCTATTGAGCCGTCGGTAGTCCACACAGAACCGCACAGAACCGCACAGAACCGTCTTTCCTCGCAACGAGAACAACAGGAGACGCCCATGGACTGTTCGAGGGCCGAATTACGTCGCGTCGGAGCATATCGTCTACTTGCTCATTAATTACCTGACGTTCGGCAGGCGACACGCGGTATGGACGTTGCCGTAACGGTGGCTGGGAGCCAGTGTCGATGCGATGTGTAACAGCGGACGTGCGACCGAGAGCAGTTTGCCCGACATCGAAAGAACATCGAAATTCTTGCAACAGGCCCAGAAGCTGGGAACGCTGGACCGACGTAAGGTTATCAGCGATGGATCTACCAAATACATCAGCAGATGACGGATCAGACGTGGAAACAGCACTGATGGTACGGGAACTGGGACAATGCGAGTCATCGGGTACGTCCAGGACTTGTGCATCGTCGACGGGTTCCACTCTGCCGAGACATTCCCCTCGAACCAACGTAACAATGTACGGGAATGGGTCGGTCATAAAAATAGCGGTGTTGCCTTGAGTTACTTGCACGGTCGTGAAAAGTACCAGCAACCCTTTCCTACTGCAACAACGGTCAGATGGCGAAAGGAGTGCAACTGTGTCGGAGAGACCGGCGCAGTAGACCGACACAGCCGTTGACGAGCTTGGAGGCACTGTCGTATCGTCTTTGACGAGGATCTTGCTCAGTGCCGAGGGACTGTCTACTGGCGTCAAATGTGAGAACGGTGAGAGTTCAATTTCGGCGGTGGCACAATGAATGACGGCGTCGTGGCGGGAAAGTCCCATCACAGGATGACGTCGTGGGAGCATGCAGTAATGATGATGAACTCGACGACATATAGAATGTCCTGAATGACGACGCGAGCTGTGCACACTGCTGTAGGATGAATACTCTGCGAACTTTCGGTATGGAGGGACATCCCAGAAAGTGGCGCCGTCACTTTGCGGAGTAAGCGGCAAAGTTTTGCGTCCATAACGGATACGCCAGCTCCAGTATCGATAAGGGCAGATGCACGAAAACCGTCCACAAACACGTCGATGACATTCGATCGATTCCTCTGGGGGGCTTTCGCAGTTCGATAGCGTCGCAGCCCTTGCCTCGTGGACTACGACGACTAGTTTTCCTGCTCTTGAGCGGCCGAACTTGGCCGCATGGGTGACAGGGATCGACGTCGTGGAGACGTGGACCTACGAGGAGATGGAGCTGGGCGAGACGTCGGTGGCATAGACGGGGGGTGTGTCGTGAAAGGGACGGCTCAGCTGGCCAGCGGCAGGTGACGGGACAGGAGGTGGTTGCACCCGAAAGCAGTAACGCGCAACGTGACCGGCCTAACCACATGCAAAGCAGATGGGCCGGTTGTCGGGTGTACACCATTGGTTCGCCGGGGTAGGTCGCGCCCATGTCGCAAGACCCGACGGACGGAACGGCGGCTGGAATGGCTGGATGGTGGGCTGAAGTCGGGGCCTAGGGGCGACGTCAGCATACGTAGCCGGCACACCCGCTTCGGTGGATGGAGGTCGAGCGACGGCTTCGGCGTAAGTCAGGGGTGCGGCCGCCAGAAGTACTTGAGGCGGCCTGGCGACAACTTGAGCGTAACTCTGGGGCGCAGGAGCCGGAGGTTGCTGGTGGTACGCTGGCATGATGACCTCCGAAATTTCTTGCTCAATCGCTCGGCGGAGGGGAGGAAGAGGGGTGGTCGCCGAGTGTTGAACGGCCGGCGGGTGGGCAAATGCCAGGAGAGAGAACTGCCGTGCGATTTCCTCACGGATCAAGGACTTGAGCTCTGGCAGCAACGCCGCCTGGTCAGAGGTGGCCACCAATCCCGCAAGCTTTGCATTTCGTAAAGGGGAGCGACGCGTCATCGAACGCTGCCGGCGGAGCTCCTCGTAGCTCTGGCACAGCGTGATGACCTCGGCCACTGTGGCAGGGTTCTTGGCGAGCAGCATAGTGAGGGCATCTTCGTCAATACCTTTCATAACTTAGAAGTACTTGTTGCTGGGCATAACGTTGCGGATCTTCTCAGGCTCAGACATGGTTTCGTTGGCTTTCTTACACAAGTCGAGGACATCTTCGATATAGCTGGTGAATGATTCACCGGCCTGCTGAGCACGTTCGCGTAAGCGCTGTTCGGCTTTCAGCTTGCGAACGACAGGGCGGCCAAAAACGTTGATGACGGCGGTCTTGAAATCGGACCAAGTCGCGAAATCAGACGCGTGGTTGTTATGCCACAGACTTGCTACTCCCGCGAGGTAGAATACCAAGTTGGTCAACTTTCCGTCGTCGTCCCATTTGTTGGGGATGCTCACGCGCTCGTAAAGTGCCAGCCAGTCCTCCACATCGGTGCTATCGGCGCCAGTGAAGATCGGTGGATCGCGGATGCGTGGGACACCGGGACAAGTGGGCGGCATGGGGGGAGGCGTTTGCTGAGAAGCGTCTTGGGGCATGGTAGATGGCAGGGTACAAGATCGAAGCTCCACAGGCATTGAATGGGAGCACAGCACTCTCCACCAATTTGTTAAGGCGTTTATTTGCCGCTACTCAGAGATACTGCGTAATGGCGACAGCCACGGCCAGGCACGAACTCTCAGCGCGAGCGGCGTCCTTTTTCAAGATGACCCACTAGAAGGCTCTCGAGAGTGCAATCCCTTTCTAGGTTCCAATGCATCGCTGCACCATGAAGAAGTGTGCCAGAAGTTATATGTGGTGGCCTGGATCGACCATGACATAGAATCAACAGTGCAAAATTGCCAGCCTTGTCAATGCAACCACAGAGCCCCGCCAAGAGCCTCTATTCCTGAATGGGAAAGACCAGACACGCCTTGGCATACCCTGCACATTGATTTTGCTGGGACATATCGAAGGGTGTTCATTCCTAGTGGTTGTAGACGCATATACTAAGTGGCTTGAGGTAAAGCAAATGAGTGCAACAACATCGGCAGCAGTTATCGACACTCTTATCGACAAACGCGCGCAGTCACCGCGCGTTTTCCCCACCAGTTTGGCTGCCGCCTCCAAGTAGGAATAAACACGTTTTTAACCGTTCCTGGCCTGGCTGTCTATGCCTCTGAGGCTACCGCGCCCCGCGCGTACGTCTCTGGGCCGACGACACATCCGGACATAACAAAAAAAAAAGAAACCATATAGAAAACATTCAGAGCACAAATTGTGCAAGAAATTAGTACAATTTCATATAAAAAGGCAGTCACATCAGCAACAAAACATGAAGAAAGCAAGACATTACGCTTGTTTACTATGTGAGCATGGATTGATGAAATGTCCGTGCAGAAGTTATTGGTATATCAATGTCTAATTTATAAAATGAGTTCAAAAGGGTTGGTAGTGTGTAGGATATTCTCTGCATACGAAAAATTACGCAGATTCCAAGTGCCATGGGAATGGATGTTATGCGAAGCATGCGGAGGTAAGGTGACTGGGTTTTTAGATGCGAAGCATCTTATGCTCGGGGCTTTGTCCGTCCCTAACGCGTCCCGCGTCCGTTCACTTTCATGAAGTAGGGAAGCACCCACTATGGAAACCTGAACACTGTAAAGCCGTCAACCACCATCACAGTTACCAGAGTCATAGCCGAGAGCTAGACATATGGTGGCTAGACATGTGGTGGGTGGCATGTGATGGCTAGGCATGTGGTGGGAGCAAGCAAAGCATAACGCGCACTACCGGTGGTGTCTGTCACCCACATTGACTCCATTTCTTGATTGTGCTTGCAGGGGCTTTGTCCATCTCTCCTTCCCGCGTCCCACTCCCCCCAGAGAGCATGCGTGTCCCCTCCTTCCTCTCTCTCCTCTCCTACGCTCCTCCCTTTCTCTCATCTAGAAATCCTCTACTCTACGAAGCGGCGCGCACGACAGGTGGTGCGACAGCTGTATACTCCGCTGGGGGGCGTCACGGTAGTTCCGCGGTATGAAAATGACAGAGCGCGCGCGCCTCCTTCTCTCTCCTGTGCAGCGCCGCGATGAGCGCCCGGGCCGCTGCCGCGAAACGGGAGCGACGACGTTTCTCCCGCTGAAGCCAGCCATCTCCCGCTGCTTCGCATCCACACATGGTTCCCTTTAGCGGGAGATGGAGAAATTTTTTTATTGAGCGAAACGTTACAAAATGAATCTGAAGATATGTACAAATGTTGTACGCACAGACATACGTTGAACAGTCGCATATGTTTCATATAACAAGTTGTTTACAGTTGTGTAACGATGCCAACAAAGGCATGGGTATTGCCAACACCAGATGCCGTAAGCTGATATGTAGCGCTTGTGCTTACGAGGAGTTGTAGCTCTGGATAGTTCTACGTAAACGAACTGCAGTGGATGGCGTTTAACTATACAATTGACGTTAACCCGGCATGACTCCTTCATTATAGGACTGCATATGTAATGTTTTTAAAATGATATAACCAGCACTGCGACCACAATTCATGGTTCAACAATACATTTTCATAGTGTCTTTTTCCAGAGCAGTTTCGAGATCTCTGTGGTGGAATACTTGACTGCCACGCAGAATGCGTGGGATAATTTCTATCCCTTGCATTCGTGGTGTCAGCGCTGCCGATGTCAGTTTGTCTTAACACTGTCTCATTTAAATTATCAATGTCTTTCCTCACTGTTCATGCGTAGATATAAATTGTCAAACACCTGTGGCGCCTACCCGCATACCGCGGCCCGTGCTTTACGGGTATGAGCTACACGTGTCGGGAGAAATTAGTTCGACGACGTACGCGACGGGATTTTCATGTTATTCAAGTCACGACCAGTCAGACAAATTCGTCTAATCCTCTTCCCATACTAACTTTGGTCGACCTCAAGTTAGGGAGGCGATCACGAGAGCGTCTAGACGTAGGCGGCTAGATAGATAGATAGATAGATAGATAGATAGATAGATAGATAGATAGATAGATAGATAGATAGATAGATAGATAGATAGATAGATAGATAGATAGATAGATAGATAGATAGATAGATAGATAGATAGATAGATAGATAGATAGATAGATAGAAACGCTCAAAATGCTTGCAGTACGCAAAGAAATGCTTCGCATTTAATAATTTGCCCGCGCAGTGACAACCTTCTACTGTTCTGTGTGACGAGTACGATATGAATGCGTGCTTTTTATTAGATTAGGTAACTCATGGAAAGCTTTGTGTTTTTATTATTTCTCGTTTGAAGGCTAAACTTAGCTTTTAATAAAAAAGGTTAAACACATGTGGTTATATGTGGTTTCAAAAATAAATCTGAAGTGTGGAAATTACATAACATTGAAAAGTGATAATACAAACCTTTTCGGGAATATATGAAGTCCTTCAAGATTTCTATATGTCGTCGTACCCCATACCAAAAAACAATAATGTTAGGAAGAAAATAGAGTGTGTTGTAAACAAGAAGCTTTATTTTAAAAGGTAATATAGATCTGTTACGCGCCATCATACCGACCCCACGAGGTAACTTGCCTAAAACTGACTCGATGTGTGGAACCCAAAGCATATTTTGTGTACAGGTGACTCCCAATATATTCACACTACTTATTATTTCTATTATTTCAAGCGCATAAAGAAGGGTGATGTGATAGCAGCTTATCTGCTTAGATTTCGCTCTGAAAATCGCAGCGTTGGTAATTTTTTTTTTGTATTAATTTGAAAAACGTTTGGGGCTGACCAATCTTGGAGAGCTTTTAAGCAGCGTTGGCTTTGTTCTGAAGCCTACCAAGTTCAGGTGACGAAAAATTACACCATCTCCCGCTAAAGGGAACCATGTGTAGATGTGAAGCAGCGGGCGCTATCGCTTACACTGGCGGCATAGTTGACGCTGGCACTCATCGCAGCGTTGCCCAGGAGAGAAAACTGGGGAGGCGCAAAGCACGCAGTGATGGACTGGTGTTTCCTACTGGAACATGCCAATCGCTGCTAATGGGCAATGAGAAACAGAAGACTCCGACTGGACACAGAGACCCGCAGTCCGCTTTTAGTTAACGCGCACGCTGCGAATTTTATTGTTCAACAACGCACAGGAGAAATCTCCCACCGGCACCACCTTGCAGGTCAAGATCTAGTGACATATTGTCACGTGGTCTTGACGTCGACGAAGGCAGCAGTCGGTAGGTCCAAAATGAAGCTGTTTATTAGGCCGAACTTGTGGCCTGTAAACGGGAAGTAAGATTACAGCAATACACGCTGGCACTGATAGCGGCGAACAGAGCGTCGGCCGTCGATCAACTGACGAGCGGTGAAGCGCGCCGGCATTTATAAGCGTGGCATCGAATATTCCAGCCTTATCGCTGGTTGTCGCGCGTGCTCTGGAATAAGCTCGAGGGTTCGCGCTTCGCGCGCAATCTTAACAAAAGTGATCTATAACAATCGCGAAGCTTCTCGAACAAAGAGACGCGGTTTGCGATGAGCGTTGCTCACAGTCTTTGTGGGCGAAAACCGGATACAGCAACTGCGAAAATTAGAAACGCGCGTGGCAATGGCCGCCACTGAAAAAGCATCGGTCCCGATGCTTAAAACAGAACATGGGGGGAAAAATGCATGCAACTATAAAAAATAACAACAAAGCAAGAAAGTACAATAAAAAAACAATAAGTGCAGTCCTCATGTTCGCTAACGCGCGTAATACGGTTTGAGGCGCACGACATGGACGACTTCAGGTCGCGCACGGCGCCGTTGAGAGTTCGTAATGCCGTCCGGGACAACCTCGTAGTCCAGAGCGCCTAGACGTCGGAGCACTTTGTACGGCCTGAAGTATCGCCGAAGAAGTTTTTCACAGAGTCCACGTCGGCGTATCGGCCATCCACACCCAAACGCGGTCGCCGGGCTGGTATTCCACGAAGCGTCGCCGAAGATTGTAGCGGCGGCTGTCGGTCGTCTGCTGATTCTTGATCCGCAGGCGGGCGAGCTGTCGTGCTTCTTCGGCGCTGTAGGTAGGCGGTCACGTCGATGTTTTCCTCGTCGGTCACGTTTGGTAACATGGCGTCGAACGTCGTTGCCGGGCTCCGTGCGTAGACCAACTTGTATGGCTTCATCTGCGTCGTTTCTGGTACGGCCGTGTTGTATGCGAAGGTCACGTAAGGAGGGATGGCGTCCCACGTCTTGTGTTCGACGTCGACGTACATGGCCAGCATGTCGGCGATGGTCTTATTTAGACGCTCGGTCAGGCCGTTGGTCTGTGGGTGGTACGCGGTGGTCCGGCGGTGACTTGTGTGGCTGTATCCCAAGATCGCCTGGGTTAGGTCAGCCGTAAACGCCGTGCCTCTGTCGGTGATGAGAACCTCTGGGGCGCCGTGTCGAAGGACGATGTTCTCAACGAAGAACTTGGCTACCTCGGCGGCACTGCCTTTGGGCAGGGCTTTTGTTTCGGCGTAGCGGGTGAGGTAGTCGGTGGCTACGACGATCCATTTGTTTCCGCAAGTCGACGTTGGGAACGGCCCCAGGAGGTCCATCCCGATCTGCTGGAACGGTCGCCGAGGAGGCTCGATCGGCTGAAGGAAGCCTGCTGGTCTTGTTGGCGGTGTCTTCCGTCGCTGGCAGTCTAGGCACGTCCTTACGTAGCGGGCGACGTCGGCGGCAAGGCGCGGCCAGTAGTACTTTTCCTGTACTCTTGCGATTGTGCGGGAAACACCGAGATGTCCAGCCATCGGGTCGTCGTGTAGGGCCTGGAGGACTTCTGGTCTCATTGCTGATGGAACCAGGAGAAGGTGTTTGGCTCGAAGGGGAGAGAAGTTCTTCTTTAGGAGGACTCCGTTTCGCAGGAAGAACGACGCCAGTCCTCTCTTGAATACCTTCGGAACAGTGGTGCTCTTGCCCTCGAGGTATTCGAGAAGGCTCCTGAGTTCCGGGTCCTTTCGCTGTCGCTCGGCGAAGTCGTCGGCACTTATGGTTACCAGGAAGCCGTCATCATCCTGGTCGTCCAGCGGCGGTGGGTCGACGGGGCCACGAGACAGGCAGTCGGCGTCAGAGTGTTTTCTTCCGGACTTGTAAACGACGGTGATGTCGAATTCTTGAAGTCTCAGGCTCCACCGTGCGAGGCGACCAGAAGGATCTTTCAAGCTAGCTAGCCAACACAAGGCGTGGTGGTCGCTCACAACTTTGAAGGGCCTGCCGTAAAGGTAGGGGCGAAACTTTGACGTTGCCCAGATAATGGCAAGGCACTCCTTTTCTGTTGTGGAGCAGTTGGCCTCTGCCTTTGATAGCGACCGGCTAGCATAACTGATAACCCTTTCCAATCCGTCCGTCCTTCTGCACTAGGACGGCGCCGAGTCCTACGCTGCTCGCGTCGGTGTGCACTTCTGTTTCGGCATGTTCGTCGAAATGCGCAAGTAACGGAGGCGTTTGCAGGCGTCGTGTTAGTTGTTGAAATGCTTCCTCCTGCGGCGTTTCGCACTTGAACTCGACGTCGATTCTGGTAAGGTTAGTGAGTGGCTCGGCGATGCGGGCGAAGATTTTAGCGAACCGCCTGTAATAAGCACACAAGCCGAGAAATCGACGCACGGCCTTCTTGTCGGTGGGTGGCGGGAAAACAGCGATGGCGGTTGTCTTTTGCGGGTCGGGGCGTACTCCGGATTTGCTTATCACGTGTCCCAAGAACAAAAATTCTTCGTACGCGAAGCGGCACTTCTCTGGCTTGAGGGTGAGTCCGGAGGCCTTGATTGCTTGGAAGTAGAGCTTCAAGGAGCCGGAGATGTTCGTCGAAGTTCGAAGAAAACACAACGACGTCGTCCAAGTACACAAGGCAAGTCTGCCACTTCAAGCCGGCCAGTACAGTATTCATAACGCGCTGGAAGGTCGCGGGGGCCGAGCAAAGACCAAAAGGCATGACCTTAAACTCGAACAGGCCGTCTGGTGTTATAAAGGCAGTCTTTTCTCGGTCTCTCTCGTCGACTTCGATTTGCCAGTAGCCCGTCTTCAGGTCCATCGACGAAAAGTACTTCGCGTTGTGGAGTCGATCCAGGGCGTCGTCTATCCGTGGGAGGAGGTACACGTCCTTCTTCGTGATCTTGTTCAGGCGACGATAATCGACGCAGAAACGTAGCGTCCCGTCCTTATTCTTCACCAACACCACAGGAGACGCCCAGGGACTCTTGGATGGCTGGATTATGTCGTCGCGTAGCATTTCGTCGACTTGCTTCTTTACGGCTTCGCGTTCTCGCGTCAAAATTCGATACGGGCTCTGACGGACTGCTCGGGCACTTTCTTCAGTTATGATACGATGTTTGGCGACTGGGGTCTGTCGAATTCTTGACGACGATGAGAAGCAGTCCATGAATTGCAGGAGCAGATTTTTTAGCTGGTCTTACTTCTGCTTTGGGAGGCTGGGGTTGACGTCGAAATCTGTTTCGGGACCTCGATTCGTCGAACAATGTTCGGCAGTATCGGAGAGGGCGAAAGCATTGCTGGTGTCCACGAATTTCTCGATGTTGGCGACCGTCGTACCAATGTTGAGGTGTCTATATTCGTGGCTGAAGTTTGTCAGCAGTACCGTTGCTTTGCCGTCGCGCAACTCGGCGATGTCTCTTGCGACGCAAATCTCACAGTTCACAAGCAGGTGCTGATCGCCCTCGACGACGCCTTCATGGTTAGCGGGTATTTCGGTGCCGACGGAAATAACGACACTGGAGAGAGGCGGAACGGTGACCTGCTCTTCGTTTACATTCAAGGCATGATTCTGCGGCGTCGTGTGGGGCGGCAACGCATTTTCTGAAGTCAGTGTTATCGACTCGGACCTCAGGTCGATGACGGCGCCATGGTCGCTCAGGAAGTCCATTCCAAGTATCACATCCCCGGAGCAGTGTTGTAGGATTACAAAGCTCGCAGGATAAGTCTGGTTATTGATGGTGACTCTCGCCGTGCAGACTCCAATTGGCGTTATCAGGTGGCCTCCAGCTGTCCGGATTTCGGGTCCACTCCACGCGGTCTTTACTTTCTTCAGCTTGGCGGCGAATGGCCCACTGACGACGGAATAGTCGGCACCAGTGTCGACGAGGGCGGTGACGTTGTGGCCGTCGATGAGAACGTCGAGGTCGCTAGTCCGTCGCCTTGCGTTGCGGTTAGCTCGCGGCGTCGGATCACGGCTGCGTCGAAATTTGTTGCGCTGCTTCCATCATGTTGAGTCGTCAGGTCAGCTTCGGTCCGCGAGGTTTTCGTCGGCAGTGCTCTGTCTGCTTCGCGTCGTGTTCAGCAGGTTTCGTCCCGTCGTCGTCGTCGGCGTCGGCGGAGGATCTTCGGTAGTTCGACGTACAGCAACCGCACCTCCCCATCGGTTGCTGCCCTTAGTTTCCCGGGTACGGGCTAGGTGACCGGCGCCGGTTTGGGCCAATGTACTGCCGGCGGTGCGGTGACATGTAGCGGCCGGGCGACGGTGAGCGGGAAGGTCGTCGGGCCGTCCACTGAGCTCCTGCGAGGTAGTCGGCGATGTCTTGCGGTCGTTCACCCCGCTGTGGACAAGGCGCGTCGACGGCGAAACCGCGTAGGCCCGTCTGTCGGTACTGGCAACGGCGGTAGGTGTGGCCGGCCTCGCCGCAGTGGTAGCAGATGGGAGGGTGGTCAGGGGCGCGCCAAACATCAGTCTTCCTCGGAGCGTTGCGCTGGCCGGCAGGAGGGCGGTACGGCGTTGGTGGTGGTGTCTGGCGGCGGAACTGCGGTGGTGCGAAGTCTTCACGTGGGCGCGGCGGGGGAGCGTTACGACGCGCTGCGGCAGCGCAGCTCATCGCTTGTGGCTCACGCTACGCTGGTTCAGGTGTGCCAAGAACTTGCCGGATTTCCCGGCGCACGACGTCGGTGATCGGCTCCACCTGAGGCTGCGAAGTTGGCAAGAATTTGCGCAGCTCATCCCGAACGATTTCTCTGATGGTGTCGCGCAGGTCGTCGGGATGCAGAGCGTGAACGTCCCCGTAGGTCGTCGAGGGAATGTGGCAGTTGTACTGGCTAGTACGCATCTCCAGCGCCTTCTCGATCGTCGTGGCCTCCGAGACAAATTCCGTGACCGTCTTCGGTGGGTTGCGTACAAGGCCGGCAAACAGGTCTTGCTTAACCCCCCGCATCAAGAAGCGAACTCCTTTTCCTCGGACATGGCGGGGTCAGCGTGGCGGAAGAGTCGGGTTCATTTCATCCGCGAAAATGATGACGCTTTCGTTCGGAAGTTGCACCCGCGTCTCCAGCAAGGTTGCAGCCCTTTCCTTCCGGACGACACTCGTGAACGTTTCTAGAAAAGTGCCGCGAAAGGTGTCCCAGGTTCGAAGAGTGGACTCCCGATTCTCGAACCAGGTCCTAGCTGCGTCGTCCAGGTAAAAGTACACGTGGCGCAGCTTGTCGTCGGCGTCCCAATTGTTGAATGTGGAGACCCTTTCGAATGTCTCAAGCCACGTTTCGGGGTCTTCACTTGGAGATCCGTGAAACGTCGGCGGCTCTCTGGGTGGCTGCATCACGATTGCCGCGGGGGGGCACTGTGGCCGTCATCGTGCTTGTTGTCTTCGTCGCCGTGGTCCGGATCTTGTCTGGTAGGGGTCCGTATTCTGCTGGGAGACCTTGCTGCCGGCGGCTGGCTCACTGCTCAGTGTTGACGTCGGTGTCCCCTTGGCGGTGTGGGCTTGGCTCACGGCTGAAGGGGGGGCGTTCGGTACATGGACCGGGAAGCACCTCCACCAGATGTCACGTGGTCGTGACGTCGACGGAGGCAGCAGTCGGTAGGTCCAAAATGAAGCTGTTTATTAGGCCGAACTTGTGGCCTGTAAACGGAAAGTAAGATTACAGCAATACACGCTGGCACTGATAGCGGCGAACAGAGCGTCGGCCGTCGATCAACTGACGAGCGGTGAAGCGCGCCGGCATTTATAAGCGTGGCATGACTATTCCAGCCTTATCGCTGATTGTCGCGCAAGCTCTGGAATAAGCTCGAGTGTGCGCGCTTCGCGCGCAATCTTAACAAAATGATCTATAACAATCGCGAAGCTTCTCGAACAAAGAGACGCGGTTTGCGATGAGCGTTGCTCACAGTCTTTGTGGGCGAAAACCGGATACAGCAACTGCGAAAATTAGAAACGCGCGTGGCAATATATACGGGGTGGCCAGGGAACGGTTGTGCAGCGCGAGCAGTCGGTTTTTTCAACCAAGAAACTCACTAGCAGACGCTGCCTGCGTCGGCGTCGCGAGGCGATAGAGGGGGGGGGGGGAGCGTAGGAGAGGAGAGAGAGGGGGGGGACGCGCATGCGCAGTGTGAGTGTGGACGCCACGGGCAGGGATGCCTAGGGGAGAGAGGGGGGGCGCGTTGGAGAGGAGAGAGAGGGGGGACGCGCATGCGCAGTGGGAGTGTGGACGCCGCGGGCAGGGATGCCTAGAGAGGGGGGGAGCGTGAAGGGGAGAGAGGAGGGGTGGCGCATGTGCAGTGAGGGTGTGGTTGCCGCGGGGAGAGAGAGGGGGAGAGGAGGTTTTTTTTATTATTTTTTTTTTGAAAGGGTTTGCGCATGCGCAGTAAGGGCGGTCACGCCGCACACCACCACCACCACCGGATTAAGCTTCTCCATAAGATACTTCACATCTAAAAAATAAACTAGCGTCGTCAGCGTAAATAACGTATTTTGCATCACCATATATAATTGCTAGGTCATTTATGTAAACCATGAAAATAAATGGTACCGCAATACTGCCTTCAGGAACGCCACTACTGATATGTTTTAAATCTGAGTGGCAACTTTCAATTCGAACGTACTGATAGCGATGATCTAGGTAAGACTTCACAAGGTTTAGACTGTGCCCGCGAATACCGTAAGTTTCTAGCTTTTTAAGTGATATAGAATGATGGATGGAGTCAAGTGCTTTAGTGAAATCAATATCGAGGCGGTGCACAAGATTCTTGCTTTTAAATTGTGATAGAATAGATTCCTTTTGTTGAAGTAAGCACTGATTCAGTACACAAGCGTTTTCAAAATCTATCGGTTGTAGAGGTAACATTATGCTTATCGAAAAATTGAGACAATTGTACACGTATAAGTTACTCCAGCCCTTTGGATAATACTGTTAATATTGAAATACGGTCTGTAATTTTTTATATCGTTTACGTCACCTTTCTTATAAAGGACAGAAACTTTTGCGATCTGAATCCTCCTGACAATGATAGCGCTCAACAAAAACAGATTTAAAATATTGGCGAGATATGGACAAAGAATATCAAGCACATACTTGTTCGGGACGAACCTGCATGCCCTCAACATCACAATTTGCGCTATTTTTAAGCGAACAAAAAACTGACAGTATTTCAGACTAGAGCGCTGCACGGGCTGTTGCTCGGCCCGCGCCCGGCACTCGTTGAAGTTTCCCGCCCGAACCCGGCCGGTGACTCAAAAGCAAAACCCAGACCCGGCCCGAACCGGAGAAAAAATTTCACCTACTCTAAGGCAATAGGGTGGTAAAAAAGTGTGTGGTCCGTCTTTTGGGGGGGGCTAATGGGGCTGCGACAACCATTAATCCCTTTAAGGACTAACGGCACTGGGTCTAACATTTAGTCCCCACAGATCACCTCAAGGGATTAACGTTTACTCCTCACATTTACACTTTATTGGGCAACCGTTAGTCCCCACAGATCACCTCAATGGACTGACAATTAGTCCTCACATTTACACCTTAGCAGGAAACCGTTAGTCCCCACAGTTGCACCTCAATTGACTAAAATTTAGTGCTGACATTTACACCTTACCGGGCAACCGTTAGTCTCCACAGTTACACCTCGCCGGACGAACGGTCGGTTCACTCAAATACGCCACTCGGACGAACTTTTTATCCCCAATTCAAATGAAACGTTAATTCCCAGAGATGATCTTATACGGACTCTCCGCAAGGCTTAATACTTTGTACGCGTTTTTCTCCGCAGTGAGCAACAAATAGCGCGAAAAAGAACACGCGAAAAGATATTTAGTCATGCGTGTTTCACTGATTTCGCAGTCAATGCAACAGCGAAAGATCAAAGTGAGACAATGAAATGCTTTATTTTTCTGTATACATAAAGTTTCTGCATTCTTTCAGTGAATTCACTGCCAAATGTCAAATTCAGGTCCAGCTGCGTTGTCATATCTCGTACAGTCCTCTATGTGAAGCTGCTCCAACGGAAGCGATAGATGACTGGCATTGCACGCACCAGCGCACACAGCCTTCTCCACGTTGATGACAAAGGCTGTACAAAAATGTTGCAAAAAATTAGTCACACGTGACAGACAGGATGAAGATACTCGCACATGGCAAATACGTGCAAGGTGAAATAAAAAAAAATATCACAGTTTCGCCGCAAGGGTGAAGCAATGAATGCGATAGCAACTAATTGGCATTTCACGCAAAGAATGGCGAGCAGATCGAAACTTGGAGCGCACTGCTCAAGTGCAAAGGACGCACGAAACATACGCACAGGTACACAAAGGACGAGCGCGAACTAACAAGTGTCACAGTTGTTACTTCTCTGTTTTTGAACGGCGCACTTCTTTCGGAAACGGGGCCTCTGCAGCGAGCGAAGTGACCTTTGTGCGCTCTGTAACCTAAGCGCAACCTTTCCGGCGAAAGCACACGACGTAAAACTGCCTCCATCCCCCCCCACCCCAAGATAAGCGCGCGCGCGCGCCCGGGCAAAGGCGACTACGCCCTGCAGGCTAAAGTGCAAGCTGGCGAGCCAAAGCATCGCCACGAGTGGGGCGCCGAGCGCGCACTTTGCGCCATCTCGCTGCTTTGCTGGTAAGACAGAGAACATGCTGATATTCCCCCCCAAGATCGGTGTTATATAAATAGCTCGCTGTTAGTATGCTGAAGGACGGGCGCTTCTGTGGCCAAGTGGTCAGCGCCGCGCGCTGCGGAGCGAGAGGTCACCCGGTCGATTCCGAGCGTGGCAAAGCAGTTTTCTAAATTATTTTTCTTCGTGGCTTTATATATATATATATATATATATATATATATATATATATATATATATACGGTGCATGACGGTGACGCCGACGGCGAAATTCAGCCGAGAGTGTCCATATAATTTCTATCGCACTAAAAAAAAAACTTCCCCATCTCCCGCTAAAGGGAACCATGTGTGGATGCGAAGCAGCGGGGAGATAATTAGCTTGAGCGGGAGGAACGTCGCCGCTCTCATTTCACGGCAGCGGTCCGGGCGCTCATCGCGGCGCTGCACAGGAGAGAGAATGAGGCGCGCGCGCTCCGTCATTTTCACACCGCGGAACTACCGTGGCGCCCTCAGCGGAGTATGCAGCTGTCACACCACCTGTCGTGCGCGCCGCTCCGTAGAGGATTCCTAGAGGAAAGGATGGGGGGGGGACCGTAGGAGAAAAGAGAAAGGGGGGAGGGGACGTGCATGAGCTGTGGGGGTGTGGGACGCGGGAGCCGCTCCGTAGAGTAGAGGATTCCTAGAGGAGAGAAGGGGAGGGGACGCGGGCGCCGTTCCGTACAGTAGATGATTCCTAGAGGAGAGAGTGGAGTTGAGCGTAGGAGGATAGGGGGAGGGGACGCGCATGAGCTGTAGGGAGTGTGGGACGCTCCGTAAGGTAGAGGATTCCTAGAGGAGAGAAAGGGGGGTGAGCGTAGGAGAGGGAGGGGGGAGGGGACGCGCATGCGCTGTGGTGGTGTGGGACGTGGGAAGGAGGGACGTACTAAGCCCTCTCCAAACACATGCAAGCAAGATCAAGGAATGGGGTCAACCTGGGCGACAGACACCACCTGCCTAGCCATTGCTAAGCAGCCTCTCTGTGGTGAAGGGTATAAAACC
This sequence comes from Rhipicephalus appendiculatus, assembly GCA_030522465.1. Classification (NCBI taxonomy): domain Eukaryota; kingdom Metazoa; phylum Arthropoda; class Arachnida; order Ixodida; family Ixodidae; genus Rhipicephalus; species Rhipicephalus appendiculatus. The sequence continues at coordinate 205,311 of JALIZH010031288.1, read as the reverse complement.
CCGAGGCTTTACTGCACCGACCAAAGTAAAAATTAAAACACAGAGAAAAATACGTTTCGGCTCCCACACGGGAGCCTTGTTCACAAATGAAATGAATAACATGTGTCAAGCAGTTCGCCTTATGTACGTTTGAGTATACCATGCAGGCAGCGCGCATACACTGATAGCAGATTACCATCGCTCCTGTTCAGAGTGCGTGGTGTGATGAGGCCCGTGATGATGATACACAACACAATGTTTTATTCGTCACTATGGTAGTGAGATGTGGCTTCCGTTGACCCTTGATTATGACCGCTTTGTAGTCAGTGAAGTGACCAGCGCTTGTCCTGTCATGTTCTTCTTTTTTGTCTTTTGTCAATTTCTACGCAACCCAACGATGGATGGAAGCGACAATGGTTCTTGGATCAGATGTAGTCTAAAGTTTGCAAATATTATGAGGTATCGTTTTATTCGAGTCGAGCTCGAGCATACACACACTGATGATCTTGGTGCTTCTTTCCAGGCCTGTAGACGACATCGAAATCGTACTCCTGCAAACGAAGCACCCAGCGACCAAGGCGACCCGATAAGTTCTTTAGCGATGAAAGCCAGCACAATGCGTTGTGGTCGGTAACGACTGTGAAGCGGCGGCCATGGAGATATGGGCGAAATTTCTGTACTGCCCAAACAACAGCGAGACACTCCTGCTCGGTTATAGTGTAATTCCTCTCGGCAGCAGTCAAAGCACGGCTGGCGTAAGCGACGACACGTTCGCGCGCGGCGGTGTCACGCTGCAGTAGAACGGCACCAAGACCATGGCTGCTAGCGTCAGTGTGAAGGATGGTGGGTGCGCCTGGATCGAAGTGGCAGATTACCGGGTCGGATGTCAGGGCTTGCTTCGACGCCAGGAAAGCCCTTTCGCAGTCTTCGGACCAGACGAATGGCGCGTTACTTGCGAGCAACTGATGGAGTGGAGACGCAAGCCTTGCGAAGTCACGTATGAAGCGCCGGAAGTAAGATGCCAGGCCGAGAAAACTACGAAGGTCTTTTTGACGCAATGGACGGGAAAACTCCAGGACGGCGGCAAGCTTCTCAGGGTCCGGTCGAATCCCTTCTTTGCTGACTAAGTGCCCCAGAACCTTTATCGTCTTGCTCGCAAAGGTGCATTTTTTCGTATTCAGCTGTAAACCAGCTTTTGCAAGGCAGGCTAGGACTTCTTCGAGACGTTGCAGATGTTGCGAGAACGTGGACGAAAACACAACTATGTCGTCGAGATAGCATAAGCAGGTTTTCCACTTTAGACCACGCAGTACACTGTCGATCATGCGCTCAAAGGTAGCGGGCGCGTTACAAAGTCCGAAAGGCATTACATTAAATTCGTACAGCCCATCTGGGGTGGAAAAAGCGGTCTTTGTCAGATTCGGACATTGGTATCTGCCAGTAGCCTGATCGCAGATCAAGGCTAGAAAAATACTCGGCACCATGCAACGAATCCAGTGCATCGTCGATCCGTGGCAGAGGGTAAACATCTTTGCGCGTTATTTTGTTCAGTGCCCGGTAATCGACGCAAAAACGTACTGTGCCATCCTTCTTTTGCACTAAAACAACTGGGGAGGACCAGGGACTCGAGGAAGGACGTATGATATTCCGTCGAAGCATATCTGAGACGTTTTCCTCGATGATCTTGCGCTCTGCCAGGGACACGCGATATGGGCGCCGGTGAATAATTCGGGAGCCGTCAGTCTGAATGCGGTGAGTAGCGGCAGTGGTCACACCAAGGACAGCCGAATGTACGTCGAACAAAGAAAGATGTCGGTTCAATAGGTTGAGGAAATCTTGCCTCTGGGCTGCTGTCAGATCAGGGCTTATGGTCGCCGACAAAGGTATGGAAGAGCTGAGTGGCGGCGAGCTTGAGTCTGGTAGCTCTTCTTGACTCGGAAGGGCAACAATTGCGACGGGATGAGGGTCAACCGCGCAAGTGACTGTTGATCCACAGGGCAGCAATAATGGTTCGGGGGTTAGATTTAATGCAGTAAGGAAGGCGGACCCTTCAGAAAAACGAATAAGGCCCGGAATGATCAGAATGCCTCGTTGTACGGTATGGCCGTAAGGTAGTACGAGGACGTCGCCATTCACAATGTTCTTGGAACGAACGCTTATTATTGCTTCTCTGGATGGCCAAAGCACATAATCTGAGGAGGTGACGAGGCGAATGCGCTCTTCTTGGTCAGGCAAAGAAGAGTCAGTGGCATTGAGATGGATGAGGCGCTGACGACAAGATATAGAAGCGGACGCAGAAGACAGGAAGTCCCACCCCAAAATGAGTTGGTGGGTGCACTTACGGAAAACCGCAACGACAATGTGATGACGAATACCATCTATGAGAACACGAACGGTACACTGGGCGAGTGGGCGAGTAATGGCGTTCGTCGCGGCGCGAAGAGATGGGCCCCAGTAAGGCGTGGTCACCTTGCGGAGGCGAGAACAAAGGTCAGCGCGAATAATCGAAATGGCAGCGCCAGTATCCACAAGGGCTTCGACACGTACACCTTCTACTAGCACTATTAACAAGTTCGATGGTCGCTCTGGAGGAATTGTTAGCTGTCCGGTGGATGCAGTTTCCCCTCTTAAAACTGCATCGGGGAGTTTTCCGAGTGGGCGTTCGGGACATGAGATGCGGGTCGCAGAGGCGACACCGAACGGCGATGTGGAGAAAGGGACCGGCGGCGAGATGGACGGGAATTCACAGGCATATCCACACTGTAAGGAGGAGAGGGCGACCGGTGGAAGGAGGAGCGGTAGGGCGTTCGCTGGTAGCTCATGGCTGGACAGAAACCTCCGCGTTCCTCTGGAGCGTAGCCACGTTGCTCGTCCTGTTGGCGCCTTCGGCAAAACCGAGAGATGTGTCCCTTATAGCCACAGTAGTAACAGATTGGGCGAGGAGGACGCGGCACGGTGTAATGGGGCTGTAGACGCACCGGTGGTGACACCGAGGCAACAGGTACATGGTCGCCTGGTGCAGGCGCAGGGACCGTGGTGGCTGCTGAGAGCGCCGCAACGTCGGCGTACGTTGGTACCTGATGAGCGCTGGAACCGTCGGCACACGTTAGACGCGATGCGGAAGCGATCTCCTGTTTAATGATGTCCCGCAAGTTGGTTGGAGCTGAAGGTAGAGGAGCTGGCGGAGCGCAGGAAGAGCAGCGCCCATGTAGCTCTTCAAGAACGATGTCGCGGATCAGCGTACGTATGTCGAGGGCCGCAGGAAGACGAATGTCCGAGGTGTCATAGCAGAGGCGAAGAGACTGCAGCTCGTCTAGTCTCTGGAAAATGGTGATTACGTCGTGAGTGGTGGTCGGATTTTGCGTAGCAAGGGCGTTAAAGGCGACGGTATTTATGCCTTTTATAATATGGCGTATTTGGTCGCTTTGGGACATAGATGAGTTTACGCGCTTGCACAATGCAAGAACATCCTCAATGTACGAGGTGTACGATTCACCTGGCAGTTGAATGCGTTCAGCCAGCTTCTTCTTCACTGCCTCAGCACGAACTGTGGGTGCTCCGAAAATCTGACGAAGCTGCTGCGCGAACGTGTCCCAGTTGGGAAGATCTCTGTGATGGTTCCAAAACCAGGTTTTGGCGACATCGGACAGGTAGATGGGGACGTTGCGCAACTTCTGGGGGTTGTCCCACCTGTTCAAGTCACTGACGAGGTCGAAGTTTTGTAACCAGTCTTCAACGTCGTCCCCTCGTAGACCAGTGAACACTGGCGGGTCACGCTGGCGGCTGTGGATGGCCAGAGCGGACGGTGGAGGCTGCAGTGGGCCGGCGGCGTCGGATGAAGCAGGATTGTCTTGAGAGGCCATGTCAGGCGGTATTACGCGACGACCCGAGCGGAGCTCCAGTGATAACGCGCGAGAGGACTTGGGGATCGAGAAGCACCGTCCACCACTTATGAGGTATCGTTTTATTCGAGTCGAGCTCGAGCATACACACACTGATGATGATATATACAGGTGAAGAAGTTGTACAAATGATGATGATAAGTCCAGTTGACAAAGAAGAGTCAATGACTGCGCTCACAATATGAGATCGATGCAGGTTCCTCGGATAGTCGTTGGTTGTAGATGTGATATGCATCTGAGAGCATATCGAGATGCCATGTGTTGTATAAGCCAGGTGTCGTCTATGATGTTTACGTTGAAGTCTCCCGCCAGTATGAATGGTTCGTTCATGTATGTGGTTTCATTATCTCGTAACACGATGTGAAGGTACTTCATGATGTTTCCTTTGGATAGATTGGGTGCCAGATACATTGTCATCAGGACGATTCCGTTGGAGAGCCTCACAGCGGCATGCTCACCGTTGTGGCTCTGGCTGGTGAGCCACACATTTAGGATGACGTCGAAGATGCGGTGAGTGTAGATAGCGCACGTCACGGGATCGTTACTGACGAGTTCCACGCGCTGCGTACAGTCGAGCTCTTCCAACACTCGAGCCACACCTTCGGGTACCACTCGCAGCCGTTTCGAAGAGCCTGTCCCAGTGTATTTCCGCGGCAGAAAGCGTCAAGAATTCGTGAGGCTTGCCCAACTGGAGAATCATGGCAAAGAATTCCCTGCGGCGGTCTTGCCAGTATTGCACCGTGTTGGGGACGCCTGGGATGAACGCCAGGTCGCGGTTGAGCACTTCTTGCGTGAACTCGCGCCCGCTCTCCAGTTGCTGCCGCAACTGGAGAGCGGAGGGCGCGAGTCCCATCACCACCTCGTTCAGTTGCTGCCGCAACTGAAGGAGGTGGTGGTGGGATTCGTTCTGAAGGTCATCGTCTTCTCAGACACGTTGTGCCGCATCACCTTCATGGCCATGTAGAGAACGTGTTCGGGGAACACTCCGCGGCGGTTGGTCCGGCGGATCTCGCGGCTCGCCTTGGCGAACGGCGTCGGTGGAGGTTTGGTGATTTGAGGAGGTACGCCCAAGTAGATCTGTGGGAATGAGGGCTCTTCGACGCACTCGTCAAAGAGCACCGAGAAGGGCGTTTGACCTTCGCCGGGTGCCACGTGAAGGCTGTGCGTGCCTTCCATTAACCCTCGTTCAGCACCCGCTGCGCCGCCGCAGCCGGCAGCGCCATCGTCAAACAGCATTGCATGACTCATGACGTTGAGAGCGATGAGAGTTTGCAATGGGTCTTCGAGGTCCGTAACCTCCGGCGGCGGCTCGATTTCGTCGTCGCCGCACACGTCATCTGTCGTCGTCGTCGAACTGCACGAGGCGACTCGAATCGATTTTGATGTTTAGGTATTTGTAAAGCGGAGAACATAGGCGTATCTACCGGGGGGGGGGGGGGGAAGGGGCTGAATATAAGTAGTGAAGCGGAGCCCCCCCCCCCTCCCCCCTTTCGACAGTGTTCACTGTCGCCGGGGCACAGGGAAACCAAGAACTGAGACGAATTTTTTCTTCAACACCACCTAATAATAACGTGATTGATCACGTTATTATATAATAAAATTTGTCTTACGCTTCTGCTGTTAATATAGTCCTCCGTGTCTCAAGACCTCGCACTGTGGGCTCTCTGCGGTGCGATGCCGCTTATGCGACTTTTTCGCGTCTTGCGCTCCAGCATTACAGAAGAGGCTGCCGCAGAGTGGGAGCTCTAAAACGTTACAGCACTCTGTTGTGCTTTTTATTCTGCTCTGCCTAGCCCGAAATTTAAATAATCGACGAAGCAAATGCGGGTGGGAGGCAGTAAACGTCTTGTGGTCCGATCGAACCTCTTCCTGTTTAAGCAAATTCATCTTCTTTAATTGCACAGGAACAGTATCAGTGCTGCTCCATATCCAAGCTTCCCTGAGTCGATGTGTCAGGCCGAACCGGGAGAGCTAAAAGATATATCCGCTTTAGTAACTGATTAACCTGCTTCGCCTTGCTTATCATGTTGCATTGCTTATCAGCTTGCAGTGATCGCGGCGGCTTGCAACAAGGCGACGGATAAGCCATTGAACTCGGGCCCAGAGGGAAGCCCAGCTTTCAAGCCTGCCCAGCAACTTTATATACTGGATCAGGCACATGTTCAAGGTCCGCGGTTTTCTGGTCTAAGGAAGCTGAATCGACAGCCGGCCTAGGTGGTCTTGACTCATTTTGAATAGATTTTTCTCTATCTTCCCCTCTCTCAACAAGGGTGTGTTCACAGAGTTGTTACGCGCACAAACACCTCACCATCGTCACACTACACTATTGAACATATTTTTATTATCATATGAATCCATCTCGCCAGCTGCCGCTCCAATGTGATCGGCGGGCAGCCTTGAATTGCGTTCTGACGGAGACACCGCCCGACTATTGAAAAAAAGTTAGGTATTGTTCGGCACAGTAATGGGCTGTTTAGTGCGCAGACGTCATTTTAACGCCGTGAGATTTTACAGATTTGTGACGTCGCGCAATCGCGTTGCAAACATGCGATTTTATGGCAGGCCGAAAAATTTTGACGAATGGCGAACAACCATTGGCCAACAATATGCCATAATGAAAGTAGTTTATTCTCTTTATTTTTTACGCAGTCGTGCATAAGTGGCAATTACACGATGAAAAAAGCAAATCCCTTCAAAAAGGAATGCAAAGGCTCAGCGGCAACTTATATCTCCAAGAGGCTCAAACAATTCAGGAACCGCATTGCTTTAGTGGATTGGGCTCCAGTATACAGAGAAAGCACAGCTGAGGGTGCTTACCGTAAATTCCAAGAAATGTTTATTTTATTATACAACGAATGGTTTCCCATTGTTGCCATTTTCATGTCATTTATTAAATCTCGTTAAGAGCAGGCGCTGTATGCATGATGCAGAAAACATCTAACGACCCATGCAGAAGGACACAGTGTGGGTTAGTTTGACTTTATAATCGCCCAGATTTATTCAAAGAAAATTTGTGCTTACACCATTTGGATAGTTGTATTTACTTGAAGGGGCCGAAAGACTTTTCAAGCAATGTTGCGAATACAAATACATTGAGTGTAAAGCATGTACTACGTCTCCAATACCACAAACTCTTATATATATAAAAAAACAACTTCGAATGGGAAAGTTGAAAAGAATAGTAATTCAATAACAGTAATAATAATAACAACAATAATAATAACAAAGCGCTCGAAACATTACTGTGACTTGTAGCAAAACACGAGAAAATATACTATACGGAAACCTGCACATGGGTAAGAAAGTGCAGTACTAATTACAGATGAGAAAAGGCGCAGTCATTGCAACCTATGTTAAAAAAAACGCACTTATTAGTGAGCAGATTTTACACATAAAGGAAATTTAATTGTATGATACGAATCGACACTATATACTGGAAAGGCCTCCATTGACATCATTTTATCCATGCATAATATCAATGCATAAGGTGGTTATTGTAAAAAAGTGTTGCTTGTGACACCATTACATGCATAAGTGAAAGAAGGGAATTTTGAGTATGTTTCTTTGACACAACCTTATGAAAACCAGCAGATGATGAAGCCAGGGAAGTTATAGAGGACGTTAATTGTATTGTTTTTTAAACGTACTGTAGTAATTGTGATACACATGGGAAGACATAGCACACCTTCAGGTAGTATGTGCGGGCTTATTGGTTCGCTAAAGGATCATGCACTACGTGACGCCAGCTGGCAACGAAAACAAACAAAAGTGTTCCACACTCGCTGTCATGCATGCGAACGGCGCTGACTAACACTCCCAGGTTTGCATGCACATAAATAGCCGATAAAGGGGACGAGAGGATGACCGCCGCCATAGCTCAGTTGGTCGAGCATCGGGCGCGTCATCCGAAGGTTGCAGGTTCCGTCCCTGCCAGCGGCAAGTTGTCTTTTCGTCCACTTTCTTCACATCTTTATATCACACTTGCAACGATACATTTGAAAAACAGTGCAATTAACGTTCCCTATACCTTCCTTGGCTTCATTATCTGCTGGTTTTCATTAATATTACATGCATAGCACGCATATGTGCGGTTGTCCCAGCGCTTGCTATAAAAACCGAGTGTACTTTTCAATGCTGTTATTATAAAAAAACGACATGCCCTTAAAAAAACAGGGAAATGCCGTGTTTGCTCGCTGTTTTCACCATTGATTTTATTGTAGTGGCAGTCGTCTTAAGATGGTTCAAGACATTATTTGGGAGAGTAATTAAGGAAAATTGAATTAATTAACTTCTTAATTAGCGGAGTTTCGCAGTGAAGTCACATGGGAAAATCCTTCATGCGAAGAAACTAATGTTGCTTTCAAATTTCGGAGAAGCGGCCTCTAGCAATAATTGCGAAGCAATGAAATCCTCCAAGATTCAGCGGCGAAACCGAAACGCGGAAGAGCGCAACTGCCATATTCGTCTGAGACGAACAGAACGAGTGGGCGTCGTTATATCAACCATGAACCGACTTCTTTGTGTGGGCTGCGCTTGCAATAATAGCACGCGTGACGCACATACTTTAACGAACGGGGACCTCTGTAATCGTTCTCTTGAACAGTGACGTTATTCTAGTCGTCTGCTTGTTGCGCTCATCGGTGCTTGGGTTTCGGTTTCGTCGTTGAATTTTCCTGAACGCCACAATAATTTTCATGACCAATTATGTGCGTTACTTACTTTTATGTATTTTCTCTATTGGACCAGCTACTAGCCACGTAGGCTATTGGTCCAAATATTATGTACGCATCTTTTGTATACACGTCCTAATAAACTCATTTTGATTTGATTTGATTTCAAATTGATAGAGGCCGCTTTCTCTATGTCTCAAAAGCTGCGATGGGTTTTTCGCATCAAGAGTTTCAGTTCTTCCTTTGGCATAACCAGTTAACTCCACTAATTAAAAAGTTAGTGAATTTAATGTGCTTAATTACTGTCACAAATGACGTCTTCAACCAGGGTTGCTGTTGGTGGCTACTTTGCGCCAAATCGGCTATTTTGGACGCCGTTGGCGACGAAAATTTCCCGTTGGCGCCATGGCTCTTTTTTAAACTTGTGGTTTTACTTAATAAAAATGGTTTCATTAATTCATCAATAGTAAAGACTGTTGATAATACCGCTTCTGTTCTATTTGGCTAGAAATGGGGAGATAATATCAAATGACATGGCTACTTTGGCTACTATTGGTGTGACTTCTGGCGGCTTTTCATGTCCACCCACGGCAACCCTGTCTTCAACCATCTTAAGATGCAAGCCGCTAAGAAAAAACAATTGTGAAAACAGCGACAAATATCGCATTTTCCCGATGTTTTGATGATATTGGACACATTTCTTGAAACATCCCTTGTATGTATGTATGTCTGTATGTATGTATATATGTATGTATGTATGTATGCATGTATGTATGTATATATATATATATATATATATATTGTATGAGGATAGCGCCGTTATGGCCACGGCGCGCGCTAGGCAAGCGCGTAGAAGAGAGCGACGAAGATCAGAATAGAACAGCCGGCCCGCAGCAAGGGTGCTGTCTCTGTCTCTTGTTTTCCTCACAATGGCGCAGTCGCCGAAAGGCTTTGGCAAACCCCAGCTGTTACTTCGACGTGACACGTCTTACTGAGGAACACCGTGCCCCTTCCTCGCTGATGGAACCTGCAAGGCGACCGCCGTGGCAAGTATTTATCACCCCACCAGCTGACGGCGTCCAGGCCTCCACTGTGGTTCCGAGGAACTTGTCCGGCGACGCGATACCTCGCGCCAACCATGCGCACGGGCTCCTTTCGCCTAGGGACGGCGTACATGCCTCCTCAGCACCTGTCGATCTCACGGCGCTTCAAGCACCGTCCGTGGACGGCGTTCAGGCCTCCTCGGCGGCGCAACCTCGCTTCATCGACGCCGCGTTACCACTTCAGGACACAACACACGGGTTCCGCTTGCCTAGGAACGCCGTTCACGTTTCCAATGGCATCGATCCCGTGTCCAGGAGTGTGACCAAATCTGGGCTCCCAAGGGACGCCGTGCACGCGTCCTTGGCAATGCACTCTACCACAATGAGTACCGGAGTCGCGGTGTCCTCCGCAGATGCTGGACTTGGCTTTTCATGCGGATCACCCGACAGTGCCACGGAGCTGCTGCGTACCATCGCGCGACTCCGCGTCACGGTCAACGCCTTGGCCGCGTCGACATCTATCCTGTTTCCTGCGGCCTTGCCAGCATTGTACTCAATCGATGCCGCCTTGGCCGCAGCCGCCTCGCAAGACCATAACGAGAGCTCACCCGAGAGCCGCAGAGAGCTCCGATACACCCTCGCGGCGCTCCCATACCAACTCGGCTGCGTGGCGTCGTCATTCTCCGGAGTTTTGCCTGCCGTATCACCATCACCGGCTGCCTTTGAACTACCGGAGTTCAACGGATTTCAGGACGACGCCGACAACTGGGTGGCAACCATCAACGCTCTCGGAGCTCTCAAGGCATGGACGGAACAGCAGAAGTGGTGCATAGCCATAGACCGCCTTCGAAATGCTGCCGCGGCGTGGCACAGATTCGAAGGCGTGCGGCAGTGATCCTGGGTGGAGTGGAGCTTCAAGCTCATTGCTGCTTTTGGCCGGACTCCCTCCCACCTCTCTGCCACCACCCAGTCCAACATGACCAGTACCGAGGGTGGAGCTCAAGAGGGCTTCCACGTCGAGGCTGCAGCTGTGCGCTGCAGCTGCTCACCATTTGAGATTTCGGACTCTTTGACTGTACCCAACTCAAGTTCATTACGACGAGAGACCACAACCGAGGACGGACCTCGTGAAGGACGTTGCTCCAACTACGCAGCCGCAGGGAATCATCTCGATTGTGCAGCTGTACCCTGCAAAACCTCTGAAGACCTCTTGGCAGAACGACCCGCGGAGAACACGGAAACAGGCGGCAAGGTACGCTTCGAGGTTGCGATCTCAGATTCCGCATCGAGTCCCATCTCACGAACTGCCTTGCCAGCGACCAATACTACCACCAAGTCGGAGCTCCCGGAGGCGCAGACCCGCAGCTTATCTTCGCATCGAGGCATGAATCTCCAACCCCATGTACAAGTACCATACCAGAGGTCAGACTTCCGAATTAATTTCGATAACCGGATAGACCTTCAGCCACCGCAACCAGACCTGTCCGCGGGTAGCAGGGAGACCCTCTCACTCCAGTCGGTTCAACTTCTGCATGCTTCGCGGCAGTCATTGGCCGAGAGTGCGAGCTCCATGAAAGCGCCCCAGGTAGAGAGAGCCAGTATCGGCCATTTTGAAATGGCGTGCGAGCTTGCTGAGGACGACCAGCACGCTATTCTGACTCCCGGCGTACCGCCTTGAACACCGCGCGGATCACCACGAACCCGCTGATGTCACCTTAGAAATCCCCACCGACAGTTCGGACAGTGACCAGCTTGGACAAAGCAACCACGTTGCGTCAAACAACTCTAACGACGTCGGCGTGAGTTCGAGCAATGATTGCGTTCACGCATTCAGACGTAGTATGGAGCGACCAAACATCATATTTCGTCTCAGTGACCTCAGAACAAAGAAGAGCGAGGACAGCAAAGAAGATGCAGCCGTGTTGCATCATGATCCCGTGCCGCAGTCTGTCGCTGCTCACAGGCATATGTATCTACTAGGCGTGCGACGACCACTGCGTCACACCCAGTGTCGCCCACCAGAGACACTTCTGGCCGATCTCCTAACGAAGTTGCAGCGTGGTTGGGACCGACCACCGAGGTGTAGTCAATTCCGCCCACCGGAAACAAACTCCTCCGCAGCTCGATCGTCATGCACTACCGCAGCGTGGCCGAGTGTAATAAGGATAGCACCGCTATTGCCACGGCGCGCGCTAGGCAAGCGCGTAGAAGAGTGTGATATCGGTTATCTAACAAGCTATGACGTAAGACCGTCGTGATAAGAGCTATAAAAGCAGAGCCTTTCTTGAATAAAGATGCATTCGTTCCTGCCTGGTTCCGGCGTTCGTGTCTTTCCTCGGCCACGATAGAACAACTGGCGACGACGATGGAACTGATAGTGCGATCCTGAAGCAAGCAACGGCACAGCGGTCGAAGCGAAACGGACGACCGGCCCACGAGCAGAAGGCAAGCATTTCAAAATGGCGATTCCACTAGCTTCGCAACGTTTCGGATGCATGCCAGAGTTTAACCCGAAAAGCGACGACATCAAGTCGTATTTCGAGAGGTTTGAGAACTTTGTGGCACTTAATGAGGTTCCGGAGACAAAGAAGCTAAGACTGTTCTTGAACGTAGTAGGAAGCACAGTGTACGGGGAGCTCCAGAAAATTTTAGTCCCTGACAGCTCTACTGACAAAACCTTCGCAGAAATACAGGAGGTTCTAGAACAACACTACAGTCCTGAGTATTCTGTAATCGCCGAGCGTTGCAAGTTCAACAAACGCACGCAGAAGGAAGGAGAATGCGTCAAAGACTTCATGACAGAACTGAAACATCTGGCGCGTAATTGCGAGTTCAAGGCGTTTCTAAACGATGCATTAAGGGATAGACTCGTGGCAGGATTGCGCGACCAAGAGACTCAAAGGATATTGTTCGCAACGGAAAACTTAACCTTTGAAAAAGCATGCGAAAATTGCACTTGAAAAGGAACTTGCTGCCAAGCAGACCATGGAACTACATTCTCAAGCAGAACGCTCGACCGATGTAAATGCAGTTCGTAGAGAAAAACTAGGAAAAACCAGAACGTCGGCACGTAAAAACGAAAGGGGTCAAACGAAGACCAATTGTTATCGCTGTGGAAAAGGGCACGACTCAGACAAATGCTGGTATCGCAACGCGAAGTGCCGCGCATGTGCAAAGACAGGGCATCTGCAAGCGATGTGCCGAGAGAAAAAAAACCGTCCGGTGAACTACGCTGAAGCGACAGACGAGGAATCGGACGATTCCCAGACATATCACGTCGTGATGTGTGCAAGAGATGGAAAAAGAGGCTACAAGGTTTTTTTGGTGATTGAAGGGAAGCCTATTTTTATGCTTTTGGATACGGGCGCAGCTGTCACATTGATGCCTGAAAGTACGTTCAAGCAATCGTTTTCGCAAATTGCATGCAAACCAACAAAGGCAGTGTTGAAAACCTATACAGGACAGCCTGTAAAGCTGAGAGGACAGGTGAACGTAACCGTCGAGCATAACGGATGCAGAACAAAGCTTCCGCTACATATAGTAGAGGACCAGGGCAAGGCTATTCCTACGCTTCTAGGCCGAGATTGGCTTGAAAAGTTGCAACTAGACTGGAATACTGTCAGTGCTGTCACACAAAACGCGGATGTCAGTACTCTGCGGGAAAAATTTCCAGAAGTTTTCCGTACGACACCGGGAGTAGTTCGCAACTTCGAAGCTAAAATAGCCATAGACTCAAATGCTACGCCTGTGTTCTGCAAAGCCAGATCTATGCCTTTCGCTACTAAAGAGGCAGTCAGTGAAGAACTCCGAAAGCTAGAGAGTCAAGGCATCCTAAAGAAAGTATCTACGAGCAAGTGGGCGACTCCCATTGTACCTGTTCCGATGCGTGGTGGCGGAATCAGAATTTGCGGAGACTACAAAGTAACAATCAATCAAGTATTGAAAACTGATTGTTACCCGCTACCACTTCCAGAGGATTTATATTCGATGCTAGCTGGGGGCAAAGTATTTTGTGTGCTGGACTTATCCTCGGCGTACCAGCAAGTGCCTCTCAGTGAAGAGTCCAAGCCATTGCTCACGATAAACACGCATCAAGGCCTCTACGAATTCCAAAGACTTCCATTCGGAATTGCGAGCGCACCGGCCTTATTTCAGGCCATGATGGACAAAGTCCTAGAAGGAATTCCCAACGTCGGATGCTATATAGACGACGTCATCATCACTGGCCGCAGTACAGAAGACTGCTACACAACTGCCACCAAAGTCCTGAAAGCACTCAGCGACCACAACATAACACTGAAAGAAGAAAAATGCAAGTTTTTTCGTGATTCTGTGGTCTACCTCGGGCACAAGGTCTCGGAGGAGGGCATCTATCCCACCGCTGAAAAGATAAAAGCTGTGCGACATGCGCCAGAGCCAAGCAACATCACGGAACTTAGGGCCTACTTGGGTCTTCTAAACTTCTATGGCAAATTCTTGCGGAATTTGTCAACTGTAGTAGCACCACTTTATGAGCTTCTTCAAAAAGACCACAAGTGGAAATGGACGCAACAGTGCAAGAAGGCATTCGAAGAAACTAAGGAAATGATTCTGAACAGCGAAGTATTAGCCTTCCACGACGTGACAAAACCAATCGGACTTAGTTGCGATTCTTCCGCTTACGGCTTGGGAGCTGTGATTTTCCATGAAATGCCTGACGGAACCGAACGACCTGTCGCATTCGCCTCACGCACGTTAACAAGCAGTGAACGGAACTATGCTCAAGGTGAAAAAGAAGCCCTCGCACTCATATTTGGTTTGCTACGATTCCATCGTTACTTGTATGGGCGCAAGTTCAGCCTATACACAGACCATCAGCCGCTTCTTGGGCTTCTTGGGCGCGATAAGCCGCTGCCATCTTTAGCAGCTGCACGAATGCAGAGATGGGCACTGACGTTGACAGCGTATCAGTACGATCTCAAGTTCCGCAACGGCAAAAAAATGGAAGTCGCTGACGCGCTATCACGGCTGCCACTGTCTACAGGTTCCGGCAACGACGAGCCGGATTGTCTGGCTATTTTCGACGCAACCCCGCTTACAGCAAAAGAAGTTGCTCGAGAAACAAAACGAGACTCTGTTTTAACACGTGTTTTAAGCTACGTTCTTTCAGGATGGCCACAGCATTACCCTGACGAACTGCGACCATTTTTCATACACAGAGATGAATTGTCTACAGAGCAGGGGTGCTTGACACGGAGCAATCGAGTGATCGTAGCGGAAACCTTGCAAGCACATGTTCTCTCATTGCTGCACGAGGCACACCCAGGAATGACTCGCATGAAGATGCTGGCACGGGCGTACGTGTGGTGGCCTTCCCTCGACAAAGACGTAGAAGAAACCGTTCGTAATTGTCAAGTCTGCCAAAGCACTCGTCCAGCAAAGTCGACAGGTCCTCTGCAGCCCTGGAGGTACCCAACAAAAGTCTGGGAGAGGATTCACGCCGACTACGCTGTCAAAGACTGTATAAATCTACTCGTTCTTGTAGACGTGTACTCTAAGTGGGTTGAAGTGTTCGTCATGCCATCGACGACAACCGCGAAAACCTTGGAAAAACTGGACTCATTATTTGCCGCCTATGGCTACCCCGAAGAAATTGTTACCGACAACGGTCCACAATTCACTTCGGATGACTTTGGAGAGTTCTTAAGGCGCAGAGGTATCAAGCATACTAGAACACCTCCTTATCATGCCGCTTCTAACGGAGCAGCAGAAAGACTGGTAAGAACGACCAAGGAAGCTCTCTTGAAGCAGGTTCTGAGTGACGCAAATGCTGGAGTGAAGAGTATAGTACAAGAACGTCTCAACAAATTTCTTTTTTCGTATAGAAACACCCCACACTCGATGACTTCCCGGACTCCTGCTGAAGTTTTCCTTAAGCGTCTGCCCCGAATTACATATTCTCTTCTTAAACCAAGTTTTGCAGGAGACATGGCGCAGCACCTGAAACAAGACACGGAGCGACGTAATGACCACCGAGGACCAGCTGAATTTTTCTCCGTGGGAGATGGAGTGTACGTAAAGACCACACGTGGTGAGCGTGTATCGTGGCAAGAAGGCACCGTTGAGCAAGTTGTCAGCCCGGTCACGTACATGATTAGGGTTCAAGGGCGACTACAGTTCACTCATGTGGATCACTTGCGACAGAGAAAAACCAGCGTATGGACTGAAGCCACTAGTAATGCGGCATGTGCAACTGGTTCGGAGAATGATGGAGGAATCGGCCCCGGAGGATCAGAAGTGCCAAGAAGCCTTTCACAAGATTTGTCTTCTCGAGAGGTCTTTCCCAAAGGCAATGTGTCAAGCCAACCTTCGCCAAGAAGACAAGATCCAGCTCAGGCACCCTCTTCAGAATTAAGAGATTCTAATGACAACCAGACTCCCCAGGTCCTACCATCAGCACCACCGCTAGACCCGTCATCAGTTACAAGAGGGAATGCAGGGCTTAACAGGACCGGCTCTAACTCCAGAGAAGCTGAGCAGCCTATTCCTACCGGAAACGAATCATCGTCAGCATTTCCGCGACGAGGCACCCGTGTGCGGAAGCCTCCCGAGCGGTATGCTGCAGAAGATTTCACTAAAAACAGCAAGTCGAAATTCAAATGAGTGTTGTTTCACTAAGAAGGGAGGAGTGTGATATCGGTTATCTAACAAGCTATGACGTAAGACCGTCGTGATAAGAGCTATAAAAGCAGAGCCTTTCTTGAATAAAGATGCATTCGTTCCTGTCTGGTTCCGGCGTTCGTGTCTTTCCTCGGCCACGATAGAACAAAGAGAACGACGAAGATCAGAATAGAACAGCCGGCCCGCAGCAAGGGTGCTGTCTCTGTCTCTTGTTTTCCTCACAATATATATATATATATATATATATATATATATATATATATATATATATATATATATATTGTTAAGGCGTTTATTTGCCGGTACTCAGAGATACTGCGTAATGGCGACAGCCACGGCCAGGCACGAACTCTCAGTGCGAGCAGCGTCCTTTTTGAAGATGACCCACTAGAAGGCTCTCGAGAGTGCAACCCATTTCTAGGTTCCAATGCATCGCTACAATTACCCCGGGGACGAAAAGGGAGCCGCCGGGCGACCTAACAGCTTGTCACTATGAGCGGGTCATAGTAGGCCTTCAGGCGCTCCACGTTGACAATGTCGCGCCCTCTACGGCGCATGTCCGAAGATTGTTCGATGGGTTAGATCAGGTAGTTGACCGGAGATGTGCGCTCGATGACACGGTAGGGGCCTTCGTATTTCGTTAGTAGCTTTGAAGAGAGGCCAGCTGCGGAGGTAAGGACCGAGAGCCATACGAGCGCTCCAGGGAGGAACGTGGGCTCAGAAGTGGCGGAACCATCACGAGTACTCTTCTGCCACTCTTGTTCATTCGTCGTGAAGGTCTTGGCGAGCTCGCGACACTCTTCAGCAAGCCTGGCTGTGTCAGGCATAGGGGCACACTCAGATGGGTCCGGCGTGTACGGGAGTATCGTGTCGATGGTGTGCGACGGGTGCCGTCCGTATAGCAAGAAGAAGGGTGAAAAACCAGTAGTGCTCTGAGGGGCGGTATTGTAAGCGTAGGTGACGAAGGGCAGTACAGCATCCCATTTCGTGTGGTCGGCGGCGACGTACATCGAAAGCATGTCGCCGAGGGTGCGGTTAAAGCGTTCGGTGAGGCTATTCGTCTGCGGGTGGTAAGCAGTAGTTTTGCGGTGGACAGAATGTCACTCCGTGAGGATGGCTTCGACGACGTCCGACAGGAAGACACATATATATTCCACACTCATCGGCCGATGGTGTGAGGTAGGCTTGCCCCACCACTCGCGAACAAGTTGTTACGCCACTGGCGGAGAACGTTCTAGATGTTTTAACCACTCGTGCACGTTTCGCTTCTTGACGAGTCCCATCTTGTACGATGGTTTTTTCACGAGCTACCGCTTCAGGTGCACGTCGAAGGCCGCGTCGTCGGGTATGTTTTGTGGCAGGCACTGCACCGTGTTTTGCACGTTTATGGGTACGTTCACCACTTGGCCCTTGATGCCGTATAGGCCCGCTGCCGTGCGTCAAACGCCTGATGCTCATAAAGGGCGATCGAGGAGCGATGAGGCGTTCTTCCGCCGGGTTTAGCACGGGCAGGTAATCCGGTTTGGGCGGTCAGCGGTAACCGTACGTCACGCTCATCGCGGGGACTTCGCCCGCCACCAAAGAGTATTTGCAAGCAAAGCACACTCTGTACTCACTGTCATCTTCTACTTCACGGGAAGTGGTGGCGGCAAACTCCCGCTGTGGAACGGCGTTGGCGCGGGACTGCTCGTTTCCGATGGTTGAGATGCTGGTCAAATTGTTATCGAACCAGAAGCGGTCGCAAACCTTGCAGCCGTGGCCGAACGTGCGATCTAGAAAGTCGCGCTTAAAGCGCGCATCGTCGCCACCAACCGCCCGCGCTTGGCTGCAGATCCCGCGCCCGTGCCGCATCCAGGTCGGCTTGCCGCCGCTTCCGTCTCACTTCGGCTTCGCGGGTTCTCAGCTCAGGGTCGGCTTGACGACGCGCCCGTGCCGCTTCGGCTACGCGAGCCCTCGCCGCCTCTGGGTCGGTGGTGGCTCGTTGTTGTTGACGGCGAGCCCGTGCCGCTTGGGCTTCTCGAGCTCTCACCTCCGGGTCTTGACGGCGAGCCCGCGCTGCAGCTCCTTTGTGAGCCCTCCGCTCCGCCACCGCCGCCGCTTCCCGCGCCTTACGTTCGTTTTCATCCATGGCGGAAAGAGAATGTTCTGTGGTCGTCATCGTGATCGGGTACCTTGCATTTACTAACGCGTTTATGCTTCATCGTCATCAATGTTATCGTCATGGCGTATAGTAGGTACCTTGCATGTGCGGCTGGCTACGACGCAACGGCAGACAAGCCTCGACCTTAAGGGGCTTCGCCCCTGAAATCACCGCATCTCCACGAAGTGAATGATGATGAGTGGGCGAAGCAGTGGGATCGTCCGGTGTTACCGTAAATCATCCGTGACATTGCCCACACACGCATGTAAAGGAGTGACAAAGCGGTGTACAGTTATATACAACGTTTATTGGTGATAAATAGTATATCGTGTTGAGTTGTGGATTTCGTTTTGCCTTCATTATTACTGCCTTGTGGTCCGTGAAATGCAGAGCCAATAGTTCTTGTATCGGAAAGACGAAGTCTATGCACGTGGTTGTTGGTTGTTTCCAGTCATACGAAATGCATCACCGCGGCGAACACTCGGTGAGCGGGCGTCCGGGCTGCCGACGGCAATGGCGGTATATTTTCAGGCAGTCACAAAGCACAGGCGAGCTGACGGCCAACCTTCGCGGTGCGATTCGTGCGCGCGATATTCAGCCCGATTGAGTCTGTTACCGACAAGCCCGATGCGTTTCGCGCACTCGAAAGGTACGGCAGAATAAATTATGATCACTCACTTGTGAGACAACACGGCGCCGATTTATGTCCAGAGCCAGATTGAAATCATGGATCCGATAGGCCTATTGTCTTCTCGGCCGCCATTCCCAGCCGGTGGCGACGCAGTGCCGTTGCTACGCCGGAGCACCGTGGCCGGAGAAATACAGCGCGGCTTCGCGGCGTGTCGAGACCACCTCCACACTTAATTGGTGCGGCGAAACGTAAAAGCAGCAGGCAGGACCACACACTCATCCAAGGCACCGCGGCGTAGTTCCTAGATTGTCGAACTGTTTCGCAGCTCAGGCCAAGATCGCCGTACGGAACCTAGACGACCAGCGAGGACTCGTCGCCAGGGCCCGGGAGGCGATTACGGCCAGAGGATTCCTGGAATGAGGGACCCTCCCACCTAGGATGACCCCGAGCTCGGGAACACTGTTTCGGGACATAATAAACGTTTATTTCATCGTCATCATTCAAAGTTGACGCGACGGCCGACGCAAGAACTAGCGGCGCTGCAGTTCCATTTCGCAGCATGAATCAGGCGTCGTCTGCTACAACCCACATATTTCGCCGCAGCTTTCGACGGCCGTGACATCTGAGATTCCGACATTTAAACTTTTAGGGGCGAAGCTCCTCTTAGTCTAACCTTGTCCGGCGTAACCGGCAGTATCTCGTGATGACGATGACGCTGATGACCATGAGCGCGTTCCAGACCACCTCTAGTTCCCATCGTGTGCACCGAGGAAGCAGAGCGTCCCGCAGGCGGTGTGGCCATCTATGTCAAGCAGAACACTGTAGTACAATAAGGCCGTCAACCACTACTACAGTCACTAGAGTCATGGCCGAGAGCATAGAGGGACAGTTTAGCAATGGCGAGGCAGGTGGTGTCTGTAGCCCAGGTTGACTCCAGTCCTTGATCTTGCTTGGATGTGCTTGCGGGGGCTTAGCCCATCCCTCCTTCCCGCGTCCTACACCCCTCCAGAGCATGCGCGTCCCCTCTCTCTCCTCTCCAACGCTCACCCCCTTTCTCTCCTCTAGCAATCCTCTACTGTACGGAGCGGCGCGCGCGTCCCCTCTCTCTCCTCTCCTACGCTCACCCCCTTTCTCTCCTTCTAGGAATCCTCTACTTAGAAGAATGCGCTGCTGGGCTAGTTGGTTCATAATCTTAAAATCCTCTCCGTACAGTACAGGATTCTTAAAACTTGGAAGCCCGAAATCGACGAGGACTACGTCCTGTGTATCTGTGTTCCTTCGTAGTCCTCGTCTATTTTGCGCTTCCAAGTTTTAAGAATCCTGTACTGTACGGAGAGGCCTGAGCGTCCCTTCTCTCTCCTCTCCTACGCTCACCCCCTTTCTCTCCTCTAGGAATCCTCTACTCTACGGAGCGGCGTCCGCGTTCCACATCCCCACAGCGGATGTGGGTACTCTCCTCCTTTCTCTCCTCTACGCTCACCCCCCTCTCTCCCCTCTAGGAATCCTCTACGGAGCCATATAAGAACCCCCTATCCCTCCACTCCACCGACCATAAAGCCGTTATAATGAAGGGGGACCGGAAGCCACGTCTAGCTACCATTTACGAATAAATAAAATTTCTTGTATATATACACACAGTGTTTGTCACGTCTTTGATGATGTACTGAACGAAAATTCACGGAATATTCACGGTTTATCGATGAACCTCCAGAGCTTCGCCCACTCATCATCATTCACTCCGTGGATATGCTGTGATTTTTTCTATATCCTCGACTGCTTCAACAAGCAATCATTTCACAAGCTATGCTCCATAAACATCAAAATATAATCAAAGTTGACCTATAATAACGGCAGAATCTCACGTCTGGCTGTCCGCTCGCACAAATATTCAATTGCCGTCAACATGAAATTAGCCGCCACGGTGGAATAGTGGTTACGGCGCTCGGCTGCTGACCCGAAGGTTGCGGGATCGATCACGACTCCAGCGGTCGCCTTTTCTACAGAGGCGAAAATGCTACTGGCACATTTAATTAGATTTGTCATCCTGAACAAGTCATAAAGCAGAGGACCGCAGTCCATTTTCCGGCCAAATAGTTCGGATTTCTTGAGAAAGGCGTACAAACCAAACTACGGCTGATGAAGGTACCTGACTTTTATTCTCTAAGCTCGGTTAGGCGACTTGTAGTGGTTTTAGTTCCCATCTTCACGATTCTGGTGTTATGGGCGTTCAAAATATCAAGATATTTCTTACAAGCAGCCGCTGTTACGATCTGCCTTGGAAGCTATCATGGCAGAGGAAGCGAAGAATGCTCCTGTCAATCAAAAGTTGTTCCCGGGTTCGCGGCCCTTCGGGGGGCGCAAGTCTAACCACATTTTTTTGGCAGGCCACGTGCGTGAGGCATGTTCAGGTGACCAGAAGTCCAGCGAGGGTGCCGCGAACAGCCCTTTGTTGCAAGATGTTGCGTGGGAAAGAGCCGCTGACACCTTCCCAGCGACGCGGCATGTCTCTGCAGCTGGAGGAGCCATTAGCGGCTGCAGGTGTGATCGACAGCAACAGCCACGTCTTCAGAGGTCACCGACTTGGCACCAGTCCGGTCCCCCCTTCGGGAACTTCCTCCTCGCCGACCATTTCGAGTCGTCTGGGTGTGGTACGTGGACGTCCCCCCTGTGTGGTGCATCTGTGTTCCCCAATTGGACTTCTCGTCCTTGCCTTTTTGAGGAATGTGTTGTTCGTCCCATTACCTCCTTTCTGGGGGCAGGGCGTTGTGGCGGCAGGTAACCTTATTGGCGGGGTCGCAGACACCGGTTTGATTGCCTCAAGTTGCCAGACTCGGGGCTTTAAAAGTCGAAGACTTTTTGTAAAAATTAGGCAGATCCCAAGTACCATGGTAATCGATGTTATGCGAAGCACGCGGTAGTAAGGTGACGGGGTTGTAATTATTTCACTAAGCGAAACGTTACGAAATGACGCTAAAGATATGTAGAAATGTATGCACAAAAATATGTTGAACAGTCGCATATGTTTCATATAACCAGTTATTTACAGTTGCGTAAAGATGCCAACAGAAACATGGGTATTACAACACCAGAAGCGGTATAAGCTGATATGTAGCGCTTGTGCTTGCGAGGATGGTAACCCTCGATAGTGCTCCGCAAACAAACTACAGTGGATGGAGTTTAAGTATACAATTGACGTTCACCCGTCATGACTCCTTCATCATAGGAGTACATATGTCATGTTTTTTAAATCAGATAGCCAGCACCGCAGTTACAATTGACGTTTCACCAACATTACGCCTGCATATGGTCTTTTTCCAAAGCAATTTCGAGACTTGACGTGGTTCTGTGGTAGAATATTTGATTGCCACGCAGAATGCTTGGGTTCGATTCCTGCTGGGCTCTGATTTCTATTCTTTGCATTCGTCGGGTCAACGCCGCCGATGTCAGTTTTTCTTAACGCTCTCGCATTTAAA
Source organism: Rhipicephalus appendiculatus (assembly GCA_030522465.1). Lineage (NCBI taxonomy): Eukaryota > Metazoa > Arthropoda > Arachnida > Ixodida > Ixodidae > Rhipicephalus > Rhipicephalus appendiculatus. The sequence goes on along the minus strand of JALIZH010031288.1, from coordinate 182,813 downwards.
CGACCTATGCTTGGCCTCGCTTTCCTGGGTAGATATAAATTGTCAAACACCTGTGGCTCATACCCGCATACTGCATCCCGTGATTTATTGGTATGAGCCACACGTGTCTGGAGAAATGAGTTTGTCGACGTACGCGACGGGATTTTCACGTTATTCAAGTAACGACCAGCCAGACAAATTTGTCAAATCCTCTTACCCTCCCACACTAACTTTGGTCGACCTCAAGTTTAACCCTTTCAGTCCCGAATTAACTATTTTCAATGTAAGCAACTAGTTTTTACATTTCGAGATGCACATGATCGTGGTAGTCCGAAAAAACTGAAAAAATCTTTGCTCACATTTTCCAGTGAAGAGTAATTATTGGGACAATTAATTTAATAAATAATTATTATTTAATAATATTTCCACAATTTTTACTTCATTTATTACTTAAAATGTAATTTAGACAGGGTAGCATAATGTCCAATAGCCAAAATTCAAATTTCCGGCACAGAACTAAAATAAATGCCCTATCTCTGCATAGTGAAAGAAGACGCTGCCTCAGCAAAATGCGCGAACAGCACAACTGCTTCTGTAATTTCTTCGTTCAGACGTGACCTCGCTGTATTGTGTGTACCATGTTGACACCACATGTAGGGAAGATGCTAAATACGGGCTCTTGAGGAAGAACAACGCTTTATCTTTACCAGATGCTTGCTGACTGACCTACATAATTTATGATTCCAATTGGAATCACTGGGACTGAAAGGGTAAAGAGGTGATCACGAGAGCACCCAGACGTAGGCGGCTAGATAGATAGATAGATAGATAGATAGATAGATAGATAGATAGATAGATAGATAGATAGATAGATAGATAGATAGATAGATAGATAGATAGATAGATAGATACGTAGATAGAAACGCTCAAAGTGCTTGCAGTACGCGCAGGAGAAAAAACTGGGGAGGCGCAAAGCACACAGTGATGAAGCGGTGTTTCCTACTGGAACATGCCAATCGCTGCTAATGGGCAATGAGAGACAAAAGACTCCGACTGGACACAGAGGCCCGCAGTCCGCTTTTAGTCAACGCGCACGCTGCGAATTTTATTGTTCAACAACGCACAGGAGAAATCTCCCACCGGCACCACCTTGCAGGTCAAAATCCATTGCCATATATACGGAGTGGCCAGTGAACGGTTGTGCAGCGCGAGCAGTCGGTTTTTTCAACCAAGAAACTCGCTAGCAGACGCTGCCTGCGTCGGCGTCGCGTCGCGAGGCGAGAGAGGGGGGGAGCGTAGGAGAGAAGAGAGAGGAGGGGACGCGCATGCGCAGTGGGAATGTGGACGCCGCGGGCAGGGGTGCGTAGACGAGAGAGGGGGGAGCGTAGGAGGGGAGAGAGGAGGGGAGGCGCATGCGCAGTGAGGATGTGGTTGCCGTGGGAAGGGATGCCTAGAGGAGAGAGGGGGGGAAAGGAGGTTTTTTAGGGGCGAAGCTCCTTAAGCCGTGGGTCGTGCGTCCCCGTTGTATGTAGGCACCTCTCGTTTAGTACTTGTATATGATGAACATATTTAGGGGCGAACACAGGGAAGTTTATTGCATACTAGTAACGGCAGTTCAGGTGACTATAACTGCACTGGGTTACAAAATGACTTCCGCGGGACATACAAACAAGAAAACATAGGTACAATGGAACTGCGATGCTAACGCAGATCACTAATCACTGGAAAAAATGCCCCTCATGGCATTACTTCGACGGTCCTCAGTTGTCCATGCACTCTGAGTAGCCAGTAGGTACTGGATTTCAACCTCCAAGGTAGTGCGGGTGTGAGATGTCTCCTGTGCGTGATTAAACAATAAAAAAAATTCACAACGTACATGTAAAATTAAAGTGAGCTGCGAGTCGCCATGACTCTCATCGACCCTTTAGTATAAATGCGCCCGATCTCACGTCGTTGATGATGTACTGCGCAAAATTTGCGGAAGATTACCGGTTTACCGCATTCACTCCGTGGATATCTCGTTTCCGAGAGGGCGCTGTCCTATAGACATGCGTACAATATGGCGGTTGGGTGAAGGTACGCTAGATGGCGTTGGCGGTGCAGCTGCTCTTCGATTGCGCGGACCGCCGTACAAGTGCGCTTGGCGGATCGTGCTGCTTGGCGGGCTATGGACGACGACCGGTCGTTGAAGTTTGAATAAAATTTCACACACACTATCGCTTTGATTACTGCTGGGCGAAACCACTGAAGATTTCACGGTGTAACCATGATTGCTTCAGTCACCATAACTCTCATCGACCCTTTCGTATAAACGCGCCCGATCTGACGTCGGTGATGATGTACCGGGCAGAATTCACGGAAGATTCACGGTTTACCGATGAACCTCCGCAGCTTCGCCCACTCGTCATCATTCACTCCGTGGATATGCTGTGTTTTTTTATTATTTTTTTAAAGGGTTTGCGCATGCGCAGTAAGGGAGGGCACGCGGCACACCACCACCACCACCGGATTAAGCTTCGCCATAAGATGCTTCACATCTAAAAAAAGTCACAGTATCACCGCAAGGGTGAAGCAATGAATGCGATAGCAAAAAATTGTAATGTTATACGAAGTGAGGCTGGCAGCTAACTCTTTTTGGATCCGATCTCACGCAACTCTAGAAAACGCTTGTTTAAGAGAATTCTCTTCGCGTTGAGAGCGCAGCACGCAGAAGGGTACGCCGGCCCGGCCGCCGAGAAGGGGAGATGAGAAGGGGAGATAAAGCGCGCGCCCGCGCCCGCGCTCGTAAAATCGAACGTCGCCCCCCCCCCCCCCCGTCCGCCGTCGGCCGCCGAGAAGGGGAGATAACGCGCGCGCCCCGCTCGTAAAATCGAAGGTCGCTCGAGGGACCCCCCCCCCCTCGCGTCTTTTCACGCTCACGAACGACCGGCGGGCCCGGTTATATATATACATATACGGCGAATGACGCCGACGCCGACGGCGAAAACCAGCCGCGAGTGTCCATAAAATTGCTATCGCAATAAAATAAGCCGAAGTGCGAGCGCCAAAACTGCGATCACCTTGTTTCAGCCGGATGACCGAAGCTAGAGCGGCCTAGAACACCGACGCCGTAAACGTGGGAGCCCTAAAACCCCAGAGAGGCTGGAAAGGTGGCGACATCTAACGGGGCCAAGATGAACCAGGCAACCACAAAATTGTTATTGCAGAAACATCGTGCATTCTACTCCTGGTGTAAGCCTCGCAGCGAAATTATTACGAACAAGTTAACTTTTAGGGGCGAAGCTCCGTAAGCCGTGGGTCGTGCGTCCCCGTTGTATGTAGCCACCTCTCGTTTAGTACTTGTATATGATGAATATATTTAGGGGCGAAGCTCCTTGCGGCATTATCTCGGCGGTCCTCGGTTGTCCATGCACTTTGAGTAGCCAGTAGGTACTGGATTTCGACCTCCAAGGTAGTGCCTGTGTGAGATGTCTCCTGTGCGTGATTAAACAATAAAAAATTCACAACGTACATGTAAAATTAAAGTGAGCTGCGAGTCGCCATGACTCTCATCGACCCTTTAGTATAAATGCGCCCGATCTCACGTCGTTGATGATGTACTGCGCAGAATTCGCGGAAGATTACCGGTTTACCGCATTCACTCCGTGGATATGGTGTCGTCATCTCCAGTTCTCGTCTCGTTTCCGAGAGGGCGCTGCCCTATAGACATGCGTACAATATGGCGGTTGGGTGAAGGTACGCTAGATGGCGTTGGCGGTGCAGCTCCCCGCGAGCCTGCCTACGTCACTTCTAGCGCCACGGGTGCCGCTAGAGGACGGACGTGTTTTTCGTGGGCTCCGGAATGACAGCAACAGATAAGTTTTTTCTGCATGATTCGAGCTTGCTTTTATTAGTTATATGAGTACATAACCCACTAGATTGAAGATTAATTGGGGTTACAACTTTGTACTGTTTCTTGTGTGACAGTCGCTTGGCTTTTTTTTTCTTTTTTTTTTCGGCCACCACGTGGCTGAAGGGTACACAAGTGCTTTGAAGCATACTGGCGGAGTTTTGTGGTACCTTTTGGCTTTGAGTGCATGCAATCCGAAGTGTGAACGATCTGGCCATGGTCAAAAAGACCGTAAAGTGTTCAGGGTGCGGAATGGGATGGAAAATAGAGGATGACAAGGCAGAACAAGCTGACGCCAAGTGTAAGCAATGTGAGTTAGAGGCGAAAATGGAAATAATGATGGCTGCCCAGAATGAGCTCAAGGTAAAAATCGCCGAGCTGGAGAATGCGTTGGCGACAGAGCGAGAAAAAACGATGGCTATGGGAGAAAGGCTAAAGTCAGCTGAGGAAGGGTTAGCGAAGGCAGTCATGGTGAACAAGGAAGCAAGCGACGGCGGGAACAGGGGGGGCATCAACCCCCCATAGTGGGAGACGCGAAGGTGGAGACAGGTTTGGGGAAGACAGGTGCAGGGGGGCACAGGACCCAATTTCCGCGAGGTGGTTTTGGGGATGGGAGGGAGCAAAACAGCGGCGGTTGCGCGAGCTGGTGACCGAGGCAGTGGCCAGGTGCGGGACAGTCCGGCAGAAAAGTCGGAGCACGTTATAATGGCCGGGGACTCGAATTTAGCTAGATGCGCAGAAGCAGTCAAGGAAAGGGTGAGAGGCGACAAACGAGTTTTAATAGGGACGTTCCCGGGACGTAGGCTGGGATCAGTGATGAGACAAGCTGGCGCAGAACTCGCAACTAAAGCTAATGGACGTAACCTCGTGATAATTGCGGGAGGTCTAAACGACGTCTTGAATGAAGAATCAGCCGAACTAGCGACCACATTGGCGAAAGGGGTCGATGACATGCGCGCCATTTCCCCTCAGGTGCAGATAGTGGTATGCACAATACCGGAGGTACCGGTGCGTGACGGCAACCTGCAAAGAGCGGTTGTCGACGCAAACAAAGAGATATGGCGGATGAGTCGAGAGAAGGGCATCGAGGTAGTGGAAATAAACAGAGAGGTGCACAGGTGGGGTGGTTTTCGAAGAGACGGAATACAATTCAATAGGAGGCTTGGTCATGAGATGGGTTGGCGACTTGCAGGACGCGCAGTAGCTTTTTTGGGGGGGGCACGCGGGCCCTTCGGTGTCCAGGGTAGCGTGTAATGAGGACAACAACCAGGGGGGACTCTGTGACAGGTAGTATAGCGAAAAACCAGAGAAAAGGTAAAAGAAGGGAGAAGGCGCGTGTCGCAATTGGTTACATTAACATGCAGGGTGGCAGAAAAAAAGGCAAAATGGTTAGAGATTGAGGGACAGTTAAACAAGGAACAGATAGGTGTTTATGCGGTTACAGAAACACACCTTAGAGACTTGGAAGAGCCACCACATATTGACAATTACATTTGGGAAGGATGCAACAGGATCATATCAGAAAGGAGAGGTGGGGGGTGTTGGAATGCTAATTCATAGCAGAGCAAAATGGGATAGAGTGAAGCAAACGTGTTCAGAGCACCTGTGGGTTTCGGGCACAGTAGGTGGAAAGAAAACGTGGCTAGGTGTAGCTTACTTGGGGACGGGGAATAACTGCAGAGAAAAGAATCTGGAGATAGTGAAATGCATAAGCACCGATATTAAAGAATTTGGTCATGATGCCGAAATAATCCTTCTAGGGGACATGAATGCTCACATACATGACCTTGACGGATATTCAGACTCCAATGGCAAGTTATTGCTAGATCTCTGCGAGCAACATTGTCTTGAAATAGTTAACGCGGGGCCTAAGTGTGAGGGACAGATCACGTGGGAAGTCGGAAACAGGCAATCGAGCATTGATTGTCATTGTCTCATGACAATCAATGCTCTTCTGTCATTGTCTCATGACAGAAGGAATCTATGACAAACTTAGAGAGATGAGAATAGACGAGGAAGGCATTAACAGCTTGGGTAGTGATCATAAACGCATAACATTACAAATGGGATATAAAACTGAAAATAAGAACCTAGAATCGAACATTGGCAGCTCATATTTAAATGAGAAACAAATAACTAATATAGCCGCAAGAGTCGAGGAAGAAGTAGACAAACTTCCAGGCAAAGACTGGAAGTATAGTGAGCTGCTACATGTAATCACGAAAGAAATAGAAAAAGAGAAGAAAACTATTTCTTGGAAAGGAAAGAGAAAGCCACAAAGTTGGTGGAACAAAGAAATCCGGGATGCGATCGAGAAGCGACGTGAGGCATCACGGCAGCACAGACAAGCAAAAAAGGAGAAGCGGCCACAGGATGAAGTCAACCAAGTATGGGAAATATATTTAGAGCAAAAATCCATTGTGCAGAAATTAGTCGAGGCAAAAATTAAAGGCGAAAGTGAACGCTGGATGACAGAGATTCGCGAAAAGAAGAAGGCCGCGCCTAGGATATTTTGGAGCCACCTAAAAGCGCTAGGTAGGAAGTCTGTAACAATGCAACAACATATGGTAGATGAAGAAGGAAATCAATTGGAAGGGTATGAAGCGCTAGGTTACATCCGAAAGGTAACAGCCGATTCGTTTAAAAAGGTCGCCCAGGGGATTCCCCCGGTGAGTAAAAGTATACAGAAGAGTACAACCGAGGAAGATGTAGTACTTGAAAATTTCAATTGGAAGAAGGCCGAAGGAAAAATTCCTAAGCGCACTACTCCGGGCTTAGATGGGGTTCCCGTCAGCCTAATTAACGAACTAGGACAGAGCACTAAAGAAGCACTGCTGAAAGCCGTAGAAAAGTGCTTACAGGAGAGGGAAATACCAGACAGTTGGCGAAAAAGTAGAATGAACTTAATCTATAAAGGCAGGGGAGAAAAGGATAACATTCGCTCGTATAGACCGCTAACTATTACATCGGTGCTATACCGGTTGGCGATGCAGGCAGTAAAATTAAAAATAGAAACGTGGGTAGAGCAAAATGATATTTTGGGAGAACTCCAGAATGGATTCCGAATCGACAGGCGGTTAGACGATAACCTGTTTGTTCTTACACAGTGTATAGAAATATCAAAAATAGAAAACAGGCCCTTATACTTAGCTTATCTAGACATCACCGGGGCATATGACAACGTTAATCAGGAAATTTTGTGGGATATTTTGAAGGAAGTGGGCATAGGTGACGACTGTATACAGCTTTTGAGGGAGATATACCGAGAAAATACAGTTTGTGTAGAATGGGAAGGAATAAGCAGCAAGGACAGCGTTGACATTAGCAAGGGGCTGAGACAGGGATGTCCTTTGTCCCCGCTGTTATTCATGCTGTACATGGTGAGGATGGAAAAAGCGCTAGAAGGTAGCAACATTGGATTTAATCTGTCACACAAACAGGCAGGAGCGATGGTCGAGCAGAAGCTTCCAGGTCTATTTTATGCTGACGATATTGTCTTATTTGCGGACAGTCAAGATGATATACAGCGGCTGGCAGATATATGCGGAAGGGAGGGCGAGGCTATAGGACTAGGTTTTAGTGCAACAAAATGTGGATTGATGGTATTCAATGATCACGAAGACCATGCGGTCTTAATACAGGGCCAAGAAATACCGAGGGTAAGCGAATACAAGTACCTCGGAGTGTGGGTAAATGAGGGGGGATAGATATATGGAGGTACAAGAGAAAGCATCGGTAACAAAGGGAAAGAGGAATGCTGCAATCATGAAGCACAGAGCGTTATGGGGATACAATAGGTACGAGGTGCTTCGAGGGCTGTGGAAGGGTGTGATGGTTCCGGGGCTTACATTTGGGAACTCAGTGGTGTGCATGAAGTCAGAGGTGCAATCTGGAATGGATGTAAATCAAATGACTGTGGGACGCCTCGCGTTGGGCGCTCACGGGAAGACGACAAATGAGGCTGTAAAGGGTGATATGGGATGGACAGGTTTTGAAGTGAGGGAAGCTCAGAGCAAAATTAGATTTGAAGAGAGGCTGCGGAAAATGAAGGAGAGTAGATGGGCAGGGAAGGTTTTCAGGTATTTGTATAGAAAAAGCGTCGACACGCAGTGGAGAAAAAGAACTAGGAGGCTCACCAGTAAATATACGGCTAGCAGTGTGGGCGACATGGCAACAAGGAGCATTAAGCGAAAAGTCAGAGAGGCGGAGAGGACTTATTGGATGACAGCGATGGAAAAGAAGCCGGCTCTCAGTGACTACCGAAAGGGAAAAAACGAAATAAGGAGGGAGAGGTTTTATGATAATTCAAGGGGAAGCGCTTTACTGTTTGAGGCAAGGTCGGGTTGCCTTAGAACGCGTAGCTATAAAGCGAGATTCTGTAACGAAGAAGAACAATGTACATGCTGTGGGGGGAACTAAGGAAACGATGGAACATGTACTGATTGAATGTGGCGATATCCACCCAGATATACGTGTGGACACGAGTCTACATGAAGCCTTGGGTTTTAGGGACAACAATGGAAAGCTGAACACGTCCGCGATAGAAATAAGTAAGAGACGGTTAGAGTATTGGTGGCAGAAAAGTAGAGATAAAGGACAAAAATGAAGAAGGGGGAAAATAAGGTCATTCTGCCTTAAGAAGCAGAGAGATGGACCGTGAACTTATATTTTTCTTTGCTGTAATAACGTAGATTTAATCAATGTAGATAAGGCATTAGGCCACCATAAAAAAGAAAGTTTTTTTTCGAGCCTGGTGGCAGACATGTCACCGCCCCGTTATAAAGGGGACGCTCATAGCATCCATCCTCTTCGATTGCGCGGACCGCCGTACGAGTGCGCTTGCCGGATCGTGCTGCTTGGCGGACTATGGACGACGACCAGTCGTTGAAGTTTGAATAAAATTTCACACACACTATCGCTTTGATTACTGCTGGGCGAAACCACTGAAGATTTCACGGTGTAACCATGATTGCTTCAGTCACCATAACTCTCATCGACCCTTTAGTATAAACGCGCCCGATCTCACTTCGGTGATGATGTACCGGGCAGAATTCACGGAAGATTCACGGTTTACCGATGAACCTCCGCAGCTTCGCCCACTCGTCATCATTCACTCCGTGGATATGCTGTGTTTTTTTTAATCATTGAGGCAATTGGGGCAGACGATGATGAACTTGAAGAATGTTTAGAGTACATCGAGCTGAAAAATTCCCCATCTCCCGCTAAACGGAACCATGTGTGGATGCGAAGCAGCGGGGAGATAATTAGCTTGAGCGGGAGGAACGTCGCCGCTCTCAATTCACGGTAGTGGTCCGGGCGCTCATTGCGGCGCTGCACAGGAGAGAGAATGAGGCGCGCGCGCTCCGTCATTTTCATACCGCGGAACTACCGTAGCGCCCCCCAGCGGAGTATGCAGCTGTCACACCACCTGTCGTGCGCGCCGCTCCGTAGAGGATTCCTAGAGGAAAGGACGGGGGGGGGGGATCGTAGGAGAGGAGAAAGAGGGGCAGGGGACGTGCATGCGCTGTGGGACGCGCTCCGTAGAGTAGAGGATTCCTAGAGGAGAGAGGCGGAGAGGACGCGCATGCGCTGTGGTGATGTGTAGAGTAGAGGAAGGGGACGCGAATGCGCTGTGGGACGCGGGGGGCCGCTCCGTAGAGTAGAGGATTCCTAGAGGAGAGAGGGGGGAGAGGACGCGCATGCGCTGTGGGACGCCGGAGCCGTTCCTTAGAGTAGAGGATTCCTAGAGTAGAGGAAGGGGGGTGAGCGTACGAGGGCATAGGGGAGGGGACGCGAATGCGCTGTGGGGGGTGTGGGACGCGGGGGGCCACTCCGTCGAGTAGAGGATTCCTAGAGGAGAGAAAGGGGGAGGGGGAAGCGCTGTGGTGGTGTGGGACGCGGGACGGACTAAGCCCCCCTCCAAACACATGCAAGCAATATTAAGGAATGGGGTCAACCTGGGCGACAGACACCACCTGCCTAGCCATTGCTAAGCAGCCTCTCTGTGCTCTCGGCCATCACTCAAGGAATGGGGTCAACCTGGGCGACAGACACTACCTACTAAGCAGCCTCTCTGTGCTCTCAGCCATGACTCTGATGACTGTGATAGGGTTGACGGCCTTCATATTACTACAGTGTTCTGGTTCGCATAATGGGTGCTTCCCTACTTCATGAAAGTGGCCGGACGTGGGACGGACATAGCCCCGAGCATAAGATGCTTCGCATCTAAAAAGAGGAACAGAAGCGCAAGCAGGGAAGAGAAGACAGGAAGCGCAGGGAAGAGATAGCGGAACAGAAGCGCAAGCAGGAAAGAGAGGAAAGGTTGCGCAGGGAAGTGATAGAGGAACAGGAATGGTGGCACAGGGAAGAGATAGAGAAACAGAAGCGCAGGCAGGAACATAGCAGGGAGATGCAGGCATTGGATGACGAGCTAGAAAGGGTACTCCGTGAAAGTAAGGCACTACAGCAAAAAGGCCAGACATGTGTAGATGTAGCGCACGAACGGTGCGATGTAGCGGTGATGCCGTTTAAGGCCGAAGAGAAGGCTAGTGCTTGTGAGGGAATTGTAGAGGCAGTAGAGGCCCTAACCCGTTCCGAGGAAAGAGAGCTCGCGGTCAAATCAGGGTGTGAGGTTTCCGTAGTGGTGGAAACGGGGTTAAGGTTAACGAAGTGTTCCACCAAAAATGAACCTTACAACCCTATAGACGATGTAGATGAGCGTCAGAGGCGGACGAAAGGCTCCAAAGTAGGCACCGAGAAGCGTGCAGGGTGGAGAAAGCGTCCGAAGGACAAGAATGCGGCAAAGATCGCGATAAGTGCGACGCGTTTGAGGAAGGGATTCAAACGGCGGACCGAAATTGCGAGAAAGTTGCCGTGTCGCAGGCGTCCTAGCGGCCGGAGAGCAAACAAAAGACAAGCGCTTTATGCGCGAAGGTGGTCGGAGGGCAAGGAACCTCCACATTGTTCTCGCGGCGCGTTGGGCAAGGTGCGGAACAGTAAAGCCGGTGCTTTTCGCGAAGTAGCAGAAAGGGACCACGAAAGGTGTGCTTCGAGGAATGGGGCGGGATTCGGTGACAAGGTGATTGACCTTTATGCCTATTGTACACCCCGCTTGACGAGAAAAGCCTTCTGGGCGCGACCACGGCGAGTTCGACTGAAAGTTGTTGAGAACAGCTGTTAGCTTCTCAGAAAACGTCGACTCAGGACTGTTGAAAGGAATGCTTTGTTTGTTTTAGTTGAGAAATAGTTTTCTCTTTTGATCTCCTCGACTCTTGATGTTCATACCTAGTTTTGAACCTTGTTTTCTTCTTTAGCGCTTTGTGGTTTCGTTAGCCGATTTGCGTTGTACAGTTGGTTATCGTATCGGAAGGATACGTAGTGACACGCATCAGAGCGAGTTAAGGGCTTAAGAGATGAGCGCCTTGAATAGGGTAAAGACAGCTGACTTTGAAAAGAGTTCATAGCGTTTCCGTTGTGTGTCATGCGTGGACACGAGGAAATGTAAGGTCAGGGTGTCCCACCAGTTAACTAGCGGCAACGAAATAGTTCGGCCGGGAGCCTGCGGGAAAGAGAATATGGCAAAGTAGACAGGGCAATGCCTTGTGTGAGTTTTAGTAGAGCCTTGCGAAATTTGTTTTTGTTTGTTTACTGTTTTATTCGCATGCGTTCCGTATAGAAGCGACTAAAGAAAGGTTATGGCGAGAGTCGCTCACTTGTTTAGTAAGAATTCTGATCGAAAGTGTAGAGCTAGTTTAATCACACATCCGTGGAGTAGATGCTCGCAGTGGCACTAGTACGTGCACTTACGGATGTCATTTGTGAACAGTGGTCCTGATGTTGGGGCAGCAATTCTTCTGCTCAGTTGGACAGGTCTAGCTTTGACAGCGCAATGTTTTGTGGCCGAAAGGGCCAAGCGCAAGCGTATCTTGAATAATGACGACCGAGTCGTTGCCTCGATGGAAGGAGAGCCTCAAGTTCATTCTTGCTTTCATTGGCCGGCTGGTGCGTTGTATTCTTATTTATAGTTTTTTTTTGGGTAGGCCCACTGTGAGTGTGTCAGTTATATGGCATTTATGTGTTTGCAAGAGTGGCTGCTTTTGATGTTGCGACGGGAGGGCCACAGGCTAACAACTAGGATATGGGGCAATGGCCACCATGAGTGAAGCTAAGCCTGGTGAATCTTGGTAGAGGATTGCCGTGTGCTTGCTTGTTTGTGGCTGTGTTTTCGGCGCAGTTTCCTAAAGTCCTCAAGCCATGAAGGGCTGGTTCAGCGAGGCAGACGGTGCATTCGGGGAAGAATGACGGAGGATATCACCTCATCCATGCGAGGGGCGCTCCCTATGGTCCTGTTGCGATGTGAACATCGGATCCAGTGTTTAGGCCAAGAGTAGTGGAGGAAAAGCTGCGTTACAGATCCCTCTGCACAGTACCTGCTGGACACTGTACCTCGGTATCTTCTTTCCCCGGCGGAGAAGCTCTTACGATCGGCCTTGGAAGCTATCATGGGAGAGGCAGCGGAGAATGCTCCTGTCAATTAAAAGTTCCTCCCGGTTTCGCTGCCCTTTGGGGGGCGCAAGTCTAACCGCATTTTTCTGGCAGGCCCACGTGCGTGAGGCATGTTCAGGTGACCAGAAGTCCAGCGAGGGTGCCGCGAACAGCCCTTTCTTGCACGATGCTGCCAGCGTGGGAAAGAGCTGCTGACACCTTCCCAGCGACGTGGCATGTCTCTGCAGCTGGAGGAGCCATTAGCGGCTGCAGGTGTGATCGACAGCAGCAGCCACGTCTTCAGAGGTCACTGACTTGGCACCAGTCCGGTGCCCCCTTCGGACACTTCCTTCTCGCCGACAATTTTGAGTCGTCTGGGCGTGGTACGTGGACGTCCCCCCAGTGTGGTGCATCTGTGTTCCCCAATTGGACTTCTCGTCCTTGCCCTTTTGAGGAATGTGTTGTTCGTCCCATTACCTCCTTCCTGAGGGCAGGGCGTTGTGGCGGCAGGTCACCTTATTGGCGGGGTCGCAGACACCGGTTTGATTGCCTCAAGTTGCCAGACTCGGGGCTTTAAAAGCCGAAGACTTTTTGTAAAAACTCTCTTCTTGATCTCTCAATGTAAATAAACGTCTGTGATATCTCTCCTACGAGCGCCTTCCTCTCTGCTAAGGATGGGCTAGGGGACCGGCGGCATGGCCAGCTACCTACGATGAGAGCCGCCCGTCCCGAGTCGCAACACCGCCCTGATTCGAAGAGGTGATGACCGGTGTTCGTTTCGTAGCCGCTCTTGCAACAGGCACATAAAGATGGCCTTCTTCAGCCTTTCACACACGCTAAATCGAAAGAACTGCTTCCCAAGCGATCCCCGTTCACAAACAATTACGCACGGAGTACGGAGAAAGCGAGCGCGGAAAAACACGTCGCGAGCGCCCACTCCTCGCGCGTCCTAGCTCGCGGCGGCAGGTGCGTCGCCTTCGCGATGAGCTTCGGCAACGCGCCATTGGAAGCACCGCTGCGTTGCCGTAGCCGATCATGTAGCCGATCCCGGTAGCCATGGCAAGTGAAGCAGCAGCGCCGCAAGTTCACGCGTCGGCCGCGTGTGCCGGCTCGCGAGCGGAGCCGCGAAACTGAATAGTAAAAAAAAATGTTGCTGCACACGGCCTGCACGACCTGCATCTCCCGTGGGGTTCATCCCTTTGGAGACTAACTGGTTTGCACACGGCACGCATCCCATGTGGTTACTCTTTCAACGGTCCATCCGTTAATAGCGCGCGCCTGTTCGGCTCCGTTACTCCTCTTTCGGGTAATGTTGCCTCAGAGTGTACCCGGCCCGGCCCGGCCCGACCGCAGATCGGGCCCTACAGGGACCCGAGCCATTAATCTAGGTGGTGTTGCCCGAACATGGAATCAATAGCAAGGCGTTTTAAGTAGCAAATGCCTACGTTTTGTTGGCGCAGGATGCGCTACCAAGTATGCACTGATCTAGGGTACCTAATTACTTCTAGAAAATGGCCTCACTTTGTTATTAATTTACCGGACATACTGGATACGATGAGCGGTTATTCAGCAGTGTGTTACTGCGGATGTTTTCAACAAATACAATAGGAATCATTAAAAGCGTTTGGTAGCAGATATTGTTGCAAGAGATTTGCAGCATGCGTTCAGTTTCAACAGGGAGCGGAATATGAACACAGGAGACAGAGAACAGAACGCTCTCTTCACTTTGTTTTTATTGCGCTCTCTATTGAAATTTACAGCATGCTCCACCACCAAACCCAATCGTGCAGCCTTCTCGATATGTAGCACTTCTCTTCAGCATAGCAGAACCCTGCCACGGCAAGAAAAATGGACGAAAAAGCCTAATTTATTGCCCTTGTTGTAAACACTTACCGAGATAAAAGTTATAATGAACTGCGCGCACCGCGTGTACAGCCGTCAGCACCTTTAACAGCGGGCGGATACTCCCTATACACCAGAACACAGCGAGTTCAGTGTGTGCCGCCATAATAGGCCGCACGTCGCGCCATCCGTTGCATGCGCGGCGAAGCAACACCCGGAACTGCCAGGCTAGCAGACGCTCCGCAGTTCAAACGCGAAACTTCCCAGCCCGAGTATGGCTGTAAGCATGTCTCGCGCTTTTCCTCGCCTGGAAATTTGTGCTGTTTTCTTGTGAAACGTCGAGAAGACCTTCCTCGACGGTCCGGAATGTCTACAGCACGTGCATTGCCGACTGCGGAAGCAACTTTACCAGGTACGTACTATCGCGATGCCAAGAAACGTGAACAGCGGAAAGCGTGGCTTTCGACTCGGTCGAACTGCGACATGCCTTGACTGTCGCTAGGCAAATCTAGTGCTTTCAGCCGGCGTCACCGTAGCGCTAAAATCCCGCGCCGGCTTGCGCTCATGCAGCGCATATGTATATCATTTGCCAGTCATGCCTGGCACTCGGAACCCACACACGCGGTGCACGCGGTGCGAAAGTGCCAGCCAGCGCAAGATGTAGTGCTACGCGGGCTGAAAGCATAGATTCGCCTAGCGACAGTCAAGGCATGTCGCAGTTCGACTGAATCGAAAGCCACGCTTTCCGCTGTTCACGTTTCTTTGCATCGCGACAGTACGCCGTTACATTTGTACTAAACGTGCTCAGTGTGCGTGCACGCGTGAGTGGTAGTATCTCCTATTATTGGCATGCGGCCTGCGAAAGAGTACGGCAATGATTTTGTGCCGCATACTACAGGCATACTGCGCGCAAATTACTGCTGTAAAGCGAAATAGCTGGCGTCACGCTTGAATACACACAGTAAGTGTACTTAACACGCAGTAAGTGTACTTACTCGTACTTTTACTGGGCTCGTAGTTTTTCCTGTTGATTGCAATTATCCACTGGCGGCGG
The DNA here is from genome assembly GCA_030522465.1 of Rhipicephalus appendiculatus. Classification (NCBI taxonomy): domain Eukaryota; kingdom Metazoa; phylum Arthropoda; class Arachnida; order Ixodida; family Ixodidae; genus Rhipicephalus; species Rhipicephalus appendiculatus. The sequence continues at coordinate 167,565 of JALIZH010031288.1, read as the reverse complement.
AGCTCGTCGTTTTTCGTTGCGGATGGAAATCTGTGCAATCTGAAAACACCGCACCGGCACGACTGCCCATGTTGTGTTGTCATCTTCACAGACAGTGCTGAGTGATATCTTCCTCTTGCGCTGATTGTTTTCGCATCCAAAGACAGCGCAGTGGTGCCCAGACGACTTCTTGTAAGCGGGAGCGGCGTGGATAGGCGCTTTCTCGTATTTTAAGGTCCCGGACACGCCGCTTACCATGTAACAGATACACGCCTTGGCAGTTCTATACAAACATGGCGTCTGGGTGCGAGAGTATGCCGCCGGGAGCCTAGGCGCCTGGGTGCGAGATAGGCGTGCTCTGGTCTATACCTCCCATGTGTCGCCCTCTCACATGCTGATACGCAGAGGCAGCGCCGCTTTTACAACTGGCGGCTGCTGGGCATCCAACTAGAAATAAATCACAAAGAGAACATTTCTTTCATGACGTCACTGGTGAGGGCACCAAATAGAGGGAAAGGGCGCAAAACTGAGAGGGGAGGGTTGCCGCGGAAGCTCTCCTTTCCCACTTCGCATGCAAGCGGAATGTGTTCGTGCCCTCTTTCAGGTCCGCTGGCCGCTTGGGCGACGCGGCCATTCCTAAAATTTCGTTAACAATTTTATTAAATTTTGTTCCTGTGTTCTGAAGCGGCGAAACCTAAGCGGACCGATTGCTCAGTAAGACAAAATTCGGTCGACACAAAAATAAAATTTATTTCTTTTATTGCACGTTTCGTATTTAAAAAAACAGACATACGCGTAGTTTTAAAGTGTCAATCTATAAAAGCAGCTTTAATTCACAACTGAAATATGGACATAATGAGCAAACATTCGACCCAGAATATCCGAACCAATGCGAAAATTATCAACAATCACGAGCAGGACACGTCGTATTTGACTGAATCACATTTGGTATGACAGCGCATATATTTTTCTTACAGAATTTGACTACCAATGAGACAGAAGTTCAGAGGAAAAGAGAGCCTTGGAGCGATGAGAAGTTCTTCAAGAGAGAACGTCGCTGGAAACAATGTTTCGGCAAGTTGACTTGTCTTTGTCAGGGCAGCAGCATTGCCTTGATGAAGAAAAGTTCACTTGTAAGAAAGTTGGCTCCAGCGACATTTGCTGTAACGATATCTAGAAGCATTCAATCCATCACACGTATTTCAGTGACAGTATTAGAAGTAAAGAACCACAAAGTTTCAAACTGGCTACATGAATTTCATGAGCACGAAGGATCCTAAGATTGCTTCACATAATTTGAGCTGCATGCCAAAAGTAAAACATGAAAAAATTACACCATCTCCCGCTAAAGGGAACCATGTGTAGATGTGAAGCAGCGGGCGCTAACGCTTACACTGGCGGCGGCGTTGACGCTGGCGCTCATCGCAGCGTTGCGCAGGAGAGAAAACTGGGGAGGCGCAAAGCAGGCAGTGATGGAGCAGTGTTTCCTACTGGAACATGCCAATCGCTGCTAATGGGCAATGAGAGACAGAAGACTCCGACTGGACACAGAGACCCGCACTCCGCTTTTAGTTAACGCGCACGCTGCGAATTTTTACTGTTCAACAACGCACAGGAGAAATCTCCCACCGGCACCACCTTGGAGGTCAAGATCCATTGCCATATATACGGGGTGGCCAGTGAACGGTTGTGCAGCGCAAGCAGTCGGTTTTTTCAACCAAGAAACTCGCTAGCAGACGCTGCCTGCGTCGGCGTCGCGAGGCGAGAGAGGGGGAGCGTAAGAGAGGAGAGAGGGGGGTGACACGCATGCGCAGTGGGAGTATAGACGCCGCGGGCAGGGATGCCTAGAGGAGAGAGGGGGGGGATTGTAAGAGGGGAGAGAGGAGGGGAGGCGCATGTGCAGTGAGGGTGTGGTTGCCGCGGGGAGGAATGCCTAGAGGAGAGAGAGGGGGAGAGGAGGTTTTTTATTTTTATTATTTTTAAAGGGTTTGCGCATGCGCAGTAAGGGTGAGGACGCGGCACACCACCACCACCGGATTAAGCTTCGCCATAAGATGCTTCACATCTAAAACTATGTAGCCGAGACAACACGCATTGAAGCCTTTCATTAAACGTATTTTGCCGACAGCAGGTAGGCTGTCATCTTGACCAATTAGTCCCGAGCGACACTGCTCTTTTGTCAGTACAGTCAGGCTTGCAGAGAACTGGGTTTGCTCATGTACTGATGCAAAATTAATACCTGCTGAAATAATGGGCCAAAATACTTGTGCTCACCCGTTGCCATTAGGAAACCTGAAAAATCTTCGCGGAACTGGAAATCCCCGGGACAACACACCGCAGAGCCGCGAAAGACATGTGATGCCCGATTTAGCCATCTTCGTCTTATGCATGGTTGACTTGCTCGGCGTAGCTCACTGCGACTTCCCTTCTATGCACGCCACAACTTTGTCTTATCTTTCGCGTACTTGGCACGCCAACCGAGAAAGATAACTGAGCCCGATCCAACTTGTGATATCGCTGAGCGAGTGGCAAGGAGGAGCGGAGGCAAGCGCTACAAATTCAAGTCAGCCGCTTCCTGCGCTTTGCCTGATTTAAAATTCACAAAATAATAAACAAAACAAGACAAATAAACAAAAGAAGAGTTCTTTACAGTGAAATGAAATTTCTTTATTTGTAAAAACTCGCGAAAGCGAATAAATGCGAACATCCACATCAACCTCACTTCGTTCAACCAGATCTTAGGATGCCCGAAAACCGCTACGAGCGTGCATGTTGCTTGAAACCGAAACTAGCGCTGAGTTTCCGGGGCCTGCCTTTAACTTAAACGCTCCGACGCGTGGCCTCGGCTCCCTTGGACTGAGGTCAGCGCCGCCAAGCGTTGAAAATGATATGCTTGCTGCAGTTAACGATAGATGGAGCGGGCGTTGGTTTCACTAGTAAATTTCTGTTTCCGGTCTGCCTGACCGGCGGGTCGACTGCATTCACTTGGCACCCCGTTTCACTAGTAAATTTCTGTAATGTTCCTACTAGTAATGTTCCTTGTGTTGCGCTGGTGTCACATAATGAACCACCAACTTGCCCAAAAATGTGCCCTCTTATGTGACCCCGTTTTCGCCACGTTTCGCTCGTGGCTACGTTATCGCGCGCGCCCATGGCGTTTGTTGTCGTATGCTTATCTCGACAATGAACCATTGCGTGCGACAGCTTACGCACCTTTCGAGTTTGAATTCGCAGCTGCTGCTCAAATGAAATCACACGTATAAAGAGCAGAGCACACGCACGTTCATGGCGTTTGTAAAAGTTGCACAATAAATAAATCTGAAATGCGGTGGCGTTGTTCATGTTCTGATTCATTAAGTTTCAGACAGCGTTAATTGAACTGTTCTCGCAATTTAGAGTGTGCCTTCCTGTTCGGTTCACGCTGCACGGACGATGTGTTCTTGGAGCGCAATGTTTGTGCGTGTTCTGAGCAAGGAAGACGCGTGGATACAACGCAAACAAAGCACTTTTCGTGCGTAGTTATCGGATAAAAGCTTAAATTGCCATCTTATCAAATATGATACTGACTCTTTAAGTAAAAAGAAAAATACTGATCATAAATGGAATATATTAGGCAGTAGCAGTGTGAATGTGCACATACAATAACTCGTCGCCCCGTCGCATCTTCCTGATGCGGGTACCCCGACACCGTGTGGCCGTGACGATTCAAAAGGCTATTTTTGAAAAGAAAAGCTTGAACAAGGGTAACTATTTTTCATACTCGAACATATGTTTAATGGCAACAACATGAAGAAAGCTTGTTAATGCGTGCTTTCTACTGACGCCATTTGCTGGCAATAAATGTTTTTACCACCACCACCATATGGTTTTGAACTAGTTTTCATTCCTTGCTCAGAACACGCACAAATCAAATGTTTAGGCCTGTGTACTTAGATTTAGGTGCACGTTAAAGAACCCCAAGTGGTCTAAATTTCCGGAGCCCTGAACTACGGCGCCCCCCCTTATTATCAAATCGTGGTTCTGGGACGTTAAACCCCAGAAATTATTACACGCACAAATCTCGCGCTCCAAGACCACATCTTCCGTGCAGCGTGAACCGAACAGGAAGGCACAATCTAAATTGCGAGAACAATTCAATTCACGCTGTCTGAAACTTAATGAATGAGAACATGAACAACTCCACCGCATTTCAGATTTATTTATTGTGGAACTTTTACAAAAGCCATGACCGTGCGTTTGCTCTGCTTTTTATACATGTGATTTCTTTTGAGCAGCTGCGAATTCAAACTCGAAAGGTGCGTAAGCTGTCGCACGCAATGGTTCATTGTCGAGATAAGCATACGACAACGAACGCCATGGGCGCGCGCGATAACGTAGCCACGAGCGAAACGTGGCGAAAACGGGATGCCAAGTGAATGCATTCGACCCGCCGGTCAGGCAGACCGGAAACAGAAATTTACTAGTGAAGCCAACGCCCGCTCCATCTATCGTTAACTGCAGCAAGCATATTGCCACGCGCTATTCTTATTTTCACTTTTGTTGTGTTCGGTTTTCGCCCACAAAGACCGTCAGCAAAGCTCAGCTCAAACCGCGCCTTATTGTTCTGGAACCTTCGCGATTATTGTAGATCGTTTTGTTAAGATTGCGCGCAAGACGCGACTACTCGAGATTATTCCAGAGCTTACGCGATGACCAGTGATAAGGCTAGAATGTTCGACGCGTGATGCATAAAAGCCGGCGCGCTCCAACGATGTTCAGTTTTGATCGACGGCCGACGCTCTGTTCGTCGCTATCAGTGCCAGCGTGTATTGCTGTAATCTTACTTTCCGTTTACCGGCCACAAGTTCGGCCTAATAAACAGTTTCATCTTAAACACGTCGCCTGCTGCCTTCGTCAACGTCACACCCACGTGACAATATCATTTTCAACGCTTGGCGGCGCTGACCTCAGTCCAAGCGAGCCGAGGCCACGCGTCGGAGCGTTCGAGTTAAAGGTGCTGACGGCTGTACCTTTCGAAACACGTGTAAAAAGCCCGCAGGTGGAAAAAAATACTCAGAGGAAAAGCTCGTTAATTCGCCCTTCACCGAACCGGGAAAATCCACCAAATTAACCAAATGCCGAATGATCCAAAATAGCAAGACAGCAATAAATGTCTTTCATCACTGCATTTTCATTTTCTTGGTGAATACGTAGATCCAATGCATATTTTGCATAAGAGCAGTATAAAAGCCGCATTTTTCATCATTGGGGACTTCGTTCAGAATGTGACCGCGGTTCAAGACCACAGTGTATTAAGCCGAACTGTGCTGTGAACCCATTCCTGATAACGTACTGCCACCAACAACACCACCACGGGCACGCAACGATAATTTTTTTTCGCCGAAACAATCGCCGGTATCTTATCGTTCGTCCATCACAATGCAGCAAGCGAGTTTTATGCCACGATTCGTCAATCGTCAATCGAGAAGCGACTGCAGGATGATTGTACCTTGTCAAGCCGCACTTCTCTGACTGTAGATGACGTCATGATTTTGCTCAGATTCTGTTTGAAGCAAACATATTTCACTTTTGCGGGAATTGTATACCACCAAATAGAAGGTGTCCCGATGGGCAGTCCCGTGTCGGTGATCGTGGCAGATCTGTTAATGCAACACGTGGAAACTACATTTTTGTCGACCTTGCCCTTCCCCGTGAAAATGTACTTCCGCTATGTTGATGACACTTTCGTCATTGTAGAAAAGAAAAATCTGCAGGCTATGCATGTGGCGCTAAATAACGTTCATCCAGCCATCCAATTCACTTGTGAAATGGAGGATGGGGGGCACGTTGCCTTTTCTAGATGTTCTCGTACGTCGGAGCGAGGGCGGTTCATTGGAAACAGCCGTATACCGCAAATCTTGCGATAGCGGCACTGTGCTGAGTTTCGACTCGCACCACCCTGCGGAACACAAGTATGCTGTTGTTCGTACACTTCTGCCACGCTGCGACGTGCTATCGTCAACGCAGGCCCTGAGGAAGCGTGAAGAAACAAATGTTGCCAGTCTCTTGAATAAACGGAGCTACCCTCAGCGGTTTGTTGACGATACGCGACGACGCATGCGAAGACCTCGCGAGAGTAGTACAAATAAGGCAACATCTTTTGTGTGTATCCCATATGTTCGCGGTGTGTCAGAAGCAGTGCGTAGGGCCTTGCGGCCTTTGGGTGTTCGTACTGTTTTTAAGCCCATGCGCACCCTGGCAAATATGTTCCCAAAACCAAAGGACCGCACCCCCCCGGACGAACAAAGCGGAGTTATCTACAAGGTCGACTGCATGGACTGTGATGCCACCTACATCGGTGAGACGGGGCGACGACGTCGTACCCGCCTCAAGGAACACGCAAGGGACGTTACGAAGGCCACACATGCCACACGAGCAAAAACAGAATTAGTGGACCACTGCATGACGAAAGGACACGTGTTTGATCTCGATAATGCGACGACGCTGGCGCGGGAACAACGATGGGGCCCAAGAAAATTTGTGGAATCATGGTTCATTCATCGTAATCAGTCAGCATGCAATAGTAATCGTGGCCCTCTGCCGGATGTTTACGGCAAGATATAAGTATCATGTATTCTCTCATCTGTGCCATTTGTGTACTGACGATGCCACCCGTATAGGTGGCGAAACGTCTATGTTTTGTTATATCTTTCTGTTGAGTAAAGCCAGTGATCAAATAAGTTGAAGATGAACTCCCCTGGCTTTTGGAACATTTTTTCAAAACAAATCGTACTGAGAGCCCAGGCAGCACACAATAATCCATCTCGTTCTCAGTGTATAATTGCAACTTGTCTTTCTGTGGTCGTGGGAAAGACTGCTAGTGCAATAGAAAAGTCAAGCATGAAAGAAACTTTCATGACGACATCGTGTGATCCTTTATTATAAAGTGGTGAAATAGTATAAATAGTAAACATGTCACGATACAGACATGAAATGCTACATTCAGAGGCTATGCTGATTAAAAGAATGGATGAAATTGAACTGCCTTAAGTGTGCATTCACAGAAACAAATCATATGTATATAGAGGACAGCTTCTATGAAAAAAGAAATACATATAAGCAAGCACAGCCTAGTGCTATACAGAAATAAAATGAATTAACTGGCTTGACTCAAAGGTACTGCAGTCATGGTTCATAAAAATAACTAAAAACAATCCGAACCATTGCAAAACAAATCTGCTGTCACTTTATATTTACAGCATAAGCACAACAAAACACAGGGAAACCAAGCCTTGAGTGCACTGCCCGCCTGCGGCCACCCCCCCTCAAATCAGTCCTATTCAAACAAATGAAACCACTACACCTTCGTCACCGAAGTCACTCGCCCCTCCTGGGCTATGAAAAAAGTTAAAGGTTGCACTTCAGCATCTTTATTGTCCTTCCCCCTGACGAAGGAATCGAGCTGATTGAAAGCCATTTGGAAATAAACCCATTTTTTTCATTGCAGCCTTTGAAAGCTGTAATTAGCTAACCCAACTAGACATTCAGACGTGTTGTAGCTCGGGCGAGATGGTCATCCATCAACTAAGCTTGTATTAGCGCGGTACATATACGGAAGAAACACGACACAGACGTAAAGAGAAAGGTGGGCGCTAAACTTCCAACTGTTTATTCCATGCCCTTCACACTCATCTTATACATGCTCAAAAACACAATTCACCTTGCACGTGATCACATTCGAAGAAATGTCATTTCCTTTTCCGTCAAAGCAATTGATGGTGAGCTCACACACAAGTCTCCCATTTCTGCCATTGCTTCGGCTTCCTTCATTTCACGTGTGAGCTGATTCAGACAAGAAACAGACTTTCAGCGGGAGGGTTCTTAGCAGCGCACTGCAAATGTTGTGGGTGCTCTCCTAATCTGTTTAGCTGTATTGTTATCGGCCGGTCTAGGAATCAGCTCACACGTGAAATAAAGGAAGACGAAGCAATGGCAGAAATGGGAGACTTTTGTGTGAGCTCGCCATCAATTGCTTTGACGGAAAAGGGAATGACGTTTCTTCGAATGTGATCACGTGCAAGATGAATCGTGTTTTTTGAGCATGTATAAGATGGGTGTGAAGGGCATGGAATAAACCGCTGGAAGTTTAGCGCCCACCTTTCTTTCCCTTTACGTCTGTGCCGTGTTTCTTCCGTATATGTACCGCGCTAATACAAGCTAAGTCCAACCAGACAAGCAATTTTGTGAATATGTCTATCTGCAGAAAAATGAAAAGGCAATACATATCGCTGACACAGTACCTTTTAAAATAAGTGAGAGAGGTATGGCACATATTCAAGTGTATATTTATATTAAGTCATATAAGTCATATAGAGTGGGTCTGGCAGCGGCATGGCAAACGGTTCTTGCAAACACGTGTGCTTCTTATTGCAGATTGCCGCAAGCATCGCTGGCCCGTGCTTACTGAGCTACGTTTCACCTTCAAGTTTCCCTCTCAACCGCTCTGCTTCAGTAAAGCCTGCTATCCGGCAGATGGCAATGCGACTGCTCTTTTGACTGACCTTGGTTCTGCTTCACCGGACTGCCTGCGCATGGCACAGCACTGGAACGTCATCGACATGGACACGAAATGATATAAAGCCGACGCTACGGTCAATCCTCTTCAGTGGGTCTGGCAGCGGCATGGCAAACGGTTCTTGCAAACACGTGTGCTTCTTATTGCAGGTAGGCCCGATATATCCTTCTAAATGCTATCGGAGTGATGACCATTTCTTGTTGCTGCTGCCAGACCCTCAGCACTTTGTGTGTGTTTTTTCATGTCTTCTGCATTCTCTGAGAATCTTGTTGCAACTCTCTGGCGATGTTGAGTTGAACCCCGGCCCAGATAGAAAGGTAGAAAGTATGCTCACAGAACTGATAACCGGGCAGAAGGGAATTCGTGATGAGCTTTCAACACTCAGTTCAAGAATGACTTCTTTTGAACAGCGTCTAGAAAACATTGAAACGTTGTCCTCGACTGTAAATGACGCCCTTCAACGCGTTCACAAACTAGAAGTAACCGCTGCAAACCTCAATGATACAATCGGACAAACTGGATCGCAGAAATGATGACCTTGAAAATCGATCCCGCAGGAATAACTTCATTATTTATGGCCTGAATGAACCAACGGATGAAACTTCCGAAACGTTGCTGGTTTCTGTGACGAAATTGCTGTCTTGCAAGATTGGAATTCAATGCGATGGCATTGAACGCTGCCACAGACTCGGCACGCGAAGAAGTGAAAAGGGGCGCCCTGTAATCTTTAAGTTGCTGGACTTCAGAACAAAGCTTGAAATTCTTAAGAATGCCAGAAAGCTAAAGGGAACCAACATATACATTTACGAAGATTTTTCTGCACGCATACGGCAAATCCGCAAAAACTTGTGGGATCATTCGGTTGATATTCGTAAACAGGCATCTAAATACAGACTACAATACGATTCCTTAATAGTCGACAGCGTTCGCTACACGTGGGACAGTGTTCGCAAAACACTTATTCAGGCTCCTCGCGCCACCGTTTCTGGGGGGCATGGAGTGACTCAGTAATGAACGGAAACTAACCCTTTTGAACATAAATGCTCGCAGTCTGCTTAACAAGGTTCAGGATTTCAACTGGCTAGTAGAGTGTCACCACCCCTCAGTTATTTGTGTTACGGAAACATGGCTGAACGACGCAATATCGGATTCCGAATTTTTGCCGCCAGCTTATTCGGTCGTAAGAAATGACAGACAATTCAGCAAAGGTGGTGGTGTTGCTCTCTTTATTAGGAAAGACATCGAATTCTCAGTGCTACCTGCACTTCCGAATACTGAGTCTGTTTGGTGTCGTATAAAACTTTCTGGTTTTGTGATGGTAATTGGTGCTGTTTATCGTCCACCCAGTTCTGAAGACGTATTTTTTCATATTACAGAATACATAGCCCGTAACCAAATTAACAGTTATAAAATGATCATCACAGGTGATTTCAATACTCCTTGTATTGATTGGGACTTACTAACTTCAACAGGCCGTGAAAAGGCAATATGCGACTCCCTGATTAACATGGCTGTTTCTTTTGACTTGACGCAAGTGGTTGAACGTCCAACCAGAGATAACTCTGTTCTGGACCTTTGTTCATAAACGAAGAGGTGCTGCAGCATGGCTTTGAGTGTGACATAATAAATGGTTTATCTGATCACAAGGGTGTGTTGTTGCAGCTAAACGTGACTCATGAACCTTGTAACCCGAGATTCACCACCGTTACTGATTTCACGCATGCTAACGATCGTGCGATTGTCGAACTCTTAGAATCCTCTTTCGGTAGTTTCGTGGCAAACAGTGAATCATGCAGTGTTGATGCATTATTAGAGCAGTATTATAATTTGGTGCGCACCTGTGTGACACAGTTCGTCCCTCAAAAATGTGTAAAACATAACCCGAAGCATCATTGGTACACACGTGAAATAATCCATCTCATACGGCGCATTAAGCGCATGCGCAAGCGAAACCGCCTCGATCCATTTCTTTTTTCGCTAAAGGCTGAGCTAAAGACAAAAATGACAGAAGCGAAAAACTTTTATTACAACACGACGTTAACAACGTTCATGAAGGAAAACCCATCAAAATTTTGGAAATCAATACTTCCCTCTTCTCATGACTCTACAGCATTCATTATCAACGATCAAACTTGCACTGATCCTGTCGTCATTTCTGAAGGCTTCAATAGATACTTTCACTCTCTTTTCAGCCAAGATGATGCTTATCGTCCTCCTTTTATACATAGCTCGGAACATGCGTTGCCGGGTCTCGAGGTTACTCACGCTGGGGTTCATAACCTGTTGCTAAAAATTGACACGACTAAAAGCGCGGGACCTGATGCCATACCCAACATGTTCTTGAAGAGATACTCAGAATGGAATGCCCATTATCTTACAGTGATCTTTAATAAATCTCTGGACACTTCAACTGTACCCAAGGCTTGGAAAATTGCCAGCGTCGTTCCAGTATTTAAATCTGGTGATAAGCAGCTTATAGTAAATTATAGACCAATATCTCTTATTTCGACTTGCTGTAAGCTTCTTGAAGACATTATTCACAAGCATATTGTACAGTACTTAACTTTCCACAATCTTCTCTCACAAAGCCAGCACGGCTTTCGCTCTGGTTTTTCCACCGTCACGCAACTCATTGAGTTTACTCACGACATAGCTTCTGCACTCAATAGTCTCGATCAGCTAGACGCCATTTTCATTGATTATTCGAAAGCTTTTGACTTGGTCTGCCATGAAAAGCTTCTATGTAAACTTCGAGCAATTTTAAAAGGGTCTAAATTAATAGACTGGATCACTGACTATTTACACTTAAGATCTCAATTCGTTACTTTTAATCGCACGCATTCTTCATCGGTAACAGTCACATCTGGAGTGCCTCAGGGTTCAGTGCTCGGACCTCTGTTATTTGTAATTTTCATTAATGATGTAGTAAGTGTTATTAATAACACCAACGTTAAGTTGCGCCTATATGCAGATGACTGTGTCCTTTACCGCACTGTTACTGATGCTAGTGATCAACAAGAATTAAACAAGGTATTTTCAATGTTCTGCGAATGGAGTGATATGTGGCAAATGAAAATTAATTTTACCAAGACAGTCGCCATGACTTTCGGTAACAAAAAGAAGCCGCTGAATTACTCTTACAATGCCAATGGTAGTTACTTGTCCCAAGTTAGTAACTTCAAATATCTGGGTGTCATTTTTTCACATAACCTAAAATGGCATGCCCATATCAACCATATCTCTGCAAAGGCGCTTCGAAAACTTGGTTACATAAAGCGAACTTTAAAAAATGCAACGTTGGAATGTAAGCTGGCTGCCTACAAATCACTAGTTCGTCCGGTACTGGATTACGCTTCAACTGTATGGTCTCCTCACCTGACGTGTGACATAATGCAGCTAGAATCAATCCAGAAAAAAGCTATCAGATTCATCTTCGGTCGTTATGATCGCAGCTTCTCACCTTCATCACATGCGCACATCTTATCATTGCAGACTTTGTAGCATAGGCGCAAATGCGAACGCTTAATTTTGCTGCACAAGATCGTCCACACGCCATTCGGTATCCAGGCACCCTTCTCGTTTGTACCCGCTAATACACGTGTCACTAGGCAAACCCACAGACTAAACATTGTTCCTTTCAGGACACATATTGACTGTTTCAAATTTTCGTTTTTTCCATTGACTGTTGAAGCCTGGAACCACTTGGATGGTTCGCTTCGCGCATTGACTCATGAAGAGTTCGTTGAGAAACTAAGTAACTCCATCTAGTTTTAATCTGTTTTGCATTGTCTTAGTGGTTGTTCTTTTTCTGTGTTCCATCAACATCTGTACTCGCACCTGATGAAAGATTTTGTTGTAAAGCTATGTAAGCATATCCTATCTTCATCTGTTTATATAATCTTAGCGTTTCTTTTTTGTTGTTTGTACTAAAATATGTACCCACTCCTGCTATGTCTCGAAATCGAGACCGCAGTATTTATAAATAAATAAATAAATAAATAAATAAATTATGCTAATCAGAACACTGTCCTGCGCAGGACTCGGTGCATAACCTCTGCAACCTTGGCTGCTTGTCCCCAACCCTGGAGTACATCCTGCGGGATCCCCTCCTGCCCGATTCAACCGCACCCACTGATCACTGTGATGCGTCGTGGAACAGTGTGTTGGAGTCCTCACGGCCCGCTTTCGGTGCGTGCAGAGGTACAGAGCACTACTATGGCCCACTCTGCACGTCAAAGATCATCGCAGTTTGCATGGCGCTTCACAACCTTGGTGTTCGGCAGCAGCTGTCCGAGTCAGACAACATCCCTGGCACCGATCCTGAATGAGAAGATGCGGACTTTTACAGCAATAGCGACGATCTGGCAACAGTAGGCGGGACCACCTTCTGCAGCGGTTCACAGCTGGGCACCCTTGCATGTGACAGGCTTATATTCCTGCGAGATCTGCGCATAAACATGAAACAGAAGAAGCTCTTTTTAGATGCGAAGCATGTTATGCTCGGGGCTTTGTCCGTCCCGCGTCCCGCGTCCGGCCACTGTCATGAAGTAGGGAAGCACCCATTATGCTAACCAGAAGACTGTAGTAATATGAAGGCCGTCAACCCTGCTACAATCATCAGAGTCATGGCCGACAGCACAGAGAGGCTGCTTAGTAATGGCTAGGCAGGTGGTGTCTGTCGCCCAGGTTGACCCCATTCCTTGAGTCATGGCCGAGAGGCTGCTCAGCAATGGCTAGGCAGGTGGTGTCTGTCGCCCAGGTTGACCCCATTCCTTGGTCTTGCTTGCATGTGTTTGGAGGGGGCTTAGTCCGTCCCGCGTCCCACACCACCACAGCGCATGCGCGTGCCGTCCCCCCTCTCTCTCCTACGCTCACCCCCTTTCTCTCCTCTAGGAATCGTCTACTCTACGGAGCGGCCCCGCGTCCTCTCCCCCCTCTCTCCTCTAGGAATACTCTACTCTACGGAGCGGCTCCGGCGTCCCACATCCCCAGAGCGCAGGCGCGTCCTCTCCCCCCTCTCTCCTCTTGGAATCATCTACTATACGGAGCGTCCCACACCCCTACAGCGCATGCACGTCCCCTCTCTCTCCTCTCCTACGGTCCCCCCCCCCGTCCTTTCCTCTAGGAATCCTCTACGGAATGACAGGTGGTGTGACAGCTGCATACTCCGCTGGGGGGCACCACGGTAGTTTCGCGGTATGAAAATGACGGAGCGCACGCACCTCATTCTCTCTCCTGTGCAGCGCCGCGATGAGCGCCCGGGCCGCTGCCCCGAATCGGGAGTGGCGACGTTTCTCCCGCTCAAGCTAGCCATCTCCCCGCTGCTTCGCATCCACACATGGTTCCCTTTAGCGGGAGATGGGGAAGGTTTTTTTTTCTCAAAGCAAAGTAGCCACTTGCATTGTGTTCGATCCTGTGCCTATCACCTGTACTTGTGTTCAGCAGGAATACACTGACAAAAGCTGCTTCCTTGTTCATGGCAAGGTGGCCACTTGCCTTGTGTTTCATCTGATACCTATCACATCTACGTGTGTTCTTACAGAAATTGTATTCTGACAAAAGCTTCGTTGTGTCCTTTCGTTGAGAGCATGCTAATTGTACCAGGCAGTTGAGCAAAAACATGCTCATCTCTGGCGAATCATCATAGGACTAGTTTCTTGAGGCCATAGTAACTCTTGAAAAAGGCCGCGTTATTTTATACCGGTGCATGCGACCTCAAACTTCATTCCAAAGCGTTGTTTTCAGCACTTAATTCACTATGCGAACCCAGTGAAAGACTTTCTATTACATATGATGGCTGTACGAATCTCACAGGTGCTGCACAAAAGCTCTATTCATTTAGTAGCCACTCCAACATGCAAGAGCACAAGCTTGCTCCTGTTGGAAATCTATCTAAATATTTAGAGTGCACAAACGAACCAGTACAGAAAGCGGTGACGCGGACAGAGTGCTGAGTCATTCCTTTCTGTCCTGGTTTCTCTTGAGCACTAAAAAAGTTTACATGCAAGAGTATTGTGTAATGTTTTAGAATATGCTGCGAGGCAATTTACTTTCTTTTGTAATGATTTTCCAAGTGCTCTGACGAAATCGCCTTGATTTTTTATAGCTCTTGAACAGCAATGTTATGGTCCGTCTTTGCAATAATAAAAAGCCGTCAAGTTGTCTCATTGTTTACATCATTGTCTCGTCATTCACTGCTGCCAACAACAAAGGATGCGTCTAATATTGTGCCAGCCAGTTTTGAAAGAAGTACATGTACGAAAAAGACCATTCTTTGCACGCAGTTTGTACATTTCTTAGTGCTACCAGTGTAAAGTAACATCAACTGCGTAAAACGCAATCCATTTTCTTTATCTGAGGCCGTTATACACTTCTTATTCGTGTGTTGTAAGCAATATTCGCCTCAAGACCATATCTTTCAGATTGAATTGATCGTGCATTACATGAGGTCCTAAAACTTAGCTGTTATTGCACGTACGTCTCTATACTTACACGATTGTAACTTATTTTGCAGTAGTCCGTAAGCATCCTTATCAAAACATATGAAACTATCTCAATGATCATGACAGTTCAGGATCATAGTTCCCGCATCTTAGACATAAATAGCACGACTCGCTGTAGGGCTAGTTGGCACGTTACTTCAAATAAACTGGGCACTGAACCGCCGCCACAACAAAAAAGACAGAAGAAACAGAAGGGGCATTATCAATACTTGCAATGCTGTGCAGCTCCTTATCTCTTCACTATCGGTAGCGCCTTTGGACTCCACAGGCCTTGGGAACACGGAGCCGACGTGCACAACTGTCATGATGCTGGCGTCGCCAAATCAAACGCATCTCCGCCTGTTCTCCTGCAATAAGCACGTGCATAACTGAAACGTCAAGACCACCCAATTGAAACGCAAGCTTACCTGATTGCGCTGCGATTCCCCACCTCGGGATCATGCTGCCACCACTTTCCTTCACCGGCGACGGCCTTCTGCTGGGGCCCACTCTGTAAAGGCGCTCTGTCAGCGTCTGTCACAGCTCCCGTCGTACCAGCGGCAGCAAGCCACCCTCCAATTATGGGGACGATCAGTAATAAAATCCAACATCGCGGCCCACTGTTCGGCGCTCAGTCAACGCCGCAACAAACAAAACACCCCACAAAATAACGATGCACGCAATGTCGACGCTGGCTTGACTGGTTCGCTTAGTGGCTAGAAAAGTTGCTATGGCTGCGCTAAATTGTCAGACGATATCGTCTGCTTTACGACTTTAAAGCCGCACTCTTCACTTTTGTTTTATTTTCTTGTTGTTGCGTTTTCAATTAAACAGACAAAGTGGTACTTAATTGCACGCTTCTTCGTATTTCACGACGCCCTTACGTCACGTTTCGCAAGCAGTTCATGCGTTTTCGTCACCATTGTGTACACGTCACGCCTACGTAAAATTCGACAGAAAATGGCGGAAGTCCAGAATAGCACCCTGGAACTGATCATATTAAACACCTTCCGCCATGTTTCAGTTTTGTGACCTAGTGCGCGCATTGCCCGGCGTCAAAACGAATCTACTGAGTGCCGAGTCCGTTGTCGACGAAACCATGGTCGCTGAAGGCACGTCCACGCAGTTCCGAAGGAACGCACGTGGCCTACGTCGGGATTCGAAACAAAACTGCTGAACACCGCAAGCACAATCATGGATGGCGCAGTTCTTAATGGACGCGCTGAAAACGAAACTACTGCTTGTCGCAGCTTTCACCCGAATCGGCTCGTTCAGCCAACAACGTGATTGTGGTAAGATTGTGGATGGCCACCACGCCTTTCTGAAGGCCCACGGCTTTTTGTTAGTTCGCGAACGTCGTTTTCCCTCCTTTGCGTCGCAAATTGGCGTCCTTGGCGCGCTCCGGGGATTGTCCAAATTAACCGTGTTATGAACGAGAGTTTGATGTCATTCAACAACACATATGCTTCCCGTGACCAGAAAAGACGTCCGAACATGTGTCCTTATATATTGTTTGCTGCGCTTCTTTTTGCCTTAACTTTTATTTTTTGACCCTTTCCTCTTTGCAATGCCTTTGACCTTGAGGGTATCAATAAATGAAGATGAAATAAGTGGTCTTTTGTGGCATAGTTTACACTTCATTCCCTCACATGTTATTGTGCGAGAAGTCAAACTATCAAGAGATTCCGGCTGTAAGCATGCCATGCTCTGTTTCATCAAATATCCTGCCGCACTACATTTTCTTGAACTGCTTGCGCTAGCCGCAGGTGTGCACGAAATCTGCCTTGCGAATTGTGAAGGCGTCTGCAGTGGTAGTTCTCAGACATCCCCCCATTGCAGAAAATTTCGGAAGTCTTTGCGGACTTTTTGAGAATGAACATAGCTTTCCAGCTCATCGTTTCATTTCTCTTGTTCCCGAAGGTCGTGCCACTCTTCAATGCGATCTACAAAAATTGTCTATGAGGAGCGTTGCTCGTTTCTCCTGAGATTATTTCTTCAGACTTGGTCAGTGGCCGTGTTTCATCTCATCCAATGCCTGACCAGACGAACTTTCGTCCAACTCTCGACTAGGTTTCTCCTCTTTGCAGGTTTCCGCAGTGTACGTCATGGTACGTATTACGCCCTTTTTTAATATAATAATGTATGAATGCCTTGCTAAAGATGTTATGCTGGCTGAAGGTGAAGATTAGACAACGCGGGTAGACTGGCAGGAGGTGGACGAAGTGATTTCGAGCGGTTTTCGGGGTTCGTTTTAGTTTGGTAATAAAGGCGCGAATAAGCGTCTCGAAGCTTACTAACTGGATGCATATTGTTCGAGCTAAGGGGACATTACCCGGCAGGGAATTCGTAACTATCTTTTTTTCAAGCCCGATATATCGTCAGCAGTATGCTTTGCCACCGCTGTGCCTTGCACAATGACCACATTGTCATCGTCCTCCGAAAGGCTACGGATACCGAGAATCATGGAATCTTCACTTGCTCTACACGAGTTGTCGTTCGCCCGCCCGTCTCAGCAATCGAGAGCAACATTCCGGAGCAGGATGGAAGGGACAAACAATAGCGCTCCACGCACCGGCAGTGTCGTGTCGCTGACGATCTCAGCTGTCTGGCCTCTCCTGTCAAGGGGCGTCTTCAACGAGCTGTCATTCTCCCAAAAGGGGTTATCCAGGTGTCTACTCGCTGACACCGTGCAGATGCCAGCTGTCTGGCCTCTCCTGTCAAGGGGCGTCTTCAACGAGCTGTCATTCTCCCAAAAGGAGTTATCCAGGTGTCTACTCGCTGACACCGTGCAGATGTCAGCTGTCTGGCCTCTCCTGTCAAGGGGCGTCTTCAACGAGCTGTCATTCTCTCAAAAGGGGTTATCCAGGTGTCTACTCGCTGACACCTTGCAGATATCAGCTGTCTGGCCTCTCCTGTCAAGGGGCGTCTTCAACGAGCTGTCATTCTCTCAAAAGGGGTTATCCAGGTGTCTACTCGCTGACACCGTGCAGATGTCAGCTGTCTGGCCTCTCCTGTCAAGGGGCGTCTTCAACGAGCTGTCATTCTCTCAAAAGGGGTTATCCAGGTGTCTACTCGCTGACACCGTGCAGATGTCTGCTTCTGGCCTCTCCTGTCAAGGGGCGTCTTCAACAAGCTGTCATTCTCTCAAAAGGGGTTATCCAGGTGTCTACTCGCTGACACCGTGCAGATGTCAGCTGTCTGGCCTCTCCTGTACACGGGCGTCGTCGACGAGATGCAATTTCCCCAAAAATGACGATCCTGGTGCATCTTCAACCAACGACGTCAACTGGCCGTTGACCTTTGGAGGCGCATGGCGTGGTCATCATTATGCTCCTTCCAGTCCTGCAGGATTGGTGGACTCCTGGCCACCACGTGGAGAGGAGAATGTGGGGGTGGATCCCAACCTTCCAATTTAATCCGGCGCACTGAAGAGCGCCGGGGCTGTTCATTGTGGCTTTTAGCTTGTACGTATACTTATTTACGTTGCCGGATACCGTAAGGAATCTGCGCATGCGCGGGCCTTTGCAAAACGCAGACTTTTACGGAACGTAAGCTACCCGCCTGATAGGCTTTACGTTTGCGGCCCTATCTCGCAAATCCACCTTCGTTCGTGGGGACTCGCGATATTCGCTTTGCGGAGACTCCAGCCGTCGAATAAAAAAATTACAATGGGAAGGGACAGCGCGACTGAGACATAGGACAGAGAACACGCAACACACACAGCGCTCGTGTGTGTTGCGTGTTCTCTGTCCTATGTCTCAGTCGCGCTGTCCCTTCCCATTGCTATGAACCAACTCGCCCAGATCAAAGTTCTACTGCAAAAAAAATTACACCACCTCCCGCTAAAGGGAACCATGTGTAGATGTGAAGCAGCGAGCGCTAATGCTTACACTGGCGGCGGCGTTGACGCTTTCGCTCATCGCAGCGTTGCGCAGGAGAGAAAACTGGGGAGGCGCAAAGCACGCAGTGATGGAGCGGTGTTTCCTACTGGAACATGGCAATGGCTGCTAATGGGCAATGAGAGACGGAAGACTCCGACTGGACACAGAGACCCGCAGTCCGCTTTTAGTTAACGCGCACGCTACGAATTTTTATTGTTCAACAACTCACAGGAGAAATCTCCCACCGGCACCACCTTGCAGGTCAAAATCCATTTCCATATATACGGAGTGGCCAGTGAACGGTTGTGCAGCGCGAGCAGTCGGTTTTTTCAACCAAGAAACTCGCTAGCAGACGCTGCCTGCGTCGGCGTCGCGTCGCGAGGCGAGAGAGGGGGGAGCGTAGGAGAGGAGAGAGAGGAGGGGACGCGCATGCGCAGTGGGAGTGTGGACGCCGCGGGCAGGGATGCGTAGACGAGAGAGGGGGGAGCGTAGGAGGGGAGAGAGGAGGGGAGGCGCATGCGCAGTGAGGATGTGGTTGCCGTGTGAAGGGATGCCTAGAGGAGAGAGAGGGGAAAGGAGGTTTTTTATTATTTTTTTTAAAGGGTTTGCGCATGCGCAGTAAGGGAAGGCACGCGGCACACCACCACCGGATTAAGCTTCGCCATAAGATGCTTCACATCTAAAAATAAGCCGAAGTGCGAGCGCCAAAACTGCGATCACCTTGTTTCAGCCGGATGACCGAAGCTAGAGCGGCCTAGAACACCGACGCCGTAAACGTGTGAGCCCTAAAACCCCAGACAGGCTGGAAAGGTGGCGACATCTAACGGGGCCAAGATGAACCAGGCAACCACAAAATTGTTATTGCAGAAACATCGTGCATTCTACTCCTGGTGTAAATGCCTCGCAGCGAAATTATTACGAACAAGTTACCTTTTTAATCAATTTTCACCTCAAGAACAGCCGAAAATAAACGTGTTCATGACTGTGGTTGCACGAAGTGTCACAAGATGTCGACACCATCATCTGGTAACCTTGTATTTTTTCACGCCTTTGCGCATACAAGGTTACCAGAAGGATACTCTACACGATAAAAAACCTCTCGTGATTTTGTCGCAGCGGTGATTCAATCTTGTCAACGTGGCTTTTTGGGCTAGTTGGTTATACGATTCAAAACGGCGCATAGCGCTAATACACACGGACGAGCAAGAGACAACAGGACAAGCGCTAACTTTCAACTGAATTGTTTATTTCGGAAAGTAACGGTATAAATGGATCCGTATGCAAAAAGATCCTCTCATCACACATGAAAACGTGCCGCATCAAGAAAGGCCAATTCATTTTCAGTAAGCGCCACCGACGGGCAGCTGACACAACTATCACCTGTCCTCGTGATCAGGGCGGCTTCAACAATCTCTCTCGTAGTCTTATCGGCATTCCTATATAACCCCGTTTTCTTGCGGCAAGGTTTACATTGGGCAGTCGGGGAGATGCCTAAACGATAGGCTAAGGGAACATAAGCAGAAGGTGGGCAGATATCGAGATGGGCATGTGTCGGTGCATTGTAATGATTGTGGGTGTGAAGCGTTGTTCGAAGATTGCACCGTGTTATATAGGAATGCCGATAAGACTACGAGAGAGATTGTTGAAGCCGCCCTGATCACGAGGACAGGTGATAGTTGTGTCAGCTGCCCGTCGGTGGCGCTTACTGAAAATGAATTGGCCTTTCTTGATGCGGCACGTTTTCATGTGTGATGAGAGGATCTTTTTGCATACGGATCTATTTATACCGTTACTTTCCGAAATAAACAATTCAGTTGAAAGTTAGCGCTTGTCCTGTTGTCTCTTGCTCGTCCGTGTGTATTAGCGCTATGCCCCGTTTTGATTCAATCTTGTCTAACTTAAATATAGTTTAAAATAAATTATCATCGCCATCTATGGTTTGCGCAAACAAAAAGGTATACGTTCACGTACGCACGTAAACTTTTACGTATGGGGAGCTAAAACTTTGAAAAACACACGTTCCGGTAGCACGGTAAACGCAGCCAGGTATACCGGCAGCACGGTAACGTTAAAAAGTATACGTAGAAGCTAAAAGACTTTCATGTCTGGTCTTTTCGATCGCACCATGTAAATATTGTACATAAAGTATTTTTTCTTTCTCGTCGTGATGAATCCTCCGGGCACGTCACCCACTCGAGGTCCCACCGGCTACGCTACCCGAGTCACACCAGTGGTTCGCAGCGCTGGGAGTCGCGACTCCAATTTCGCAACACCACATGCCTTACTTAAAGGAGTACTGACACGATTTCGTGGCCCCACAAAAGGGACATCTTTCGTTTCCATGGTCTGCACTGTCATCGCTCTGCACACACCGGGGCCACATGACGCGAATAAATTATTTTATACGCCCAGCATCTGCAAGCCAGCGTCACCAGAATGGACATTATCACGACAATTAACACAGTTCCCTTTGTTTGGGAATGACACGTGCGAATGACAGCAAACAGGCAGCTGTTGCTAGTATGTCGCATGTTGCAGTTACCCCGTGACGTCAGACCTCTCTTGACACGTCACTGCGAAGCCACCCTCTCGATACCGAAACCGAAATTGATCTTTTAAGGTGGCGGTATTAAAGATATATTCAATGGATTCCCAAGCCTCAGAACACTCTTTTTAGGGTTCTCGACACCAGCGTTTTTATTTAGAGCAACAACCCGAAATATGTAAAATTCACGTCAGTACTCCTTTAATGGGCCTATGCTATTCCCGCACATTCCAACGCTGTTGCGGCAGTATCATGTAGCTCCCGCACCATATAGCGGAGCACGACGAAAGCTCAGACATTAACAATGTGGGCACACAAAGCGGCTGCGCATGTCCAAGTCGCGTCACATGACCACTGGGAGCCGTGACGGAGCCACGGAAAGAGAACGTGTCTTTATAGTGATCCCACGTAACGAGACTCCACGAAGACTTTTCGCTTTAGTGGTTTGCGGAACTTCCAAGAACAATGCACTGCTTTGGAGTTCTGTGATTGCTCTTTCGATGATAAGTTACATATAGGTATAAATTTATTATATCATTATGTTGCATTTACTACTGCGTTACAAAATAATATTCCGGATATAAAATCATAGCGAATGTAAATAATAAAGCAAAATATAATGAGGTGTTCGCTATACAAGCACCTAGTCTATCAAGTAGCCCCCTATGCAAGAAGCAAAAGATGCTTGCCCCACATAAAAAAGGCATGTTTTCGAGGTACAGTATGCGGAAAGATAATAAATTCACATAATAAAGCTATATCTATTGTGATGACTCACAGCAGCGGCATCGGGGCTCTAGCGCGCGGGGAGCTAGCGCGGGGTAGAAGAAAAAGACGAGGCAGAATATTCGTTTCTTGGCCAATCCCCCCAGAGTGGGTGTGAGCCATACACATAGGCTATCATCATCATCATCATCAGCTTGCCCGACGAGCGGGTGTTGTCTCTCTCTTATTTCCTTACAATGGCGCAGCCTACAACGAGAACCGGACCTTGAAGCTGAAGCCTCCTGTCTTCGTGGGTCGTCGACGTTGCGCATCTCTCCATCGAAGGAACGCCGTTCACGCTTCCTTAGCGATGGAGCCAGCAACTCGACCGCTGCTGCACCTACCCATCATACCATCTGTGGACGGCGTCCATGCCTCCTCGGTGGTTCCAGGGTACCACATGACAGGCACCATGCTACCACCTTCTTCTGAGTGTCCGCACGGACGGCTCTCGTCTGAGAACGTCGCGCACGCCTCCCGTGGCGTACATCCCGTGCCCACAACTTTGCCAACATGTGAGCCTCCAAGGGACGCTGTTCAGGCTTCCTTGGACGTGCGTGTCGCCGCCGTGAGTACTGCTACCACGGCATACTCCGCGGACGCGTACGCTACCACGACATACTCCTCTTACAAGCAACCTGTAACCTCAAGCACAGCCACCGCATCATGCGCAACCTCGGACAGCGCCGCGCAGCTACGGCATACCATCGCGCGACTCCGCGGCACGGTGAACGCTTTGAGGGGGGTCGAGCTCTGCGCTTTTTCCTGCCTTCATGCCGGCATTGAGCTCCGCCAACGCCACGCTGGATCTAGCCGCCTCGCACGACCTGCAGGCCACCTCACCCCAGCAACGCAGAGAGCTCAGGTGTGCCCTAATGCAACTCTCGCACCAACTGGGCTGTTTCGCGTTGGCGCTCTCTGGATTTTCGCCTGCGATCCTACCATCACAAACCGCCAGCGAGATACCGGAGTTCCACGGCGTCGAGGACGACGCCAACAACTGGGTGGCAACCATGAACGCTCTCGCAGCTCGCAATGCGTGGACGGAGCAGCAGAAGTGGAGTGTGGCCGCCTTCGAAATGGTGCCGCGGCGTGGCATAGATACGAAGGCGTCCGGCAGCAGTCCTGGGCGGAGTGGAGCTTCAAGCTCATCGCTGCTTTTGGCCGGACTCCCTCCCACCTCTCTGCCACCACCCAGTCCAACCTGACCGCTACCGAGGATGGAGCTCAGGAGGGGTTCCACCTCGACGCTTCAGGTGTGCGTTGCAGTTCACCACTTGAGCTTCCGGCCCTTCAACCACCGCAACAAGACCTGCACGCGGGTAGCAGGGAGACCTTCCCACACCAGTCAGTGCCACATCTTAGGACTCCACGGCAGTCATTGGCCGAGAGTTCGAGCTTCATCGATGCGCCCCCCGGCAGAGAGAGCCAGCATCGGCCAATCTGACATGGCGCGCGATCCTACTGATGACGACAAGCACGACACTGTGAATCCCGGCGCACCGTCTGAACGCCGCGCGGATCATAACGAATCCGTTGTCACCGTAGACATCACCACCGATCGTTCCGTCAGTGATCAGCTCGCCCAAAGCCACGACGTTCCGTCTAACAGCTCTAAACGTCGGCGTGGGTTCGAGTAATGATTGCGTTCACGCATACAGACTTAGTATGGAGCCACCAAAGATCATCCTTCACCGTAGTGACCGCAGAACGAAGAGCGAGGACACCAAGCAAGATGCAGCAGCGTCGCATCATGATCGTGACCACGTCCCGCAGTCCGTCCGCGCTCGCAAGCATAGGTATCAACTAGGCATGCGACGACCACTGCGTCACACCCAGTGTCGCCCACCTGAGACACTTCTGCCAGAAGCATGTCTTGCAGCTCGTACGATGTCGCAGCGTGGCCGAGACCGACCACTGCGAGTTAGCCAGGGTCGCCCACCAGACCCACTTACTGCAGATCCACCAGCCCAGTCGCAGCGTGGCCAGGACCGACCACCGCGAGGCAGCCAGCCTCGCCCACCAGAGACGCTTCTCGAAGATCTCCCGTCCATGTTGCAGTGTGGTCGGGGCCGACCACAACGATGCAGCCAACCCCGCCCACCTGAAGCACTGTCGGCAGCTCCACGCGCTCGCAGTCATGGCCGAGTGTGATGACTCACAGCAGCGGCATCGGGGCTCTAGCGCGCGGGGAGCTAGCGCGGGGTAGAAGAAAAAGACGAGGCAGAATATAACAGCTTGCCCGACGAGCGGGTGTTGTCTCTGTCTTATTTCCTTACACTATACATAACTTATCATTGGAAGAGCGATCACAGAGCCCCAAAGCAGGGTAACGTCCTTGAAAGTTCCGCAGTCCACTAAAACAAAAGATCTGCGTGGAGTTTCGTAACATAGGATCACTATAAAGACACGTTCTCTTTTCGTGGCTCCGTCACGGCTCCCAGTAGCCCCATATGTAGGGCTTCGTCTTTTCGGAGTTTATTTTTCTCGAATTTCGGAGACTGTCTTTTGGAGTTTATTTTTGCAGAAAACCCATGGTTTATCGGAGTTTATTTCACGTATATCTTCAATTCTCCAAAATTCAGTGCTTAATTTTGCATTATATGTTGTTGCAATGTGTTCTTATTATTTTTATTTCCAACGAATATGCTTTGCGTTGTTGCTGATAATCCTGTTTCTCCATCCCTTCATTTCTTCTCACTTCCTGTTCATTTACCCCGTTGATAAAGCTGTTCATTTTCCCTGCTGTAAACTCGCCAAAGTGCACTTTTTGGGGGGGGGGAGGGGCAGGGGGGGTGCAGGAGCTAGTCAAGCTGCTTCTCAGCTGTTTCTCCCAGATTCTCTCATCTTGTTGATGAAAAATAAAGGATTTATCTTATTATTATTAATATTATTATTATTATTACTATCATTATTGTTGTTATTATTACTCGCAATACTTCAAAATCATAGCTGGAATATCTGAACACTAAAACATGTGAACACACTAAGTGTATTATAGATCTCTGGAAGGTTTGAACACCCATAGAAGCACAAATACGCGACTACAAAACACGTATGCGTTCGTTGTATTGCAACCTTAAAGCTTGTTGTAATAGACGCAAGCATACATTACGAGCTTGCTGCCGCTGATTAAGGTGCGCTCATCTCGATTCATAATTATCAGCTTTGAAAATTGTATTTGAACGTTCAAAATCCCCCCTTTTAAAAACCGTAGTTTATCGGATCAATCTAAATTGTCAGAAATTTTACCCTATAGTGTTTATCGGAATCTTTCAAATTCTTCTGAAAACACGGAGCCCTACCCATTGCAACAAGCAAAAGAAGTTAAGTACTGGTCCCTCATAATACTACTCCATATAGCTTGCCCAGTCGAAAAATCCGTCAGGGCACTCCTGACTGACAGCCAGGAATCCCTGCACGTCGGTCAGGAATCTTTGACTGAGTCACAATTAGAGGACCTTCGCAGTCAGGATCAATTAGGATCCTTGCCCGTGGTCGTGCAGCACAGTCAACGATGGCTGACGGTAGCCTCTCGTCACGGGCAGGGTGGCTGCCCGGGGTAATGCAGTCCGGTCAGGTTGGTTGGCCGTAGCCTTTGACACGGTCAGGATCGCTGCCCGTGGTCATGAGCTCGGTCAAGGAGGGCTGACTGTGGCTTCGCCTGGCTTAACTGTCTGCCCGTACGGCAGATGAAACTGCCCAGCAGCTCAAGCAGGAGGTGCAGCTAGCTGTCACGGTTACGCAATAAGCTCCAGCAGCACCGTGACACGCCGCCAAAATTTATCCGATGCGTTTTAAAGACCAACTATAGTGTAAATAACAATCAGATCTTTGTTATACGTTGGCAGTGGCGCGATGCACGATATGCCGTGTCGATCCGTAGCGCGCATGCAGGCTTCGTGCCGATCGAATACGACGATCGAGAAACTGCGATCGTGCGTTTTTGTAACTCAAACTGCCTCAACTGCATCCCGTTCGACGTGCCGCATCAGCCGAAGAGCCAAAACATAGTTAAACGCCGACGCATCCTAACTTTACCTACGATTGCGCTCGTAGTTGATATTTTCTCGCGATAAGAACGAATCTATGTTTTCTTCCGAAGTTCAAATGCGTCGAAGCAGCAACAGCTCCCGCGAATGTTTGGCCGAGAGCAGTGAATCGAGCTCGTGGCATGCCGCTACCGGGGGCACCTGAAGAACGAAGGTAAATTTCTAAATAGTATCGTTTCTACTACAGCCAGTTGAAGTGAACCACCCTGCACGGCGTGCATTACAACGTGTTTCACAAATGCCAGATGCGGAGCTTACGCCGCTTACGCGACCATCATACGTTTTTATTCACCATTCACGCGCTTTTTACGAGCACCAATCATCCTAGGAAAACCCTTTTACAGAATTTACAACCTGAAAGTCAAAAAAAAAAAATAAAAAATAAAATACAATTTCTGAGACTATTTCTAACCAGAAATATATGGCCTCCGTGATTGAAACCAACAAATATATATATAGCCTCTGTGATGCGCACTATTCTTGCGCTCCGCCGCAAGAATAGTGTGTGTAAATGTTTTTCAGACTATGTGTGCGCATGTGTCTATTACGTTTATTTTTGTAAAGGCCGCTGCATTGTTTTTTAATGCCCGCTAGTGGTAGATAATTACAGCGGGCGAAGCCGACAAATCCAACCGAAGACAATCCAATCCGCTGCAATCTGTAATGCCGTTGCAAGCTGCTCTCTGTGTCACGCTGTTGGGTCGCTGGATTTCGTCGTTTGTTCTTCGAAATGCTGTCACTATATCGAAAACATGCCGTAATTTGCGCTCAACAGTGACGCAAGAACACTTTGAGCCGAAATTGACTCATCGCAAGCGAATAGGAGTAACGTCGGATGGCTACATTGCTGGACTCTCGGTAACTCTTTGTTGTGTGATGTGTGTGTGTGTGTGTGACGCCGTCGAACGTCGACGCTGTGGTGTTGAAGGTTGTCCCGTGTTCGTGTTCTCGTGTGCGCTTGGATACATCGAGAAGCCTTCATGCAACGATGCTTGGTTCTCAGTGCGCGCTCGTTGGACACTTCCACGTGAGGTAAGTCCACTCTTACTATGTCGTTGGCGTAGCGCAGTGTGTAAGTCATCTGTTCTTAGCGAGCGTCGCAAGCTATAATGTTTTTCCAGCGGTCTATGAGATAGTGATGAAGGGATAAAATGACGCGGGGGCATTTGGAAAAGCGGTTTGGGACCACTTTATGCTGGTATCACTCAGTATGTTAACACCGTCGTGTCGTAGCGGCTGTGTGTAAACCTCATGACGCCGGCCTTGGAGACAGCCCAGCGGCATCGCCGGCTTGTTTTATTTAGGGGTGGCGGGGGGTTGGATGTATGGGGGGGGGGGGGGGGGGGGTACGCCTAAATTTTCGATCGTGATCACCAGTCGGCGTGGCTATGCGGTCAACGATACGCCAAACAATTCAGGTTCATTGAGGCGAGTTCGAGCGCGCCAAGCCTAATTCGACTAGTTTGCTTAGTTAAAATCATCTTAGTGCAGAAGCTAACCACCAACCTCAAATCTCGACTGAAATTTACCGCATCGAGCCTACACGATGGTCTAGTAGTTACGGCGCTCGACTGCTGATCCGCAGGTCGCGGGTTTGAATCCCGACCACGAAGGCCGCATTTCGATTGAGGTGAAATCCTAGAGGCTCGTGCGCTCGTATTTAGGTGCACATTAGAGAACCCCCCTGCGGTCGAAATTTTCGGAGCCCTCCATACGGCGTCTCTCATAATCATATCGTGGTTTTGGGACGTTAAACCCCATCATCTAACTAATTTACCGCATCGAGAACAGTCGTAAAGTCTGCTCAGCATCACTCAATTCAAATTGTTAAGACCGGTCTCGACTGTCATCGAAAGTACGCTTATGATACTCGTATAACTTATTGTTGAGTTGCTTGCACTGTGTATACAGTGAATGTGCCTTCATTTGCGACAGTATTCTATGAATGCACAGTGCCCGGTTACGGTATGAGTGCGTAGTGTATCTAACACGCACTGGATGCCTGTGCTTACAAACGCGTGTGCGGTAGCAGTTGCTCAGTACGCGGGTTGTTTACTTGCTTGTTGTTACGCAGTTGTTTATTGTTGCCTCAAAAAAAAAAAAAAGATTAGTCACTCCACCTGTGACACAGCAAGTTGCTTCGATGAAAATACTGCATCAGGTGGCCCCCGAAAATTACGCAACATAAAAAGGGAATGTAGTCATTGTCGACTGACTTGAAAAGTTGTTTTTCATGAAAGCTACATGATTGTGTTGATTTTGCAGAGTTGGTTTTGCTAATCTGTTATTTTTATTTTACTGAAGGATTTGTTGCTGCTGTCACTCTGGATCTGGGATGGCTGCGATAGGTTTGTATATCAAATACTGTTGTCTTCAAAGTGAGAGTTCTCATTTTTGGTATTGTTGATCTGTGTGTAGCAATATGCAAGATAGCATAAAAGCCCAATCAAGCTCTATGTGAGTAATGTAGTGTTAGCATTCAACTGTAATGCAGAAGTAAAAATTGTACACAGATAAAAATGACTCAGAAATGCTACTAAATGCAAAAGCTTTCAGACGAGAGACAGGAACAGTCGCGGACAGACCTCAATGTAATAAAGCCAGGTGTTACATTGGGCTAGTTTGTAATCTGTCTTCAACATCCAGCATCGAGCAGACAAAGAACAAGTAAACGGACAAAGTCAAGCACTCACTTCCAACTGCGGAATTTAAAAAAAAAGGTATATATGTTGGCATTCTACATAATGTGAACACATGCAAACAGTGACAAAACAAGCGTCAACAAGTTCAGCAGAAAAACATTGGACGTGACATTTGTTCGTGTTGTGCATTTGTTTAGCATGCATTCTGTCATGCCCGGTAAGTTTTTTCTGTATAACTTCTTACGCGACTGTTTGCGTCCTCACGTGATGTAGTAAGCCGACATACGTGCATGGGCATTTTTCAGTAACTCCTCAGTTGGAAGTCAGTGCTTGTATTTGCTCCTGTTCTTGTCCTTTGTCTGCTTTGCGCTGGTTGTTGAAGCACCATTTAATGCTCACTCGTGGTTGTTGCCATCTCTCATCTATAAGTTCTTGCACTTATTATGATTGAGTGTGGAGTACCAACTAGCTGGCACCATTGTTGAAATAAAATTGACTTAAGTTTGCTTCTAGTAGCTTTACAAAAAGCATCAGTTCAGCTGTTACACATTTAATGAAACATCTGCAGATGTGTTTTGAAACATCACAGTTCTGGCTAACATCAGCGGATAGAACTACCACTATAATTTCTTGCATTAAGGGTAGCAAGATTGCACATGCCATGTCTCATTTGTCACACTAATTGTTCTGTTCTGCTGCATAATAGTATTTGCTTTAGATTTGATTGATATGCTTACCAACCTAGCGTGGTGCATGGATGCTGGCATTAACTGGTAGCTAATCTCGAAAGATCGAATACTACAGTGTGGTGTTTGTTTGGAGGACTATACCACCATGTGCTTAGATCGAGTCCTGTGTGAGGAAGGCACAGCAGGAAAAATGCAGTCACCTTGCGCAATGCGACATTAACAAAAGGACCACGGAATATTCTCTCGTTTGGTAAAAATTCATCATGGAAAAAATTTGGCTTTTGTTATATACTTGTGAATTTCCTGGGCTCGTCTATCATCATGCATGATACAATTCGTCTTAGGAACATGTAATGACCTTTGCATTGACAAGGTTGTAAACAGTTACAGTTGAGCAAGAACTACTGGAAACAGTCGGAATTTGCTGCTGACACCCATTGTTCCTACTCTGGGCAGTTGCAGGGATGTGATTGCTGCGCCAATTGCGCTAAACTAAACTGCGCCAAGAGGTGGAACCTGCTACATCCTGCTACATTTCGGCAGAAATCGCATAATTTGTGCCAAGCGTGCGCCAAGACATTACTTTTGCAGTCCTTCGGAGAAAAGAAAATTATGGCAGGCGCTCGAATTACATAAGTTACCATCTTAATTTTAGTGGCCATTGAAGCAGACAGGTGAGAGCTGTGTAGTTATAAGAAATCTCCCAGGGCCACCAGCTGCGTACTCCACACAGAATGTTATTCGTTGGGCTAATGGTGATGAGCTGTAACTTGCACTTGCCGCAAGTTGCGACCATTTTGCTCAGCTGCAAAGCCATGCACACAGTGTCTCGTAAATTGTGACTTCTGCACCGAAGCACGTGCCCTGCCGTAAACTTTAGCTTAGTGCTAACAGATGGAGGCTCGCGAAATATTGTAAGCTGGCAGCTTGTACGAGAGCTGGATGTACTGACACAAACAGCGACGCCAAGGAGGGTGAAGTGGAAGCTAAAGTTGCCACGTATAGAGTATAAATATTTGTCTTAATTAAGAATGCAGGTTCACATACGCAAGATTTATTTCAGTGCCCCATTACATGTCTAGATTCTATTCAATCATAAAATATACATATTCAGTTCACCGGCCAGGAAGGGGGGGAGCGGGTAGTATGCCAGCATAGTATGAGTAGTTGGCACTCCTTGGTGCCATGAAATTACATCGTCAGATCAGGTGAAAAGTCTGAATGTTATGGAACCAGAAAAAAATCGAATAATCTGTACAACCACAAGTTTTTGTGAGATGGCAGTCTATTATATGATTGCATAAATTGCAGTAAGCATTACATTTTGTAATAGGAATTTCTAGCTAGGTTACTTTATAAAAAAGATGGAGTGCTACTTGTGCTGACCTCCGAAAGATTCCATACGGGGCACTCAAGTTTTAATACTACATAACAGCCAGCATTTATCAGCGATTTCAGCTGCTACAGTGGCATGTTGGGAAACCACGTTGTGGCGCGCTATCTCGTTGTATCGGTGCTGCTTCTCGACTCCGCAAAAATTCCATTTAGAGCAAGCCTTCATCATCAGAAAATTTCGTTGAGCGCACCGTTGTAATTGTAGCACAATTTGTCAATCATTTATTATACACTCCATGTTATAAACCACCAATGAACCAAAATTCTTACGATTCTGTCTATAAAGTGCGACAGCATGTACTTCGCCACACTGCTCAAGCGTCTAGGTTGTGTCGACAAGCACAGACGTCAACACAATATACTTCTTTTTTTAATAACAAAAAGAATATGCATGGAAAGCTTTTGCTGTCTATAGCGTATCGGGAGGAAATATTGGGCGGCCTATGTGTCACGGATATATAGAAGTTTAGGGCTGTCCGCAGGAAACCGAAGAGTAGCGAGTTAATTCCACCTTTTGGGAAACTATGCATACACCACTACATGCATGCGTACATATGTTTATTTGTTAAATGTGGTAAAACTGCTCCCGCTTAGCTACTTTTGTGCTCCAAAATGTATGGGAGGCAACTGCTCCAAAAGACTGATCTGGTGCTCCAGAACGAGGTTTCAGCTGCTCCAAAAGCTGCGCTGAATCGGCTTCGGCCGATCACATCACTGCAGTTGTGCAACATCATAACTGCACCCATATCTCTACTTTATTTTAGCTTGCACAAATAGGAAAGCAATTGTACTGGTATGCACATTCCAAGAAAAGTGAAACTGAAAACACAGAATAGAGTTCCAGTTGATAAAAGTTATCTCTGTCTATGCAGTCTCCTGGAGCCAAGGTTTGCTGGGCTAAACCATGGGCCTAAAGGAACTGCAACCACAGATTGCTGATGTTCATTCCTATCATTGCAAAGTGGGCCAGCCCCAGCCAGCAGGGTTCTGCAAAGTTCACTCATCAAAGTCTGGACCGACCTGCAGCACCAGCACTGAAAATTTCTTCTTTAACATGAAGGTAGCGTACCCTCTATTCACTCAACAAGAATCCCCAAAGATCACCATGTCTATGGTGCTGTCCACATCCATTATTGCTATCATCATCACGTTGTGCATGATCCATTGCAGAATATAATTTAGTCTGTCATGTGGATTCACTATAAATGTACTATCCGCGTGAAATGAAACCTGAACAGCGGCAAGCATTCGCAGTGGTATAGTGCGTGCCATCCATTTATTACCGTGGACAGGCTCACGCATGTACCACGGTGACAACTGGACGGCACGCACTATACCACTGCGAATGCTTGCCTCTGTTCGGGTTTCATTTGACGCGGATAGTACATGCTCATGCCCTCTTTTTTTGGTTTCTGTAAACGTTGAGACTTCACTGCCTTCTTTTTTTTGGTTTCCATGAATGTGGATGCTTGACTTATTTTGATGCCAATTCATTGTCAGACCAGCATGCAATAAGCGATGCCATTCGTTGTTAGGGGGAATTTTGGGCATGTAAGCCGATGCTATTGTTATATTTCACCTCTGTTTATCACAGCGTATATATGTTATATACAAATAACGTACTAACAAAACGAACTGAAAACCATGTGCTGCCAATGCACATTTTTTTAAGCAGAGGGCCAGAAACAACTCCAAGGTCCAAAAATCGTTGCCCATGGCCAAGTTTGTGTCACTGCGCGTACGAGGGGGATTGGTCAGAAGGAAAAAGGCGCGGGAATTGTTTTTCAGAATGAAGAGTCTGGGCGGCGTGTCGCGCTGTAATATTTGGAAAATGATATCGCCGTGGTCTACTGTAGGAATTGGCAAGCTTGTTTGGGGGGTGCAAAAAAAATGTATGAGCCTGTTTACTGGCTCTTTAAGCAGCCACTTCCCGCTTCTTGATTTCACGAAAGAATAAATCTTTGAAGTTACTGATTTTCTTGTATATCAAGCCCATATGACTGAATAGCGTGAAATCACAATTTGTTTTCAAAGAAAAAAATTTTTTAACAAAGGAAAAATCAACAAGTATCGCCGGGTGACGACAACCATTTTCCAAAGAGATAGTCTTTGTATATTCGCGACCATACTAACAGCAACTTACGTATTCTTGAAAATTCTCTAGAAACGTGGCGTTTTTGAAACTTAGTTGATTTCGGGACGCAGTTGCTGCTCCTGTGAACGTCATAGCTTGCTCATACTTACAACATGGATAGGCCTTTTTGTGAATAATGAGCAAATGCATTTGTATGTGTATTTGTCTAGTATTTCTTAAAGTAATGCATTTCTTTGCTCAAAACATAAAAAAGCTGTTGGTCGAAAAATATATATATAATAAAAAAAAACTCAATCTTGTTCAAAATCATATGGAGTGATCTCAGAGGACTGCAGAATTAAATTCTGGAAAAACATGTTGCATCATTTTTATCAGAACAAAATTACAAATTTTCAAACACTGTGTTTTCAGAGCGGTTCACTGCCTTATAAAGTTGATCTATTGTTACAAGAAAATACCATAACCCGCTTTTTTTTTCTTTTCTGATGCTTGCAAAATAACATTGAGACATTTTCAGTATTTTCGGTGAGTGGAAGGTGTCCTGTAAAGAAACTGACCGTTTGAATGAACTGCATTTGAGCATGCGACTTCACTTCTGTGTTCGATATCCCTCAGTCGAAAGGCAGCCTCTCCAGTCATGCCCTCCTTTTCTGTCACCTGCTTGGCTGCCAGGGAATTTATATTTGGATGCAAATTTTTCTGCTTTCTTCGATGCATTCTTTCGAGCCGTCTCTTTTATGTCGTGCTGAGCCAGACGTGAAAGTCTTGTATAAAAAGCAAGGTCTCTTCAGGAAAGGAAACGAACTTCTAGAAAACAGTTCCCAGGAGGTTTGGTTTTGTTGGCCCACAATTGTATATTTTAAAACCCTATACGATCAACAGAGTTAAAGCGTGTCGATTACGTGAAGCTCGGTGGCAGTAGTTTTCGCGATGGACAAAACACATTCTGTTTTCATTGCTCTGGTCTACATTGGCAAACATGCCATGATTGAATGCTTTCCACAGGGGCATGAGTTTTCACCACTACTTTTATCACCGGAAGCACTCGATCTCATTGGCAGGTCCATGGTTCAGCTCAAGGTTCTTCGGCATGCCTTGCATTTGTGCGATCACTTTAATAGCTGACTGTATTGAACCACTGTGCATTGCATCCGCCCGCGCAACACACGCTACTCTATTTACACTAAGGCACGGTCCACTCGATCCGCCACACGATCCGTACGGTGTGCGTCTAGAGAGTGGGTCGGACAGTGATGGGCGACGTAAAATGTATCGTGTAACCTAGGCAATCTACATCCCAACAATCTGTGCTGCAAATTGGTAATGCCGGAGAAAATATGCATGGCGATGGTCCTCAGGTTGCGTGCTCGCCGGACGGCACTGTTGCTGTTTGAGATTTCTTTATTTATAATACACAGTGTCAGAAGGAAAGACTCATCTCACGGCTTTTCGTGAAGCTTTGTTGGCTTTATATAAGTATTCCATTGAAAAAATAATAAATGCCGAGGGATTAATGGTGCACTGCCCGTCTACGAGTACACCATTGATGTTGCAAACTACCCAAATGCAGTTCATTCAAACGGTTGTTTTCTTTGTAGAAAACTTTACAATGACCGAAAATTCCTCATTATTGCTATTTCGTAAGCCTCAGAAAAGAAAAGGCAGGCTATTGTATTTTCTTGTAACAAGAGATGTACTGACACAATAGCGACAACATTCTGAAAACACAGTGTTTGAAAATTTGTAATTTTGTTCCTATAAAAATGATGCAATGTGTTTTTCCAGCATGCCATACTGCAGTCCAGATCAATCCCAATAATTTTGAACAAGATTGAGAGGGTTCTTTTTTTTACTCTAAATTTTTATTCGCCAACAGTATTGTTCTTTTATATTTTAAACAATGAAATTCATTACATTAAAAATGCTAGACTAATACAAATGGACGTGCTGATAAATTACATAAAGGCCTATCCGTGTAGTGAATATGAACATACTAAGGCATTACTGAAGTTTGCTAGGCGTTCATAGAAAACATGTTAAGCCGTTCATAGCGCTGTCGGCGATCATTCTGGCGCACTTGTCAGCGGATGTCGTCTCGCCTTCATTTATTCTTGATGCTTACCCGCGAAGGTGTGGCCGCAATCGTGCAAATGTCGCAATCATTAATCAACCGAACGCTGCACTTTCAGAAAATATGGAATACCTTTCACGGCGCAATATAGCGTTGGCAAGTTCAGTGGCACACTCATTTTTATGGCACAAAATGTTATCATGGTGCGAAGGCTATGCACTAACTCTTACATAAGCACTAACCGCATAAAGCGAACCATGGCAGCTTAAGCAGTCAGAAAATCAGAAAATGCAGACTCGGCGAGGTATTCATTGCAGTTACCTTTTTACCATTAGTACATTTAAAGCGGGTATGTATCTAAAACGTTTGACTTATGCATAGTCTATGCGAAGCATGTGCGGCCCAGAAGTAGGCTGAGCCAAGAAACCGCAAAGGCGTCTCCATCACCTTGGCAACTGCAGCCTGTCCTG
Organism: Rhipicephalus appendiculatus; assembly: GCA_030522465.1. Lineage (NCBI taxonomy): Eukaryota > Metazoa > Arthropoda > Arachnida > Ixodida > Ixodidae > Rhipicephalus > Rhipicephalus appendiculatus. Next base: position 131,945 of record JALIZH010031288.1, on the reverse strand, counting down.
ACCTCGAGAACCTATGTCACGCTGCTGGCACAGAGTTCTCTTTTAGTCTGCTCTTGCTGCTCTCTCCCGGGCTAGAATTCCATTTTTATGAAGCATGCTCGCCACCTTAGTGGTGGGGGGAGGGGGGGATATTTTGGCAGCTGCGTTAAACTCGGTCTTTCACCCTAGGGTACTGAACAGTAAGTGGTATATGCATAAACCTGCAAGTTTCATTGGAGGGTAAGCGGTAGTCGGAAGAGAGTGCATTACATCTGGTCCTGCACTGTAAGCGGTTATGTTACAAGTGATCTGTGCTGTATATCTTAAAGCAGTGTAGTTATAAATGTTCAGTAATTGTTTATCCATTGCATTCAGCAAGATGAAAGTGGTCATTATAGGCTACTTTTGTGCAGTCGCACATGGTAATTCGGGCAGCACCTTGATCTCAGAAGCACTAAAAATCAGGTCATGATTGTTTCAAATCTAGGACGGGAATGCACACGAACAAGCGCTAACATTCAACTGAGCTTTTTTGTGAAACGAATGATATATATATATATATATATATATGTATATATATAGAGAGAGGCAGTGTTTACAGTGACTAATAGAAGACAGGCACGTGCAAAATGAAGCGAAAACAGAATAAGCAAGCTCGTGTTGGAACATGGCGAGTGCAAAAACAGGAGGGGTCATCGAATGCACGATCCCACACCTTCAAAAACGCAAACTCTTTATCATACAGTGAAATGGACGGCTTGATCACGCCGGAGCATGCCTCCTGCCTCATCTGAGCCACCTTTACAATAATGTGGGTCCGATCATCTTTCTGCCGGTACAAAACCGATGCGTTATCGAACTCAGGACGGCAACCGCACTGATCACAATGAAGAGCCAGGAAACCATCCCTCTTATTTTGGACGTTATTTGCCTGCTCAAGAAGCCGTTTGTTGAAGTGCCTGCCAGTCTGTCTGGCGTAGCAGGCACTGCACTAGAGAGGAATTCTGTAAACAATCCCGCAAACACAGTCCATGAACTGGTTATGATTCTTCATCTTACGTTTAACTACTCGTCTCGCAACAGGGCTGCTCTTCTGCAAGAGTGAGACCAGCTTGTGCGGAGCCGAAAAAGCAACATGCACACCCATGTGCCGACCGATCTTCAGTCTATGTGATAAATGGCGTTTGAGCGGGATGGCCGCGACATTCTTGCGCCTTACCATACTCTCTTGGGCCCCATCGTCTGCTGTGCAGCCTACGTACTTCTGAGCTCTGCAGATGCTTTCAGCTACAGTAAATAGCAATGTCTCTGGGTAACTCGACTTCTTGAGGCCGGACCGCCTGTATATTGAAGCTCATGTCAACGGCATGGTGGCAAGACCTGCTTCGGCCATTCCTGAAGCACCTTTTGATGTTAGCCCTTTTGACGAGTTTACTGTGAGACGAGGTGTAAGGCACCACGGCTTTGCATACGCAAGGTTGGTGTTGCCAGCGAACATGGTCAGCAAAAAAGACAATTTGAGATCAAGAAACTGAAGGGAATTTTCTGTTGGCATTTCATGGGTCAAGGTCAGCGCACATTTGAGATTTGCCTTCCGTCCATGACTCTGACTCATGTAATGCCTGCAGAAAGTTGGTTTCGGTTTCATGGTATGAAATTGTTTTTTTTTTCGCTGACCAAGTTTGCTGGCAATACCAACCTCGCAAGCAAAAACCCTTGCTGACTTACACCTCGTGTCACAGTAAACTCGTAGAAAGGGCTATCATTAGAAGGTGCTACATAAGTGCCCCAGAAAGGTCCTGCCTACATAGAGCTCACAAGTACGCTTGGACGTATAGCAAACGGTGGCGCCCAAGAGAGTGTGGTAAGGCGCGAAAAAGTCGAGGTCATCCCATTTGAACACCAACTATCGCAGAGACTGATAAAGATCAGTGAGCATGTGGGCATGCATACTGTTTTTTCGGTTCCACACAAGCTGGCCTCACTCTTGCAGAAGAGCAGCCCTGTTGCGAGACGAGCCGTTCAAATGTATAGTGAAGCATCATAACCGGTTCGTGAACTGTGTATGCAGGGTTGTTTAGAGAATTCTGTCGTCGTGTGGTGCCTGCTACATCGGAGAGAATGGCAGGTAGGTGCCTCAACTACCGGTTTCGTGAGCATACAAGTAACGTGTGAAACAAGAGGGATGGTTTTCTGGCTCTTCATTGTAATCAATGTGGTTGTCGTCATTAGTTTAACACATCAGTTTTGTACCGGCATAAAGATGAACGTACCCGCGTTATTGCAGAAGCCACTCGGATGAAGCGGGAGGTATGCTCCGGCGTGAGCAAACCATCAACTTCACTGTGTGGTGAAGAGTTTGTGTTTCCGGATGGTGCACGTTCACGCATGTGGTGACCCCTCCTGTTTTTGCACTTGCCATGTTCCAACACATGCTTGTTTTTTTGCTATTTTCGCTTGGTTTGACATGTGCCTGCCTTTTCTATTAGTCAGTGAAAGCACTGCCTGTACGAGCTATTCAATGACGTTAAACTAGCTAGAAGGGCAGTCAAATTTCATGCCACGATACATTACAACATTATGTGGGCGAATGCTTCATGGCAGCGTCTTGTTATTTCATGAAGGGTTTTGAGTTGCTATCATGATAGCAAAAATCACGAGAGGGCGTCATGTACATAATTGTCAAGGATGTCAAATAATTTGACCCTCTTTGTTAAAACTTGTCTTCGTACCACATCTAGTTAATTAAGATTCATTACGCGGAGCAGTGCAACAGGACAAGGTTTGAGAGAGCGAGTACACAAAAACAGCGTTAGCTTTCAACTAAGTTTAAAGTTAGCACTCTGCTTCCATCTTTGCTTTACGGTTTCTCTCGCGTTGGGTTGCAAAGCATTTACGTCCCAGCAAGTGCACTGATAGCTGCAAGAAATAAGGTGTGTGTGTGTGTGTGTGGGGGGGGGGGGGGGGGGCAAGGAGCTGCATCTGTACATCATGACCTTCATCGCCCTTTTTTTTCTTTGTTTAATGCACTGCTCACTTTCATTATGATCACAAAAATGTGCTGGTGTAATTCTATACACAGTGTAATTCTATGGCTATAAGGTGCAACGCGAGCATGTAAGGCAAGGCGCAGCATGGTACAAACATAAGTTTCATGACCCATGCTGTGCTATGTGTGCCTCACATGATCATAGGAGCCTCTACTACCAAACAGCATTTTCTGACCATGTTCCAAAAAGTGTTGCAGAAGCCTTTTAATGGGGAAAGTTTGCGTGGATTTAATTTCTGAGCACTAATTATTAGTCATCAAGGGTCAGCATTTCAAACCATTCCTTGTTCATGTGGTTTGATTGCACCCACATGCAATGTAGCCGTTTCGTTGCTAGTGAAACATGATAGCAGGATGCATCTTGGTATTGTCACGCGCGTTTCTTATTTTACTTTTACTGTATTCGGTTTAACGCCCACAAAGACTGTGAACAAACAGTGCCTGCAGTGTTCGAGAAGGTTCACGATTCTAGTAGATCATTTTGTTAAGATTGCGCGCAAGACGCGAACACCCAAGATTATTCGAGAGCTTGCGCGACGACTAGTGATAAGGCTAGAATGTTCGACGCGTGATTTATAAAAACCGGCGCGTTCCAACGAAGTTCAGTGTATCGACGGCCGACGCTCCGTTCGCCGCTATCTGTGCCAGTGTGCATAGCTGTAATCTGACTTTACGTTTCACGGCCACAAGTTCGGCCAAATAAACAGTTTCTTCTTTGACCCGCTGACTGTTGCCTTCGTCGACGTCACGACCACGTGACATCTGGTGGAGGTGCTTCACGGTCCATGTACCGAACGCCTCCCTCCAGCCGTGAGCCAAGCCCACTCCGTGAAAAGGACATCGACGCCGACGCTGAGCAGCGAACCAGCCGCAGGCAACAAGGGCTACCTCCAGAGTTCGGGCCCCTACCGGATAAGACTCGAAAGTCCAAGGCCACGACCACTACTGCGACAACTATGGCAGCCACTGCACCAACTCCCGGAACGGTCGTGATGCAGCAGCCAAGGGAGCCGCCGACTTTCCGTGGATCATCTTTTGAAGACCCGGAGACGTGGCTGGAGACGTACGACCGAGTGGCCAGCCTCAACCACTGGGACACGGAAGAGAAGCTACGTCGCGTCTACTTCTACTTGGAAGACGCGGCAAGAACCTGGTTTGAGAACCGCGAGTCAGCACTTCAAACCTGGGATCTCTTCCGCGGCGCATTCCTGGGCACGTTCACGAGCGTCGCCCGCAAGGAAAGGGCCGCTTCTTCGCTGGAGACACGGGTGCAACTACCAAATGAGAAAGTGGTGATCTTCGTGGAAGAAATGACGCGGCTGTTCCGGCACGCTGACCCCAACATGCCCGAGGAGAAGAAGGTCCGTTTGCTCATGCGAGGGGTCAAGCAAGAACTATTCGCTGGGCTGATGCGGAACCCACCGACGACCGTCGAGGAATTCCTGTCGGAAGCAACAGCGATCGAGAAGACGCTGGAAATGCGAACCCGCCAGTACAATCGCCCAACGAGTCAAGACAGCCCAGCCGTTTATGCTCTCGACGACTTGCGCGAAACGATCCGAGCGATCGTGCGGGAGGAACTGCGCAAGCTGTTACCCTCACCGCAGCCGCAAGTGGACTCCATCGCAGAGATCGTTCGATAGGAAATCCAGCAGTCGATGGGCACCTCTGAACCGCCACGGCCCCAGCCGCAAGCCATGAGCTACGCAGCTGCAGCCCGACGCTACGCTCCCGCTCCACGCCCACGTCAAGAGGTCGCACCGCCGCATTTCCGCCGCCAGACAGCGACGCCCCCACCACCGACGCCATACCGTCCACCCGCCGGCCAGCACTACGCTCCGAGGAAGACCGACGTTTGGCGCGCTCCTGACAACCGCCCGCTCTGCTACCACTGCGGGGAGGCCGGCCACACGTACCGCCGCTGCCAGTACCGACAGATGGGGCTGCGCGGATTCGCCGTCAACGCACCGCGTCCGCAGCCAGGCGAACGGCCTCGCGACATCGACGACTACATCACCGGAACACAGTGGACACCCCGACGACCTTCCCGTTCGCCGTCGCCCGGCCGCTACATGTCGCCGCACCGCGGGCAGTACACTGGCCCAAACCGGGGCCGGTCGCCTAGCTCGTATCCGGGAAACTAAGGGCAGCAACCGATGGAGGTGCGGTTGCTGTACGACGAAATGCCGAAGATCCTCCGCGGCCGCCGACGACGACAACGCGACGAAACCTGCAGAACACGACGCGAAGCAGACGAAGCCCTGCCGGCGAAACTTCACGGACCGACGAAGACGTGACGACGCAACAACGAGGCATCGCAACAAATCGACGCAGCCGTGACCCGACGCCGCGACCCAACCGCAACGCACGACGACGAACCAGCGACCTCGACGTAATATTCGACGGCCACAACGTCACCGCTCTCGTCGACACTGGAGCCGACTATTCCGTCGTCAGTGGGCCTTTCGCGACGAAGCTGAAGAAAGTGAAGACTGCTTGGCAAGGCCCTGAAATCCGGACCGCTGGGGGGTCATATAGTAACGCCGGCCGGTGTTTGCACAGCAAGAGTCACCGTCAATAACCGGACTTATCCCGCCAGTTTTCTAATCCTACAACACTGCTCCAGGGATGTGATACTCGGGATGGACTTCCTAAGTCAACATGGCGCCGTGATCGACCTGAGGTCTGAGTCAATAACCCTAAACTCAGAAAACGCACTGCCGCCCCACACGACGCCAGCGACCCATGATTTACATTTGATAGATGAGCACGTCACCGTTCCGCCCTTCTCCAGCGTCATGATTTCGGTCGGCAGCGAAGAACCGATAGACTTGGAAGGCGTCATCGAGGGCGACCAGCACCTGCTTCTCAACCGTCAGATTTGCGTCGCAAGAGGCATCGCCGAGCTGCATGATGGCAAAGCTAAAGTAATGCTTACAAATTTCAGCCACGAATGCAGGCACCTCAATATTGGTACGACGGTCGCCTTCATGAATGAATTCGTAGACGCCAGCAACACTTTCACCCTCAGCGACGCCACGGAACCTGCTTCGACGAATCGAGGTCCCCAACCAGTTTTCGACGTGAATCCGAGCCTTCCGAAGAACAAGCAATGCCAGCTCGAAGCCCTGCTCCTGCAATTCAGGGACTGCTTCTCGTCGTCGTCAAGGATCCGACAGACTCCACTCGCTAAACATCGCATTATAACAGAAGAAAGCGCCCGCCCAATCCGCCAAAGCCCGTATCGAGTTTCGACACGTGAACGTGAAGCCGTTAAGAAACAGGTCGACGAAATGCTACGCGACGACATCATTCAGCCGTCCAAGAGTCCATGGGCGTCACCCGTGGTCTTAGTGAAGAAGAAGGACGGAACCCTACGCTTCTGCGTCGATTATCGTCGCCTGAACAAAATCACGAAGAAGGACGTGTATCCTCTCCCACGCATAGACGACGCCCTGGATCGACTCCACAACGCGATGTACTTTTCGTCGATGGACCTCAAGACCGGGTATTGGCAAATCGAAGTCGACGAGAGAGACCGAGAGAAGACTGCCTTTATCACACCAGACGGCCTCTTCGAATTCAAGGTCATGCCCTTCGGTCTTTGCTCGGCACCTGCGACGTTCCAACGTGTTATGGACACTGTACTCGCCGGCTTGAAGTGGCAGACCTGCCTTGTGTACTTGGACGACGTCGTTGTGTTTTCTTCGAACTTCGACGAACATCTCCGGCGCCTTGAAGCTGTACTTCAAGCAATAAAGGCCTCCGGACTCACCCTGAAGCCAGAAAAGTGCCGCTTCGCGTACGAGGAACTTCTTTTCTTGGGTCACGTCATCAGCAAGTCTGGAGTTCGCCCCGACCCACGGAAAACAGCTGCCATCGCTGCCTTCCCGCCGCCCACCGACAAGAAGGCCGTACGCCGATTTCTCGGCTTGTGCGCCTATTATAGACGCTTCGTCAAGGAATTTTCTCTGCTTGGAAATGCAGTGAAAATAACTTCCATGCTTCGCAAACGCAAGCGTCCTTTATATAGGCGTCGCAATATAACATGTAATATCCCGGGAATATTGCGTGGTACAAGCGTAAATTGCCATCGGGCGTCAAAATATGTGACTATCATAACGATTCCATAGTTTAAAGCCAGCCACCCATTACAAACGGCACACACCTTACTGCGCGTATTCCCTTAACACCACGTAGTGGGTGCATAGCAAGTTCGAAAACATTTCCCACATTTGCCGCGCATAATTTCTCCTGGTTTAAACCATACTACCCATTACATAGTATGCACTAAGTGATTGAAGTACGCAGTAGGGACGGGATATCGCTATCGCGTTCAACTCTTAAAGGCGAAGCTTAAGGGTCCCCCCAATTTTTCTGGCACAAAACTGCAGCGCTTTTCTTCGACGGCAGAGGAGATGTTCTTTCAGCTGGTAGCTTCATGCTTTTTGAGTTTTCGGACAGGTATGCCGTGCAGTCAGGGAACTTTGTCGGCACAGCGTCTCTTGACAATGTCACCTATTGCGGCACGCTCATAAGGACGTGTTTCTTGTAGCGTGCCGTCCATTCTGTGCACACAAGTTCGGGCTCCAAATGTCTTTCGCAGACCAAATCGGCCGGCGGAAGCACTACCGTTCTTCGGGATTGATTGCTTCCACTTGTCCAGAAGTTCGGCGTCCTTTGGTGCACAAAACAACGCGAATTTACCTGATTTCCCAGTTGCAGCGGTGCATAAAGCCTTTCCTCCCCATTATGCACTACAGAGCTTGGCGCATTCTGGCGAAAGCACGCGCAAAATGTCGATGTGCTCGAATTTTTTAATTTACTCAATGCGGAAGATAAGCGCGCAACAACCGGTGCCATCTATCGTAGCGAGCCAGCAACTACAGCGAGCGTCTGTCACGCTCTCTCCACAGCGCCGCCGCGCACTTCGTACACCTCTCTTCCATCGTGCTTTCTGCCGCTGATACCGGGACCCTTGCCACCCCTATCCTTGCTGCCGGACTGCTGCTGTTCATGCTGGAGACCTCTGCGCCACTACATCCCTAACCTTTTCTTCTATCCACTGTCATCCCATCCCCCCTATCCCGCAGGCGCTGCGCCGTGCTCCCGACCGGGCTGCAGAAATTAGGCGCCTTTTCCTTCTTCGAACCACCACCACCACCACCATCGTGCTTGGAACAGCGTAGTCGTGCACGGAGCTGCCCCGTGCTCCCGACTGGGCTGCAGAAATTAGGCGCCTTTTCCTTCTTCGAACCACAACCACCACCACGCCTTAGGTTATGGGAACCACGCACACCGGCGATCCAGAGATAGCGCCACGTGTTGCGCAGTGGAGGTGCGCGTGGCCCACGTGCGCTCTTCAAAAGCGGAAGCCTGCGCGCTGTCCAGGGGAGAGGTGACTTGGCTGCCAGGAGGGACGGATGCTGCTGCTGGCCGATTGCTGCTGCCCGTGAATCATGGTCGCCGCTTCGCTGTCTCGAGTCCCTGGGCCGACCCTGCCGTATGCAGCGCATAGTTGAATAAATCGTTGTTGTTTGTTTTGACCTGAAGCCTCCATCGTCCTTGCTTTGACTACGGACGGGACGCAGCAAGCCCGATACCCACAAGGTCCACAAGTGCATTGCACTTAAAAGTCATAGCCCAGCAAAGAACGGCCGTCCTTCTTTGGCACCGGTGTCTGTGCCTGAGGACATTTGTTGTGTGCTCGGCCGTTGTGCCAAGTATGCTGCTTTGCCAAAAAAAAAAAAAAAACCAGGGCAGAACATCTAGGCCTTGTCCGTAGTACTTCGAGAAAGGAATCCGCTCTCTAATTTTTTTTGGCAAAGCAAGTAACTTTTGTCATTTTTTATGAAAAAAAAAAACAGCGAAAAAAATGAAAACTATTCCGCATACGTACACCATTCCAGTTTAGAAGCTTCGTTTTGATGTTTGGTTTATTGGTGAAAAATCAGCCTGAGTTTTTTTTTAAGTTGTTTTGATAATAGGGCCAATGTGACAAAAAATTGATTTCGAGATACTGTGAGTTAAAGAGGAAACACAAGTTTATTTCAAATCTTGTTCAACAAGATGTACTGATTTATTTGTTAATATCAACGTTCCATATAGCCATCACAGCAATCAGCTTTTCACTTATTTTTGTTTTCTTCGTTCCCTGATTTGTTTAGTCGTGTCTTCTCTCTAACTGCGAAATGCTGGCGATGGCGGTCGATCTCACCCAACCATGTAGCACTGTTGCGCCTCGGTGATATGCTACATGGCCTTGAGAACGTTTACTCGGGCCATAGAGGCCTTTTTGAAAGTTAGAACTCTTTCAAAACTGGCAGTTCTGAGGCTTTCCATTCCAAAGAACACGATCCATTGTGTTCTCTACGAGTGCTGCGGTTCCTACGCATTCTGTGCAGATACCGTTCTATCACGGTTAGTAAAAGCTCCACCCCAATCAAGTAGTAGCCATTGTTACTACTGGTAACATTGTCACGAGACTTGAAAAAGAGAAGCGAAAAAGTGAAAAAAAAGAGAGAAAGAAAATGGTAAAGAAAAAGGACACGTATGTGACGTCCCAGCACCAGTAAAGCAAAACGTCCCCGCTCTCACGTTCTTCACCCCTACACCTGCACTCAGCTCTTGAGGAAACAGATTTTTTTGTTGTGAAAGGGCTGTGCCGTCACATGTTTCCTTTTTCTTCACCATTTTCTTTCTCTCTTTTTTATTTTTTTTCACCCTCTCTTCTTTTTTCAAGTCTCGTCACAATAAATTCAGTTGTTAGTCAGCGCTGTGTCTGTGTGCTTCGTGCAACTTCCTGTCCCGTCTAGGAGCGCTGTTTCTCGCTCTTCCTAGAGGCTTTTTTAAACACTCTCGGGGCACACTTGCACACTACGCCATAAATCATCATAATGTTTGTGTAATGGGGAAGCGTCCACTATGCCATTATTAGTCATTTTTCGGAAAAGCGCGCTACCCGCTACACATTTGTAACGCATTATGTGCACTTTGTCCATGCTGTGGCTGACGACGATGAAGAATTATGCCTGAGGCTTTTGTAATGGGTTGGAGCACCGAACGACCCACTCGTTACGCAAGTCGCATTGTGTGATGCCTGGTTGTTACTTTGTTGTTATAAAACACTTTATTACACATGTTGACGCGATTCCTTACCCGACATGACGGCTGCATAGGGTCAGTTTGCAACGAGTTCCAAGCATCGGGGTAGCCCAGTGGTAGAATACTGGGCTGCCACGCAGACGGCCCGGGTTCGAATCCCATTCTGTTGTCGGTATTTTTTATTCAGTTTTCTCTGATCTCGCGCGATAGTGGTTACGGACACCGGCGGTGGTGGACAGCTGCGGCGCCAAAAACGGCCCTTATTGTGATCTCATAACAGCTTTCGCTGTAAAACTGGGCCATGTGCTTTTAAGTAGCCGGAATGCTTTTTAAAATATTCCTAGCTCAGGGAAGCTACGAGTTTCCATTTTGTTTAAAATTCAGCTGAGGCAGGAAGCTGAGGTTGTGCACCGCTTGCAAGAAAGGGGCTTGGCAGCTCGTCTCTAAAACCTGGTCCCAGGTCCGTAACCAGAGGGCTTGCCGTAGGGGCCCGCCTGCCCTCCCTGAAATTCTGATGGAGGGGTTGTTTTGCTGAAAATAAGCAACGAAAATAGCTGTTCTTATAGAATAGTCAAAGTGCGCAGCCAGTGGGCCCCCCTCCGAAAAAGAATTGCAGCTACGGGCCTGCCTGGTTCTTTGGTCTCCATCAAAGCACGAGAAAATGTGTGGCGCACTGGATATTGTTAAGGAAGCCCTCAACTGTTTTTGCTGGTTCCAAACCAGCAAAAAGAAATTTTCATTACAAAAAATTTACCTCACCCTGTGTCTTTAATCTAGATGAGGGGTCTCAAACTCAGTTTGCGGGCCGCAGTCCCGACATTCTCTCCAGCAAGGAGAAAAGTACCCGTGCTGGTCTTCAGAATGACTAAAACCTTGACGCCCATTCCTAAATAGGGTTTTGTTCCTTTAGAAGTAACCGAATACTGTTAAAAACATTTTCTCGTAATACTGCACTGTAACGAATACCTTTCGAAACTGTAATGTCATGGGTAATTTAATTGATTTTCTTGTAATTGATTGCCTGTAATCACTCGCGTTATTTTTTCCAAAATCAAGTTGTAACAAGTCTTCTAAAGGCAGTTTTCTTCCCGAAAAGAAGAAAGGGATGCTATGAGCGTCCTCTTTATAACGGAGCGCTGACAAGCGTGCGACCAGACCGGCTCAACAAATAAAAAAACTTTTTCGATTTTTTATAAGCTGGCCTAATGGCTTAATTGTCCACTTCGATTAAATCTATCTTACTATAGAATAAAAAAACGCTTAATTCTCAGCCCTCTTTTCTGCCGCTTACGGCAGAATGTCCTTATTTTCCCCACAATTTATTTTTGTACTTTCTCTCTAGTTTTGTGCCACCAATACTCTAACCGTCTCTTACTTATTTCTATCACGGGTGTGTTCAGCTTTCCATTGTTGTCTCTAAAACCTGAGGCTTCACGCAGGCTCATGCCCAAGCGTACACCTGGGTGTATATCTCGACGTTCATTGAGAACATGCTCAGTCGCTTCCTTATCTTCCCCGCAGCATGTGCGACTGCTCGGTAGGCAGCCCCCGAGCAGTCGCTATTTTTTCACTTTTTCCTTGGCCTCACCTGCAACGCCTTACCCGAGCGCCAGCGACGCGCGACGCTTCATAGAAGACATGGACACTGGTGTTGAATCACTCCGCATCTTCGAGCAGGTGCGCACGGTGTTCCTACGTTTTAATACCACCTTTGCCTGAGCGCATGCATTAAGAGAGTGTAGCAGCTGGCCTCCCGATGAGCAAACGGTGAACAATCAGCGTCGAGAACTTACAGCTGCTTAAAGTCGCCAACGTGTAATACCATATCACAGAAGCAGCATTAAGCCATTGAGCCGTCACGCAAGCCTCTAGCCTTTTCTCTACGATTCAAGCCACAGTAGTTCATTGTAGTTAGAGTGAACTTCTGGACAACAAAATTCTAAGAGAAAGTAACGCAAAAACAATCGATTACATTTCTGTAATTGTTGATTTACCCTTCTGGGGATGTCATTGACCATTGTAATCAACTTCATTTGAAAGAAAATGATTGTAATTCCCATCGGTTACTTATTTTTTGTAACGTGTAGAATTCTGGTTATAACACACAGTGACCGCATGGAGTGCCTCAGAAAAAAGATGGCTGAGACCAGTCCCGTCTGCCGAGCCCATAAAAACTCATTAGAAAAATATGTATATATGGGATGAAGACAGTCATCGACAGGCCGGCGCCTGTAGATGACTGCATGCGGCCGCGTGTTTGAGACCCCTGATCTAGATGGTTTGGTAAAAAAGATGGATGGTGTTAACAAGCTAGTATGGGAATTTCCTTTAACGCGAATGTTACCTGTCCTTTCTATGTGGCTCTCTAGCTAGTACACGGCAGATATGGCACGCGCGATGTATAACAGCGTAAACTAATATCGTAAAATATTGACGATCCTGGCTATGCCAGGAGTTAATGCACTCGAAAAACACGGTCAAAAAACGCGCGCACGCGCACACGCACACGCGCCCACACACACACACACACACACACACACACACACACACACACACACACACACACGCACGCACGCACGCACGCACACGCACGCACGCACGCACGCACGCACGCACGCACGCACGCACGCACACACACACACACACACACACACACACACACACACACACACACACACACACACACACACACACACACACACACACACACACACACACACACACACACACACACAGGTGCCTCTGTGTGTCTACGCGTGCTTTTTTTCGTTCGTCTTTTCCGTGCACCTTTAGCTTTTCTAAAAAAAATCACAGTTTCGCCACAAGGCGAAGCAATGAATGCGACAGCAACAAATTGGAGTGTTGAGCGACGAATGACAAGCAGGTCGAAACGTGCAGCGCGCTGCTCATGCACATATGACGCACGAAAACAACACGCACAGGACGAGAGAGAACTAACAATGTACACAGCTCGACACTTAACGCGTTGCTTAAACAAAAACCACGCACGAAACGTATTCACATGTACAGACGAGCGCGAACTAACAAGTGTCACAGTTGTTACTTCGCTGTGTTTGAAAAGCATGTTCTTTTCGCAAACTGGGGGGACTGCCGCGAGCGAAGTGACCTTCGTGCACTCGGTAACTACAACGCAATCGTTCCGGCGAAAGCCCGATTCTCCTCCACCGTAAGATAAGTAAGATAAGCATCAAGTAAGATAAGCGCGCGCGCGAAAGGGCGAACGGGCGTCTACCCCCCCCCCCTACGGGGTAAAGTGCGCAATTGCATCAGCGCGGGCGTCACGACGAGAGGCGCGCCAAGCCCCGCAATGCGTGCCCTTTGCGCCATCTCGCTGGTAATGCTGAAAACACGCTGAGAATTCGCTGTATATAAATAGCTCGCCGTTTGAACGTTGAAGGACGTGCGCTTTTGTGGCTCAGCGGTTAGCGCCGCGCGCTGCAGAGCGAGAGGTTCGTCGTTCGATGCCGCGCGTCGGCAACATTTTTCTGAATTATTTTTCTTTGCGGCTTTTATAAATACATAGATACATATACATATACGGTACATGACGACGGCTGTGCCGGCGACGGCAAAAACCAGCCGAGAGTGCCCATATATTGCTATCGCAATAAAATGGATCACTCACGTGCACGTGCCCAACACTGCCGCAATGATTTATTTGCGTTCTTGAAGGATGAGCATTTTTCCGACTATTGAGCATATTCAGTTAAGATAGAAGACTTGTATTATTCTTTGTCACACAATAGTCTACATCCGCGAGTGCACTGACGGTTTTGGTGTTGTTGCCTATGGTAGGAATATCAGTTGATGGTTTAGTGAAGCTGCTTGGCAAGTACCTTAGGCTGACTTTTGCAGCGTGGGATGGGCAGCTTCATTTGCAACGTCAAGGCTTATGTATCGGCTCGTGTATTGCACCCATTTTGAGTTATTTTTAGCCCGTCTTGACGTACTATTGAGGAACGCCTAAAATATTTAAAAGTTGCAAACGTATTCCGCAATGTTGAAGATTTTTCTCGTGTTATTTCAAGCCGAAGCCTCTTCTGCAAGCGCCCCTGTGACTACTGCCGCTTGGTCTTACCGAGAAAGTTCCAAGCGGCGAGTCTGTTAGATTCCTAAATTTAATTTTAACGTTGAGCCCTACCATCGCTTGTTGGGCATACGAACCGCGTGCTACAGCAAGCCAATGTTTTTCGATCAGCTTATTCACAGGTTGGAAAGCGCGCGAAGACTTGCTAAACACACGCACTGCGAAAGTCTTGTCATCAAATGATCCAGTGCAGCATTAGTAAGCAAACTGAATGCCTCACTTATGCTGGTCACCCGCTGTATGTTCTGACCGCATTTCTTGAGCGTCTGCTGAGAGAGACCAAAATGAGCCGTATTGCTTGCACCCGTGGAAGGGACTCGACGAAGGAAATTTCCCCTTCATTTCCTATATTCACGGCGTCGACCACAACCTCAGAAGAGCAGAGTGGATGTGCTTATTCCTGCCCAATGGAAGCTGGCTAAGTTGTGTAGGGCGGTCACTCCCGGATCCCAGGAAGGTGCATGACGAAGCATCAGAACTACAGCGAACTCTTAATTGTGTGAACTTCAAAGGACACAAAAAAAAATGGTTCTTCACTAAACTGAATATTCACTGGAATACGGAACAGCATTGGGCACAGAACTGCAATTTATTTTGAAAATAATTCTGTAACTTTCATTAGTACTGGTGCCCTTAAAGCGCAAGAAGAGACAAAGCTTTCCAGAGAGCTTACATTTCTGTGCACTGCCTCTGGCACAGCTTGGCGCTGTGACACGAAGTTTCGCAACTTTCTAATATATCCTATAGCCTCGGCTAGTGATACAGGATTTGAACCCGCCTCAGTCATTACAACTTCTTCATCGCACTCTCTTTCGGTTCCGGACGAACACTGGAAACAATTTGCAAATCTGACCACTCTGCCCAGGTACGGAAGCGCACGTGGCTCGTTTTCGTCGCCCGCCCGGCCGCTTGGCCTCGGCGGCACTACATGCACTAGCGATGCCGCCCCGCCGGCGATGTATGGGGCGATTTGGGGGCGGCGCGCTGGAGAGCGAGAAATTTCATTGAATTTAACTAAAAAATTAGCCCGGATCCGTAGATTAAGTTAATTTAGCTGAAACATTCACTATTCAGAAGTTCGTTTAACTGAAAGATTTTTGCATGGAATGCATAGGAAAACCGCCGGGAATTTTCTGAAAGTTTGTTATTCTGAAATAATCGTTAAACCGACGTTCGTTCAACTGAGAGTTCACTGTACCCCCTACACCTGTCCTGCGGCAAGACGTGCTGTGCCGTCCACTCGGAAGGTGAACCCGGCTCAGCGTGGCTGCGTAAAGTCCCTAGAATAACTAAAGTAGCGCCATACGTGTCGGCGTGCAGGCTCCTCCTCTCCCCAGCGCTTGGTAGTGCAAGCGCGCCATCTTGTCTGTCCTCTGTGCATACCCTCTCCCGGCGCTGTGCATACCCTCTCCCGTGCGCCGGGAGAGGGTATGCACGGCCGGCCGTGCTTTCGGCAGTTTCCTGGCGGACACCATAGAGGCGCTGCTGCAGCTGCTGGGAGAGGAGGCAGAGGCGAAGGGGCGCGGTTGGCGCTACTTTAGTTTTTTTAGGGACTTTATGGCTGCGCTCCACAGAGCGCCAATGCACCCGGCCCGGCCGAGCATCGAAGCTTAGCAGCGCATGCGTTCAGGAACCCAAGCGCTGTAGCGTGCCGCTCCGTAGTAGGCTTTATGGCCATGGCGCCGCTCTTGCTTGGTTGCAATACATAAAGAGCGGCAGGCTCGTGCGCACCAGCTCAGCTTTGATTCTACGCACGGCCGCGCTATAGACCAGATCACGCCTATCTCGCACCCAGGCGCCTAAGCTCCCGGCGGCATATCCTCGCACCCAGAAGCCATTTTGTTCTGAATTGTCAAGGCGCGCATCTGTTGCGCCGAGTTAACATGGCAAGCGGCGTCTCTGGGAGCTTAAAATACGAGAAAGCGCCTATTCACGCCTCTCCCGCTTACAAGAAGTCGTCTGGGCACCACTGCGCCGTCTTTAGATGCGAGAACAATCAGGGCAAGAGCAAGATATTACTCAGCACTGTCTGTGAAGATCACAAAACGACGCGGGAATCGCGACGTTGAGGTGTTTTCAGATTGCACAGATTTCCATCCGCAACGAATAACGTCGAGCGCCGCCACCCGTGGATCATCGCCATGAACAGGAAAAACTATGAGCCCAGTAAAAGTGTACGAGTAAGTAGACTTACTGAATGTATTGAAGCGTGACGCCAGCTATTTCGCATTACGTATTTGCATGAAGTATGCGTGTAGTATGCGGCACCAAATCATTGCCGTACTCTTTCGCAGGCCGCATGCCAATAGGAGATATTACGACTCACGCGTACACACACACTGCGCACGTTTAGTACAAATTTAACTGCGTACTATCGCAATGTGAAGAAACGTGAACAGCGGAAAGCGTGGTTTTCGACGCAGTCGAACTGCGACATGCCTTGACTGTCGCTAGGCGAATCTGTGCTTTCAGCCGGCGTCACCGTAACACTATAAAATCTTGCTCTGGCTGGCACGTTCGCGCCGCGTGTATGTTCTCAGTGCCAGGCATAACTGGCAAATGTAAACACATGCGGCGCATGAGCGCAAGCCGGAACGGGATTCTAGCGCTACGGTGACGCCGGCTGAAAGCACAAGTTTTGCCTATAGCGACAGTAAACGCATGTCGCAGTTTGACTGGGTCGAAAGCCACGCTTTCCGCTGTTCGCGTTTCTTTCCATCGCGATAGTTCGTGCCTGATGAAGTTGCTTCCGCAGTCTGCAATGCACGTGCTGTAGACATTCCGGACTGTCGAGGAAGCTCTTCTCAACGTTTCACAAGAAAACAACCAAAATTTCCAGGAGAGGAAAAGCGCGACACATGCTTCCAGCCGCAAATGCGGTCCCGGAATAGGGACTCCACCCATTGCGGAGCCTGTTAAGGGCTGCACCTCTCTTTTGTTTTGAAATAAATGTTTTCAATCATTCAATCAATCGGTTTGGGAAGTTTCGCGTTTGAATTGCGGAGCGTCTGCTAGCATGGCAGTTCAGGGCGTTGCTTCGCCGCGCTTGCTGCAGATGGCGCGACGTGCTCCCTAAATGTGGCGGCACACACTGAACTCGCTGTGTTCCGATGTATAGGTATTGGCGCTCGGCGGAGCACGGCCTGGTGATGCAGAACTATCGATGGTAGAAGAAACTACCGATAGTATAAAAACAACCGCGTGAACTCATTGCAGCATAAACTTGATTCTTCGAGTGGTGAAAACTCGATCTAACGAAACCCGATTTTATGGAGTTCCCGATCTGACGAAACAATTTCCATTCCCCGGCAAATAACCTTAGCGTTCAGTGTTCTCACTATAGTCAAGGAACTAATCTGGTAACCAAATTCGATTTAACGAAATATTTCCTGAAATAACTCAATGCAGAAGCGGTGATTCCCTTCTATTCGTGACGAAGATGGGTTTCTGTTCGAGCGTGCGCTCTAACACTATCGCGTTAAAACATAAGTGCCATAGTTAGGGCCCCAGCTTACGTTTGAGAAAGCGACACGCCGCGTCAATGCACGGAACAACGGACTCGCAGCCGGTAGCCGGTAGTGTTCTTGCGTACCGTATGGGTCCAGAGCCGGTGGGGGTTGCTTTGGTTATTTCGCGGTTTATGCGGCGGATAACAATGATCATCGCCTCCCATCTTTCTCTCTCGCCCCGCTGACACAGTCAGTGCATTCGTTCTCCGTGTCATCGCATGTTGGCAGGTAGTCATAACTACACGTGACCATCTACCTGGCCTGCATCGCCTGACCAGGGTGTCCCTTATGTTTGGGCCACCGTCGGGCCGTCCTCGCGTAGATTTCAAGACGCACAGGCATGGGTTGCCGATAAAAACAATTCCGTTCATGGAAGTGTCTGGGTTCTATTACGTTACAATTTTAAATTTAGAAGGATCGAAAAACGTGTTCCTCGATTTTACGAAATTCCTGATTTAAGGAAATAATTTCAGCGTCCACATCACTTCGTTAAATCGAGTTTCAACTGTATATGGTGGAGCAGGAGAAGCAAGCAAGAAAGTTGACATTCTTGCGTCCCTTCAGCAGAATGATTGACTGGTTGATGATGATTAAGCTTACTGTCCAGCTTTAGCTGAAAGAAAACCGTTACATGTGGCGGAACTGCGCGGTTTCTAATTAAGAAAAATAATATCTGAGGTTTTACGTCCCTAAACCACGATATGAATATGAGAGATGCTGTAGTGGAGGGCTCCGGAAACTTTGACCATCTGGTGTTCTTTAATGTGCATTGATACCGCACAGTACAGTCGCCCAAACCTTGAACTATCGTGCACGAGTGGCCATCTTTTTTTCCGTGTACCTTCGCGGTATGATTGAATTAAGCCACACAAAGGGTAAGGACAAGTGCATGCCCACAAAGCACATGCCCAGAAAACAATTTTTTGCAACTTCGTTCCATCATTTAGCGCTGACAGACAGAAAAGTCGCTGCTGAGCATGATAGGTAAAGATTTGGGCGGATTTACATGGGCCTCTACCATTTCACCTCCGTCGAAATGCAACCGCCGCAGCCGGGATCGAACCCGTGGCATTTGGTTCAGCAGCCGAGCACCGTAAGCACTGCTCCACCGAGGCGGCAGGCTTGAAACTTATATCGCATTCTGTGATTTCAAAATCAAACAAATATCAAAGGCTATGTGTTTAATTTTAAGGTGTCACTCGTTACTTTTGAATATGAATTTATTGCTGAACGTATTCCGGCATTTTGATTGCGACAATAATTTATTTCTTTCGCCAAAAGATTGCTCATATATTCAGTGCACAGAGCACTGATGATAGTAGGCCATCGCAAATGATTTGGCAATATCGCCGCCTTACAACAGCATAATTATTCACAGCATGATTGTACTATCGGCAGCAATACTCGTGATGGTACTATTGATTGCACTGTTGATAATACTTTCGATTGCTTATCGATAGCTGTACTATCGATAGTTTCCTCACACTATCGATAATTTCAAAGAAACTATCGATACTCTCGGTAGTCCATTTACCGATAGTTCTGCATCACTAGCACGGCCACGCTGAGAGTGGACGTCACTGTACATCGGCCAAACGGGCCGGCGTTTAAATTTCCCAGCTCAAAGCGCTTTTAAATGCGAATGCATTTCTTAGTCGGGCTATGTCAGGCGTCGATGTCCGCATCTCTCCGCTCTCACTCCCTCTCCCATAGCAACAGCTGCGGGCGCGCGCGCTTATCCTCGCCCCTAGCAACCGGAGCAGGTGGTGCGGGCGGAGTAGCGGAGAGTGAGTGGAGAGGAGGAGCGCGCTCTGGTGTGTGAGGGCGCTCGCATCGCGGGAGCTCGGCGGAGCTCCCGCGTGTGTGGAGAGAGTGTAGGAGAGGGTAGGTGCAGTGCTTCGCTGCTCCTTCTCTCGCCGTTCGCTCTCTCTCCTCCCTGCGCCCCACTCTCCCGTCCGCTCGCTCGCACGTATATATATATATATATATATATATATATATATATATATATATATATATATATATATATATATATATATCAGGCAAGTATTTTCAGTGGATCCAGTGTTTAATAAAAATTGGCTTGAGCGGACGAACGTACAAAAACTTTTATTAGTTCCAACGTTTCGGCCGGGGTCCGGCCTTCGTCAGGTATTCCCTGACGAAGGCCGGACCCCGGCCGAAACGTTGGAACTAATAAAAGTTTTTGTACGTTCGTCCGCTCAAGCCAATTTTTTTGTATATGTATATATATATATATATATATATATATATATATATATATATTTAAAAAATGAAAAAAAAAATAGAAAAAAAAACAGGCGCTGCGCCGTACTCCCGACCGGGCTGCAGAAATTAGGCGCCTTTTCCTTCTTCGAACCACAACCACCATATATAAATGGAGTGAAGCGCCCGCGAAATGCATTCGCATTTCCTCACGATTCCCTTCGGGGAGGTGGGGGGCATTTTTTCAGTTGTGTCGGGCCACCTAGGCCTTCACTACCGAAACTGCCAGCGCTGTTCTGCGGTCAAACGTCATTGGGACCCGCTGATACATGAATTTTATAACGTTTATAACGCTTCAGAAATGTCCAGGCCAGGCAGCGTGTGCGTCAGCAGGCCTTCGATCGCTTTATCTCAAAAAGAAACTGATTTTCTTCTGCATGTTTGCACGCGTCATGTTCATGGCGCGCTGTCATGATAATAATGTATGGTTTTGCTTATTGGTTTTATCCTTCCTCTTTTATGTTATGTTTATGTTACGCGCAACAACATACTGCGCGGTTCGGACAAATAAGCCTTGTATGTCTGTGCTGCCATCTAATTGTACATTTTATAGCAGTCTGATCGCCCTGCTATGCCTTCAGCTGGTTGTAAAATTTTTGAAGTCGATTACCAGCGCGACAGAAAGAATGGTCAGAATGCGACAGATGACGTGGTCTTGGTTGATGTCTGTTCGTCGCCTCGTCTATGCAGTTGGTTTCATATTTTCAAACGTTATACTTTGCTACCATTACCAAGGCGATGACTTTCGAACGCTATTATACGCCGTGCCATAGAAAATCTGTCTTCTTTTAAGTCTTTGGGGGTGGCAACACGGTATATTCTTCTTCTTCTTCTTCTTCTTCTTCTTATTATTATTATTATTATTATTATTATTATTATTATTATTATTATCGTTTAAGTCTCATATTATTTCGCATTTGCGAACTTTCCATGTGGAGTGCAATATTATCGGTCGCCCCGTTTGTTCATGCAATAAAGAACCTAGAACTATAAGTGCTAGCTTTATCCACAATAGGTGAACAAAGTGACTTCTAGGGTAAGAACTGAACAACTGGATTGAATACTACAGTTTTTGTTAAATGAGAGATCTACATTTAAGCGATCGGTGAATGGCCAAGGAAGTATCAACTAGCAACAGCAGTCTGCTGCTGTTGAAGCTGTAGAGCACTCTTGTAGTCGCAGTCATTGCAGTCCGGGTCGAGCTCATACGCCGGGTGTCGCGAATCCTTGAATGAGCCAAGCAGGCGGTAGTGTCTTCGCCTACGGTAATCCTTGCACTTGTACCAGCCGAAACCAACAATAACTAGTAGGATTGGAACCATAGACCCGTATACAGCACATGCGAATCTGCTGGAAGACCCACCCTCAGATGCGCCATCGTTCAACGGCTTTTGTCGAAAGTAAGCTCTTTCCTCGAACGTCTTGTTCAAGGTGGCGCCTGGTACAGGCGATTTTCTTCTAAAATAGGACTTTCCGCCAAATATTTTCGTATTGGGAGCAGCGTTTTGTTGTAGACGGTCAGAAAACCTGCCTTTAGCGTTTGATACATTGAAGACTTTTTCTACGGATCTAGCAATGGGTATTCCATCAGCGCCTTCTTTCGGAGGAAACAGAGGTCGCGACGGAGACTGCCGTCCTGCCACTACTTCATCGCTTGTGTCAAGAAAGCACGTCTTCCCAATTACAGTGGTGCACTTTGTCGGCCTCACTGGTGGAAGAGTAGTGGTCTCATCTTCGCACTCTTCTTCGCTCGTTGGCCGAGCTATCTCAGGTGGTGCGAAAGGTGGTCCTTGTTGTGATGGTGATTGAGCCGGCACTCGAGGTTGAGCCCACCCGGCCATAACTCGGGGTATTTCCGACGGAGGGCGGTATGGCGGTCCCGGAGGTAACAGCGACATATCTTGTCTTGAGTCGCCAGAACGCCCGTAGGAGGCCGGAGCTGCAAGTACAATCTAAATGCTTATCACGGTAGAATAAGACGTGTACATGGAGCACCTTTGCTTTTGAGATTCGAGCAGTAGTCGTGCAGTTAGACATTATATGAGGAAGCTATGCATTGCACTACTCACAAAATAAATAGAAATTCGTTGAAAATCATGACGATATGCTGCGATTTATGGCGCAGGAGCCAATAATGGACAAAGAGCGCTAAAACGTATTTCATCATGTGCAAAAAATAATGAAGTCAACGGCAATGGCAGTTTGTAAGTTTGGTAGCATATGGGCCTAAAACGTTCACAGCAACATGCGTAAAACGAAAACAATTGTTAAAATAACACTATGATTACTGAAGCGTACAATGACTGGGCACACATCGTGTTCATAAATGAGCTTCTAAAAAATTAGGATGAAAGTAGCACCTCGTCAAGGCACCTGGAAACAAGGACTATAAGGCATGTGCTACATAGTGTGCAACCATTGCAGCTGTGGTGCCTCAAGAGAGGCCGTGCCACGAGTTTTCGGGACTAATGATATGCAGTGTGCTGGTTCCGTTAACAATATTAAGGACTACGTTTGTGTCGAAAATTGCATCTTTTCCAAGGAACATTGCCGGGTGCATGGGAAGATTTTTCAGTGAGTATGCAGAAAATACTCATTTATTTGAGGTTCAATTTATCAACGCTCTAGCAGACCATGAAGCACTGTGAGTGCCTCACCAAATCAGTTGCTGTTGCGGGTGTCCTCACTAATCAACAAGTAACAATGTGTACTATAGGTATGACCTATTCTTAAATGATAGAGCAAGGCATCACGTCTCCGGCACTTGGTTGTTGACAGCCAGTCGCCTAGGTAAAGATTATTTAAATGAGGTTTGATGTTTTTCGGTCCCACGCGTACTGCCAGTAGGTTCTGAATTTGTTGCGTAGGAGAGGCTTCAAATCTGTTACGGCCGCAGCTATTTAAGAGTTACATCCCTGCAGACATAGCAAGTGCTCGCCACGTTACGAAATAGGGCGCACATATCGTGTCAATAATGGAATAGCGATAAAAATGATGTTATTGGCATTAACTTCGCAAAAGTATAAAAAAGGCAGATGTTCAGGGGAAGATACGAAAAATTCGTGAACAGGGTGTGTCGCAGGAGGCGACGTTTCGAAAACGCACTTCAAGGCTGCAACCTCCACGTTGCAGCATTGCAGAAGAAAAGTCCCCTTGCCGAAACGTCAGCTCCTGAGACATACCATGTCCACGAATTTCGTAATCCTTCTAGAAGTATGTAACAATAGAGTATTGCCCGAGGAAACGAATTAATCACTCGTTGTGTTCAACATAATGAATTTGCACAGGACTTGCCCTGAAAGCACCGGTGACAGGGCGAATGGCCAAATGACGGCCCGGATCCAGTATCTTCAAAACGCTTGGTGCCGCAGAATCATACACAATACTGCAGTAACCCAAACGTGATTTTACAAGGCTTTTGTGTGGACACTTCCTGCCCCATGTCATGTGTGACAGCAGTTTGTGTAGGTTGATTCTTTAGCTTTAAGGTGCTTACTGTGAGAGATGAACGTGAGTTTTGAATCAAGTATGAGGGCTAAAACATTGTGTTCTGTGCTCACAGGTAGGCACTGTCCTTAAACCTCGATGTGGGACTGTGGAAATAGAGCTATCTTTCATGAAAAAGGGACGCAAGAACGTTTTTGAATGCTAAGTTGAAACCAGTTTCGATAAGCTCTTTTGACACTTTATTCAGACCGAGTTAAATATGTAGTTCCCAGCTAGCGATATTGCATGGCTTAAATGCTATTGGCGCATCATCTGCATATGTAGAACAACACGTACCATGTGGGATGAAATTACGTAGGGAATTCTTGCTAAAATCGCTAAAATGTTTTTAGCGATTTCTACCCAATTATTGCGATCACTTCTTGGTTATTTTTGTTAATCATATTAGTTTACGTCTTATTCGTTCATTGCATTTGGTTTCAAGCATTGCTAGTCTTGTAATGGCCTCTTTTCAGCGCTTTACCGTGAGCCTGATCACGCCACATGAGATGCATGGATGGACGACGAGCGGAAAAACAAATACAGCGAAAGGGTGAGAAAGAAAGCGAAGGAAAAGGAGCCCCACTACCGAGTAGAGCAGGTGCGAGCGTTAAAGGGGGCCTGCAACACTTCCAAGTAACCGCTGAATGGTTTACTAAAGGAGTTCATTGCGTCACGAATCGACCGCCGCAAATTTTTTTGGATGCTTCAAGTACGAGCGGCCAATGTACATTTTTTCTTGTTGATTTCAACTATGATATCCTTAACCCCCCGTTTGTTCCCCGACCCCCTCTGCTCTCTTCCTGTCTCTTAAGGTTACACCTATCATTTCCCTCTCCATCGCTTCCATCGCTCGCTGCGTCGTCCTCAATTTAAGTTGAACCCTCTTTGTAAGCCTCCAGGTTTCTGCTGACTAGGTAAGTACCGGTAAGTCGCAGCTGTTACATACATTCCTCCTGAGGTATAGTGGTAGACTACCATTGATGATTTGAGAATCCTTGGTGAATTTGCTCCACCCCATCCTAATTCTTCTAGTTATTTCACTCTCATGGTTCGGCTCCGCAGTTACTGCCTGTCCTAAGTAGACGTACTCCTTTACAACTTCCCGTGTCTCGCCACCCATCGCGAAGCGTTTTTCTCTGCCGAGACTGTTGCACATTACTTTAGTTTTATGCGTATTATTTTCAGACCTACACTTCTGCTTTTCGTGTCCAGTTCAGTAATCATGAGTTATAATTCTTCTCCCGAATTACTCATCAATGCAATGTCATCAGGGAATCGCAGGTTACTAAGATACTCTCCATTAACTCTTATCCCTAACTCTTCCTAACGAAGAAGAAGAAATGGACATGGGCCGGGCACGTAACAAGGTGGCAGGATAGCCGCTGGTCATTACGGGTAACTGACTGGGTTCCAAGAGAAGGCAAACGCGTAAGGGGGAGAGAGAAAATTAGGTGAGCTGATGAGATTAGGAAGTTTGCAGGTATAACGTGGCAGCATAAAGCACAGGACCGGGTTGATTGGCGGAACATGGGAGAGGCCTTTGCCCGGCAGAGTATATTGAGGATCTACTGGATGCAGAGCTAGCAACCAGGCTTGCATGCGATTGGCTGCTTCAACACAGGACGCTCTGATGTCATACCGTAGCAACGGCAGTAGACGACAGCGGCTACTGATCGCGCCGCTGTTTCATACGAGAATTTTTTTCTGTCTTCGCTGGTGTTGTGTGGTGCGTGCGCGCTGTGTAAACATAGGTAGGTTAACATTACGCCAAAATGACGGCATGTGTGGGTCATCGCGCACGCGCCGCTTTGCTCGCGCATATCGCGAACGTGGGATGCCGGATGAAGTGAAAGACGATTTCATCGTGACCGCGGAGGAAGGAAGTCTGCGGCAGACGGGGCGGCGAAGCATGTGAACCATCGATAGTAGACTCATCCCAACAGTACGACGCGTGGTCCCAAAGGTATGTGAAAGTGTGTTGTAATTAAGCGACAATAAGCCTAATTGCCTGCTCGCGCTGTTGCGCCGGCCCAGTAATTTGTTTGATTCTGTTTGGTTGATGATGCTGCAGTTTGTATCGCTTTACGTTGTTAAAAACAAATGAAAGTTTGCCTTGTAGCGGACTCCTCAATCTTGGTCGCTTGGTGCATTCGCCGTAACACTTATGTGTCCTGCCAAAAAAGCATGTTTGATTGTGACGGGTACAGCTGTGCAGAGAACAGTCAGTGCCAGGAGTGTTTGTAGACTCACGCGTTTGCTTTTTCCAAAATAACAAATTATATATTTAGCATAAGTGGTGAGAGGCGTCGTACGCACCACGAAATGCACATGTAGTTCACACGAGCGAAAAACAAAAAAATAGATGAAGAAGGCGAACCTAATTTCAGAAAGCTTTCTGAGGTCCATTTGTCGGTGCGTTTGTAATTGTAGAAAACGGGTATAAACTAAAGCTGAGAAAAAAAGCATTTAATGAGCTACAATGTCTTGCTTTGTGATAATCTGGAATCGTTAAACTATGGCGTACATACTAGGCATCACTGGGAGCTATGCGGGTAATGCATAATAGAAGTCTTGTTGTGAACGTTTTGCAGTCTCGTTGTCTTTAACACGCCTTAGTTTATGTGGAATAACTGCTTCATATCCTTAAATGCTTCTGGACAAGACGTTCAACTGCCTGTTACTTCGCAACAGTGCAAGAATGATAGTTGAGGTAGTAAGCGGCAGTTGCAAGCAAAACCGGCTCACTACCACTGCCGGCTACATTACTGAAGTAACGTAGCGGACACAGGCCAGGACCACAAGTGAAACAGGGTTTATTCCAGAGACATACGATCGTCGTCTTCGTCAGTCCACGAAGAGCTGTGTGCACGCGCCGTGCAGATGCGCCCAGCCGCAGTTCCGCAATTAGCGCGATACAGCACTTCCTTCCCCTCAAGTGTCTGGTGAGATACTGAACTCCCTTCTAAAACCTCTCCGGAACTCTCCTTTTGCTAGTTGAACGTCTGGGTAGGACCGGGTCTTCCACAGCGCTTGCAGGCTGGTCTGTCTAAAACCTCTCCGGAACTCTCCTTTTGCGAGTTGAACGCCTGGGTAGGACAGGGTCTTCCACAGCGCTTGCAGGCTGGTCTGTACCCGCCCCTTTGTCTGTCTGTTCGCAGAGTTCCCCTGCGGGTAGTTGTGGCAGCGAACCTTCAGCACCGATGTCGGTTTCACTCTCCCTTGAATGAGTCACGGAGGCTTCTTGCTGCGCTTGCTGCACTTCCCGAAGTCGCACTTGGTCGATGTGTCGTCGCTGTTCTCCATCTTCCTTATCAACGGTGAGCAGCCGACCCCCGCTGGCAGCCGCCACAGTACCAGGCAGCCATCTCTGTTCACTGCGGTTATACTGTCGTGACCAAACTCGTGTTCCGGGAAGAAACAACCGGGAAGGTGGTGCCGCGGCCTTGACCGTCTCCTTTGTGCCCTCCCGCTCCGGGAAATGAGCACTTAGTCTGGTTCTTCGTTGGGCACCTAGCAACATCTCTGCGGGCCATTTGCCGTCCTTTACCGGCGTCACCCGGTAACGAAGCAAGAATTTAGCAAGGCGACATTTCAGTGACCCCACTTTGTTCTTCTTTAGTGCTTCCTTAACAGTGCGCACTGCTCGCTCTGCTGCCTCGTTCGACTGCGGATAATAAGGGGCAGTTGTCACGTGACGGATATGGTTATCCCGAAAATATGTCTTTGTCACCACACTGGTGAATTGGGGACCAATATCGGACACAACTGTGTGAGGCAGGCCGAAACGAGCGAAAATACTCCGAAGGACTTCCACTGTGGTATCAGCCGTCGCTGTTTTGAGTGGGACTGCCTCTATCCATTTCGTACCTGCGTCCACCAGCACAAGGATCATGTGACCTTCCATCGGAATAGCAAAGTCGACATGCAGCCGAGACCAGCGCTTGTCAGTTTCAGGCCAACTTGAGGGAACCTGAGCCGCAGGTAGTGGCAGACACTGCACACAGTGTGGACAACTTTTTACCAGACTCTCTATATCGTGATGCAGAGCAGGATACCAAAACAACGCGCCTGCGAGGCTCTTCATTGCCGCGATGCCTGGATGGCTTTCGTGCAATTCTTCCAACATGAAAGAACGCGCTCTCTCCGGCAAATTGACACGGTGGCCCCAATAAACTAACCCGTTGCTCACTGTCAGCTCATCCCTACGAGTGAAGAAAGGCCGCAAACACTGTTGTTCCGCACTCAGTTCTCCTGGCCAGCCCCGCAGAATCCATGTCATTACTTGACGAAGCACCCTATCTTCTGCGGTCTTCTCTGCTAGCTCCTGGGAACACAGAGCAAACTCGTTTAATGCTTGCGCGTACAGCACGTATTCTACGGAAGAGTTTTCTCCAGCGCTTTCTTCATTAGGCAGAGGTAAGCGGCTCAACGCATCGGCGTTACTATTCAGCTGTCCTTTTCGATATTCCTATTGATACTGATATGCTGACAAGAGTAATGCCGAGCGTTGGATCCTTGCTGCTGCCATTTGTGGAATGGGCTTGTCCCGATGAAAAAGCCCGGTCTATGGCTTGTGATCAGTGACCAGCGTGAACCGGTTGCCAAAAAGATAATCTTTAAACTTGGTCACACCGAAAACTAAGGCAAGCCCTTCTTTTTCCATCTGCGAGTAGTTTTTCTCTGCTGCTGTCAATGTTCTCGATCGAAAACCTATCGGGTAATCTTTGCCGTTGATGCGATGAGACAGCACTGCACCAAACCATACATGGAAGCGTCACATTCAAGCCGAAGTGGCTTACAAGGATCAAAGAATTAGACAGTTTGCCTTTTTCATAGCCTTCTTCGCTTCTTGAAATGCGGTTTCTTGCGCCTGTCCCCATTTCCAGGCAACTCCCTTCGTCAGCAATGCATACAGTGGTGCTAGCATGGTTGAGAGGTTGGGCAAGAATTTGGAGTAATACGTGATTAAGCCAAGAAAAGATTTCAACTGGCTCACCGAGGTTGGCGCCGGTGCACCTAGTATGGCGCCGAGGTTGTCTTGCAAAGGATGCAGGCCTTTTTCGTAGATGCGGTGGCCCAGAAATGTCACTTACTTTTCTCGGAATCTGCATTTGGTTCTATTCAGCTTCAGGCCACTGTCCTGCAGTCGTTGGAACACTTGTCGCAATACAGACATATCGTGCTTCTTTCCCGCGACGATAATGTCAGACTTTCACTCCTGGCAGGCCTCGGAGGACTGATTCCATGCGCCTTTGAAACAGAGCTAGGGCTGAAGCGATTCCAAAAGCGAGGCGATTGTAACAGTAAAGTTCCTTATGCGTGTTCAGCACTGCGATCTTTTTAGCTTCGTCGTCTAGAGGAAGCTGGTTGTATGCGTTACGTAGGTCCAACGTACTAAAGACTTCACCTCCAGCAAGCGCTGCGAAGATATCAACTTTCGGCAGAGAATACTGTTTCAAGTAAGTCGCTGAATTCACCGTTAACTTGAAGTCCCCGCAGAGTCTTATGTCACCGTTCTTTTACGCCACGGGAACTACCGGCGTTGTCCATTCAGAGACGCTGATCTGGAAAAGCACTCCTTCTTCCACTAGGCGATCAATCTCTGCTGAGACTTGGGAACGCATTGCATAAGGCACGGTCCGTGTTTTGCAAAAACAAGGCCGAGCGCCTTCCTTGATGTATAGTTTAACGGGAGGCCCTTCACAGCAACCCAGTTTGTTGTCAAACAGCTGCGAAAATTATTCAAGTAGGGCTTTCAACTGCGCATTATCTTGAACAAAGTTTACATACGCAGCACTTTCGGCGTCCAAAAGAGACACGCCGGCCTTGCGAAATTCGTCTATTGTACGCCGGCCGCAAAGCAGTGGTCCTTGACAGCCCACCACCACTAACGTACTGGTCACGGTTACTGTCCCAGACTTCACGTCCGGGGTTAACTTGCCAATGACGGGCAGGGGTCCAAGAACACATGACAGCCGCAGGGCAGTTTTTGTGAGAGTTGGCCACCGCCTACTATGTCTCTCGTATACACTCATTGGAATCACACTCACCGGCGAGCCAGTGTCGATTATCATGCTCAGTTTCTGCCCTCCCTACGTCAAAACCTTCTCGAGAGACCGTGAGATGTCCCTGTCGGTCGCACTTTGGGCCACCAAGGCAAGCATAATTTCTTCGCTCTCGCTTTCATCTGCTTCCACGACATATGCACCTGGCGTCCGGGAACGACTCCTGTGGCATACCCTGGCCAGGTGACCTTTCCTCCCGCACTGACGGCATTTGGTGTTTCGATGTCGGCACACGTTAAAATCATGTGGCCCGTCGCAACGTTCGCGCCGTGGGCGACTGCTTTCCAGGTTGCTGCTCGGCGGCCGGTACTCGCATCGTCGTAGTTGCTGCAGGGCGTTCATGGTACCACTTCCATTGCCCACGCCAGTCTCCTGCATGTCACGGACGTCTTCCTGCGCCTTCTCGGAAGCTCTGGCGAAGTCCTCTGCCTCTTTCCCGGTCAGCTTACGTCGCGTGAACTAAGAGCGCCGTGCGTCGTCGTCCCGGATACCGCAAACGATACGATCTCGTAACATACGGTCCATCGTACTACCGAAGTTGCAGCTTTCGGCTAGCCTCCCGAGTTCCGCGATGAAATCTCGCACACTCTCGCCTTCCTTTTGCTTCCGCATGAAAAACGCATAACTGGCTGCTATTTCATTAGCTTGCGGGTTGTACTGATCTTCCAGACATTCCGCAACATGGTCGTAGCTTAAGCTGTTGACCGGGGTGCTCGGATTACGTCCTTGTAATACCCATCCAACGCTGTCGCTCAGCGAAGAAATAAGCAAGGCGCGGCGCTTCCCGGGATCCGTTACTTCATGTCCCTCGAAGAAGGCTTCAACACGTATGCGGTACGTACCCCAGCTTCCCGCTGCTCCATCGAAAGCTGGTGGGTGAGATCCCATGCCTTCTGGTCGTCCGCCTTCAGCAGAAGATTATACCGGAGTAACATCCCATCCTCGTCGCCACTGAAGTAACGTAGCGGACACAGGCCAGGACCACAAGTAAAACAAGGTTTATTCCAAAGACATACGATCGTCGTCTTCGTCAGTCTACGAAGAGCTGTGTGCACGCGCCGTGCAGATGCGCCCAGCCGCAGTTGCGCAATTAGCGCGATACAGCAATTACAATGTTACACCACTTGCGTGAAGGCCAGACAGTGTAGTTACTGCGCACTTGAGTTTTACTCATTAGTGGGCTACATACTGTTTAGCATTACGCGTCTCTCAAGCTATGGTTTCCTCGTGAACTCTTTTCAAGCAGCACACCCTGTCTTCTTGAGATTGACATCACTGCTGGTTCATTTGGACTGAGTTAGTTTCCACACCATTGCCAACACAACTTTTCTAGTTACTGTGGTGATGGTAGGGCTGCAGCAGATTACCTGCTCTCTGCTAAGAAAGTGCCCCACATTTACATTCACTGCATTTGATTTTATGCTTAAATGCATGCACATCACCGAAGAAAATTGAACTAGTTGACTGATTCAACATGAAAGGTGAGGCATGCAGGCACAGACAACAGAAAAGAACAACACAGTGAAAATGCTGCTGTCAACTGAACAAAAGGCACATTGTGCCATTCCAGTAGGCAACTATGTTGAAAAAATGGAGGAGAGTTAACATTTTTATAAGGAAGGCCTCAAAGCTGTGTAAAACATTTTCTAGACACTGCGTCCGCACTTCAGCATAACCATATGTGCTGGGACTACTCCCCTAGATAATCAAAACTGTTGCTAAACCTTTGATCAAATCATTTTAATGCTTTTTTGACTGTGTGTTGGAGTGGCCACTGTTGCTGAATGTTTCAAAAGACAAGTCCATCATTTCGTCAAGTCGGAACATAATTGTAGGAAGGAGTGAAACAAGAAAAGAGATGTAAGTATTCCACCCATGCATTCCTTAATGCATGGGCTAAATAAAGTAGATATGGTATTAGCATTGCTCTTGCAGCTGTCGATAAGCTTCTAGCAAAACTTTAAGCTGCTACAACATTCCTTCGCTAGGGCACTATTCGCTCAAAAGGTCCATGTATCATTCACACTCTTCATTGTGATGCTGCTGCTATAGTAAAAAGAAACCCAATCTTTGCAGGTCATGTCCTGAAAAGTACAATGGTGCAAGGGGCCCGAATTTCTACAAGTGTTCTACAAGGATGCAATGAGACCACAAGAAAAGGCAGGTA
Organism: Rhipicephalus appendiculatus; assembly: GCA_030522465.1. NCBI lineage: Eukaryota > Metazoa > Arthropoda > Arachnida > Ixodida > Ixodidae > Rhipicephalus > Rhipicephalus appendiculatus. Next base: position 100,189 of record JALIZH010031288.1, on the reverse strand, counting down.
TGACACAAAGGAACAGGCACACCAATAAAAATGACTAATGTTCTTTGTGGGTGGGAGAGGGGGCATGCATTTGGCTGCTGAGCAGTGTGCAAAGATCAGAACACCTAAGTGTGCATAAACATGGACAGAGGTAGGTGATGATAACACAAGCGCTTACTTCCAACTCATCATTTATTCACGAAACTGCCCAATATGAGCACTTTCTCTCATGACGTCAGAAGAATGAAATCCTGACATCAAGTTAACATGCTCAGAAACTGTTACATTAGATCATAAAATAATTAAAGGCGTGCTGACGCACGACTGACTCGCTTTTCTAATCAAATCAGCTTCATTTATCTCCCTGACATCTTGGTTCTGTTTTCTCACTATTACCGGGCACAAATTGTACAACAGGTACGAGGCATCCTGTTCTTTAACCCGCACTTATGACAATGCACAGAAATATTTTAGTCTCGATAGTTCCCCACCCTCCTCTTGTGTTGCATAAGTCTGGTTCAGACGCCTACCAGTTTGGCCGATATAGCTGAAACCACATGATAGGGGAACTTCATATACCACTCCACATACACATTAATGAGAACTAGCACACAAAATTTCCAAGGAAAGTATGGGGATTTTATATGTAGTATTTTTGATATGAATGTGTAGAAACATAAGTGGACCCAAAGATAACTTGCTTCCGACAGGGACCGAACCTGCAACCTTCGAATTATGCGTCCGGACACGTAATTAGAAGTTTGCAGGTTTGGTCCCTGCTGGCGGCAAGTTATCCTTGTGTCCACTTTACTTTCTTCACATTTATATCGCAAATACTACAACAACATCCCCTATACTTTCCCACGCGTTATTGTCTGTTAGTTCTCATTAATCATAGAGAATTCTACTATTACCTTGAGGGAAAACTGGCAATCGACACTGTTCTTGCATGTGAATGCTGGTATATTTCGGATTCGAATTTGCTTCGTTCACAAAGGGCTCGGACACCTCGAAACAGCGTCTGGCTACAACGCTTTTTGTTTTTGCATTAAAGGTACACTAAAGTGAAACAATGAATCGGTTTAGATAGATAAATTAAATCTGACAAATCTAATGTTGTTAATTTCACCATAATATGTTAATTGTTAATAGAAGAAAAAATCAAGAACAAAGTTTCATGTTTAAATTTCGAGTTGAAATCTCCACACGTGCCATCACGGATTTCAAAGTCTGTATTGCATATTTTGGCGACATTGGCTCAATGAAATTTTCTGAATCTTGGTATGTTAAGTCTGTAGCCCCCCTCAGAGGACAATGTACGTCATTTTTACCGATCAGGAACTCTGTATGACCTAGTATACGACATAAACATTTATGGCGTCACGGCATTTGGTGCGGGAATTTCAAGGTGGCGTCGCCACACACTTTTTTGTCGTGAGTTTTCTTTCTTACCAAGCATCTTCTCACCATTAGAGTGGTGTTCTTGGTATTGTGAAGTTGTAATATACTAATACGCAAAAAATTGTTTTTCTCTTTAGTGTCCCTTTAATTTTGCATTAAAGGAGTACAAAATGAACCCACTTTTTTTTAGCATTGCACAGAAACGAGTTTTGTATAGCCTTGAGGACTTCTGTTTTGATGACCAGTTTTATGAAACGTAAAATGTTGCGAACGGCCGCTTAAGTTGGAAGACAGACGACACGGTCAGTGTTTGTTCTGCGACAGTTTGTCGTCTGATTCTTATTTAGCAGTTTCTTTACCCCCCTGCAAGCGAGTGAAATTTTTTTTGAAACTGTAAAATAGCTCAGTGGGATTCATTTATGAAGCTTTTATTTTAGAAAACCTTCATTTGCGTAGTCGTATCTGCTTTTTAGCCGAAGCCTCGCACAACACCAGCCAACACAAGCCTTGCAGACACATATACCGTCATTCCCATCGCGGCACAGCGCCTCTTAAGAAAATCGCATAGATGGTGGCACCAGATTTTCCTTGAGGTATTATTGTGAGAAACTCTATGTCATTAAAACTTTGTCTAACAAACGAAAACAAGCCCTTAAAATTCCTTATTTCCTTCATCCAGATACGTGATCCAAATGGGTCGCAATGCTTCATACTGCATGGCTGTTTTGTTTTCTTGAATGCATTTGTAATTTGGCAAAGCTTTTCCAGCTTCTCAGGAGTGAGAATCACCACTCTGATATTGCCACGGTTTACCATCTTCTTGAGGCAGTGCGACGTATTATGCGTGTACGGAAGCACAGCAGTGCGGATTCTATTTCCGTCCTGATAACATTGAGATGATTAAAAAGGTACGTCAGTCGTGTGTCAGCACACCTTCCATTATTTTATCATCTAAAGAAACAGTTTCTGGACATGTTCACCTGATCACGACATTTCAATCTTGTGATGCCGTGAAAGAAAGTGTTCATATGATGCAGTTTTGTAAATAAATGATTGTTTGGAAGTGAGTGTTTGTGCTGTCATCACCTCCTTCTGTCCGTGTTTGTGCAGGCCTTAGTCTTCTCTCATGCAAAACCAACTCACTCAAAAATTCTTGCTCTAGTGTTATCAGAAGCAAGAAAAACATTCCTTGGCAACAACATTTCAATGACTGGTAACCAGAGCCATCATGGTTCTAAAATCAAGCAGCTTTTCTTAGAATTAGTCTATCTTTCGAGCATTTACCTCTATAAATCTGTTCTTTTGTGCTATGAAAACTGTGGCAAGAGCCTGCTAACCCCAACATGATAGGTGATACGAGGTGGGTGCAACTCCGATATGAACTAAAGTATGACATAAATTTTTCATGAGTGAAAATTTTGGTGAAGTCGCAAAGTATAGTGTCAGTTTCTTCTTTCTGCTTCTGTTGTTCTGTTTATTGGGTGTAAACTAACTATCCTAGATTCAAGTATTGCTCAGAACTTTTAATGTGCTTTGCAATCCTACCTGACGTACATAGACGTGCCTACATAGTGAATGGGAACAAAGAAATGTTCATGCAAAGTAGGACTTCATGGAAGCAGTGTCAAGACTATGTGCAGGCAAGCAGCAGACAAGACTCTGTACTCCACTTCCTGCATTATTGGGTGCTTGCTGGCTTGCTGCAAAAGGGAATTGACTGGTGCCAGTGTTTGACTGTCCACCCACAAGGTGGATGGTCACAAAAGTCGCATGGGATTAACATTTCTAGCGCATAATGTCCTAAGGCATGCCATGAAAGGGGGTATCTTTCACTGGCATGAACAGCAAACGTGCTATGATAATTCTTCTCTAGGAATGCCGTGTCGTGGGCGTACGTATGCCACTTAGGGTGTGTTAGCGTTAGCCGTAGGGAATATGATACCGCCATTTCTTAATATGGCTGGACTGTATAAGAACTACATTGGCTTTGGACTTGTGTAATTTGAAAACTTTGCTCGGGAAAGGTGATCATCTGCTGAATATGAACCACAGAACATAGCATCCGAGCTACATGGCAGATCATGTGCTTTTGTTGGGTATATTATTGAAGTGCTTGTCGTGAAGGTTACAGACAGCAGAGTCTGAACCACAGGATGTTGTATCCAAGCTACTTGTTGAACCGCATGCCTACATGATTGGTGTTTTGTGTGAGTTCATTGTCCGCCAGTGAAGGTCACAGAAAGTGAAGTGTGATCGATGGCAGCAACCAGTGTGTACGTGACCATTGCAACGATGCATCAAAAATGCACTGAAAGTTGGGACCAGCACCCAGAGAAGCGTATAAAAATGGGCAACTCCTATACTTCGACAGTCTGCTCGGCTCCAGAGAAGATATCCACACTGGGCAACTCCCGGGACCCAACGCAGCGAACGGCTCGTCTGGAAATCCAACGCCCCCCTCATCTTTTTGGAGCCACCGTCGACCCATCTCACCAGGCTCAGGGGTCACTTATGAACGGCGGCGGTGTTGAAGGACTCTGCTGCACCCTGTTACGAATGTCATTCGCTTGAACTTAGTGGACTGCCTGCTGTAATTACTGGTTCAGCTCTTGCTGTTTGGCATCCATCCGATCTTGCTCATTGTCTGTACATATTTGAACTCTTATGTATGCTGCACTTATTCATTATAATTGTGGAATGTATAACTAGTCACCCTTGTTTTGAAGCTGAAGCTAACTGCTTTCTTTGTTGGGGATACCTTTATCATTGTTTAAACATATTATTAAAGCTTTTTGTTCATTGTTTGGAAAAGGCCCTTGACTCCTCTATACCGGCGATTGGCGCGAGCTATACACCTGAGGCCCAGTCCCGTGCCGCAACTGGGGAGGCGCCTGCGCTTCTGCCCCAAGTCGTGACATGGATATAGCTTTTTTCACCGAGTTTCACCAATATTTATAAAAGAGCATTCATTGCTCTTACCAATGTGCCAACAGGCTGATTTCCTCCTCCTGACGAAACTCGCGGATGTGCCATGCACTTGGCACATTGTATGATTCAGAATGAAAAGGATCGTGAATATAAAGTTGCAGTATAAGTTCTGGCAAACTTCGAAGTGTAGTAACTTGAGCAGTTCTTCCTGTAATGCCACTGATGATCACATTTAAGTTAACATTATTATACAATGTATATACGATAAGTTTGCCTTGCTGAACCACTTCACGAACCGTGCTACATTTTTATCTCTTACTGAAGCCGTGGTTCATTTTCGATTTGACACCCTGCACAAAAGCTGTGTGCAGCTCTTCTTTCCATCTGGTAGTCTGTAGAAATTGCCGAGCTTGGAAAAATATGTTTCAAAGACTATACAGTTGCAGATGTTAAAGGGACACTAAAGTGAAAAAAAAAACTAGTTAAGACTGATAACTTATACTTTAAAAACCCTGATGTTGTTATTTTCACCACCATCGACTTTTTAATAGATGAGAAAATCCATGTCTACGTTTCACTTTTAAATTTCTCATTGAAGATTGTGATGTGGACGTCACGAATTTCAAGATTTTCTTTGTATTTCAGTCACATTGGCTGAAACTTGGATGAAATTTCCTGAAACTTGGTATGTTAAGTCTCTGGCTCCCTCGGAAAGAAATGTACGTCATTTTTACCGATTAAGAAGTATGTAGGCCCTAGTAGACGCCGTCAATATCTACGACGCCAGGTTGACTGGTGACACCCCCTCTCACGCCTAGCCGTGCGTGGGTTAGCCGTATCTGGAGGAAAGCGTATGGTGGGAGTTGAGTTGAAGCTGGGTGCTTGGACTTTTTGAGGCCCCCCTGGCGGAGGCAACACACTCTCTTGGCCCCGGCTTCACGTAGACTACACGCCTGAGCTGACCCACCCAGGCGATACCGGCAGTAGTCGCATTTCCTGTCTCTCTCTCTACACAAATCTTCGTCTTTTTCTTTCACTTTGTAGCGACAGATGTTCTGAGCCGCGTCGATGCTGTCTCCACACCAACTGAAGAGCCTTCCATCATCGACGTCGGCCTACTCGCCACTCACCAGCGTGACGACACTGAACTGCGTACCCTCCGAAATTCGTCAACGTCGCTGAAACTGGAGGACGTCGTTTTGACTTCAGATGGTACATCGGTAGTGTGTGATACCTCTACTGGCACACCCCGACCTTTCATCCCGGCACCGCTTCGCAGACGCCTGTTCGATGCTGTACGCAGTCTGTCGCATCCAGGGATTCGCGCGACACAGAAGCTCATTTCCAGTCGCTAAGTTTGGCCTCAGCTCAACGCACAAGTTCGCGACTGGGTGCACGGCTGTTTGCCGTGTCAACGCTCCAAGATCCAGCTCGATCCCGTCCCTCCTGCGGTGTCCTTCCTTCCAACGGACGCGCGTTTCGACACCGTGCACTTGGACCTGGTCGGCCCTCTCCCACCTTCCAAGGGCTACAACTACATACTGACATGCATCGACCACTACACACGGGGGCCAGAAGCTACGCCCATCGCCGACATATCAGCGCCCACAGTTGCAGCAGCCTTCGTGTCGACATGGATTGCGAGGTTCGGCTGCCCATCGACTGCAGTCACCGATCGTGGTCGGCAGTTTGATTCGGCGCTCTTCAACGAACTCCTCAAGCTCTTCGGAACGACACGCCTCCGCACGACCTCTTACCACCCACAAACAAATGGGCTGGTCGAGCATTTCCACAGGCACCTCAAGTCCTCCCTCATGGCACATGGATCACCAGAGAAATGGGTCGTGCAACTACCACTCGTCTTGCTTGGCATTAGAGCTGCCATCAAGAGCGACCTGGGCTGCTCATGCGCCGAGTTGGTCTACGGTAGTTCGCTACGCCTGCCATGCGACTTCTTCGATCCCCCTGCCAAAACACCTGTGCCAGTAGCCGGAGACTACGTTTCCGAACTGCAGGACATCTTGCAGCAGATGCGACCAGTGCCTACACGCCCACACGAATCGAGAGCTCCTTACGTGTCTCTGCAGCTCACCTCTGCTACACACGTTTTCGTGCGCAACTGTGCCGTGCGCAAGCCTTTGCAGCCGCACTACATCGGGCCGTATCGAGTTCTGGAGCGTCGTCCGTCGACATTCGTCGTCAACATCAACGGGCGGCTCGACACAACTGCTCTCGAACGTCTCAAACCTGCCTACTTCAAATCAACGTTGCCATCGGCCCCACCATCGTGCGACGCTACGCTGCTGAATCGCGGATCGCTGCCTTCTGACGCCGCACCCAAGACATCGCGTCTCCTGGAGTTGCGATCGTTCGTCGGACTTTCCTCCTCTCTAGGGGGAAAGCCCTCTGTAGCGGCAGCAGCATCGGCGTCGTAGAAGAAGACGAGACGCTCGCTCTTGCACGAGGCAGGTGCCGCGGCCACGGGCCTGCGCGCGCTAGCGTTCGAATCAGTCAGTAAAATACTTGTGATCACAGCGGTCGTGTCGGGCTCTCTCTCTCTCTTGTAAGGCCGAGACTTCGCCGGTCTGCAAGGTCGCACATTCGCTACAGTGGTGACCCGGAGAACGCGCTCACGGGACCTGGTGGTTCGGACGCCAGCAGCTGCCGCCGCTCCGTTTCGGCATTCCAAATAAAGTGGCGAGATCGGCACGGCCACGTCGGCCGCCTTCACGACGACGTCTCTCGTCTCCTGTCAGTCGCTACAACTTTTACTGTTTCCTATCCTCTCCTCTCTTTTATTTACTTTCAATATTCCTGGTGGCAATGGTTAATCGTGTGTTATATCCAGCCTTGGGTATATATGTTGGGTTATAGTAGTGGTGTATAGCTGATGTGTGTAGGTTCTTGAGACCTGTAGCAACCCCATGTTAGGCATGGGAGTGGGTGGCTACCACTGCTGCTGAATTTCGAAACCATGTTATAGCAGAAACTGTCCCCCCACCTTACATATCAGTCTGTCAAAAGAGGTCGCACCGAAGCAACATTACAATTTAATCTCCGATCCAACCTAAACCACTTTCCTTGTCTCCGTGTTCTGCACAGTGAAGGAACAACTAATATGCACAAACTTTCCTTTCTTGGTGTTGAAATCTCTAGTAGAAACAATTGGCAAAGACTACAAAACCTCAAAAATGACCAGTGCAGACTTCCTGATCGAACTCGGAAAGAAAGACAAATGGAAAAGCTGTACGATCTTGTCAGCATTGGCGACGTTGATGTTATGAGCACTGCTCCTCATTCGCTAAACACATGTAAGGGTTGCAAATAAGTTCTGCGGAAACCCGCAAGGTGGCGGAAGGGTTAATAAAGGGAAAGTAGACAACCACCCATTTGTAGCACAAAGCCACAAGGAAATCCATACGGATTTGTCAGAAAGAAAGCTTCTTAGTTGCCGAAAAATTCGTCCTGGTCCGGGGTTCGAACCCGGGACCAACGCCTTTCCGGGGCGGTCGCTCTACCAATTGAGCTAACCAGGAAGCTAGCAATTGGCAGCGCGAGGGCGAATTCATCGACAACTCGAAGCACATGGACACAAGTATTGCAAATAAGTTCTGCGGAAACCCGCAAGGTGGCGGAAGGGTTAATAAAGGGAAAGTAGACAACCACCCATTTGTAGCACAAAGCCACAAGGAAATCCATACGGATTTCTCAGAAAGAAAGCTTCTTAGTTGCCGAAAAATTCGTCCTGGTCCGGGGTTCGAACCCCGGGACCAACGCCTTTCCGGGGCGGTCGCTCTACCAATTGAGCTAACCAGGAAGCTAGCAATTGGCAGCGCGAGGGCGAATTCATCGACAACTCGAAGCACATGGACACAAGCATTGCAAATAAGTTCTGCGGAAACCCGCAAGGTGGCGGAAGGGTTAATAAAGGGAAGCTTCTTGAACTTGAGTGACAAGGAGCTCCTTGAGGGCTTCCAAACCAAAATGTGATTAAAGTTCAATGAATAACAATCAGCTGAAATGACGAACAGCTATCAACGAAACGTATTCTAAGTTTCGGCCCAAGCACTCTCCTCAGCACTCTCGATGCAGGATACCTTAAGATCGATTGAAGTAAGGTAGCAAATTGGGCTAGTTGCAACATACTCATGACCACCAGCGTCACAGAAACATGCCAGTGTTACAGAAACATTTGTTGCAAGTGGTTGATCCTTTTCTTGTTCGTAACTCGGAAGAGGGGCCGGCGGTGTTGACAGAGCGCTTCCCAACAAATTCTTCTGCGTTTAGCGCACGCGTGCAGGACCTGTTTTATTCATTGCCACATAGTTGCCTCACGAGCTGCATGAAAGATGCTATCGTAGTGGACAATGATGTTTTCAGCACTAGTATTGGTATTCCGGTGTTGAGATTCCTAGAGCTATTATGGTTTGATTTATGCTCGACGGTTGACTCTTTTGGGCAGTCTGGATATACATTTCAAAAATAATGAGAGTGGAAACAGACGGCACATTCACACATGTACACACCCTTATATACAAGCAGCAAACTCGTACAGTGCTACACAGGAAGTGCTGTACATGTTTGATACTTGTATATGGATGTGTGTGCATGTGTGACTGTGCCGTGTGTTTGCGCTTTAATTATTTTTGAAATTATCTACCAACTAGCCCAACAAAGAGTTCTTCTGTATGTACAGTGACGTCCACTCTTAGGGTGAACACGGCTCAGCGTGGCAGCGCTCTGCGGAGCGCCAGTGCCGCCGGCGTGGCCGCGCATCGAACCGAAGTGGCGCAGGCGCACACGAGCGCGCCGCTCTTGCTGTACTACAGACAAGCAAGACCGGCGCCTGGCTACCACAGAACGACACGCTCGAGCGATGTAGCAGACGACGTAAAGCAGCTCCAGTGTGTCCGTGCGCGCATGCGCCGCTATGCTTCGATGCGCGGCCGCGCCGGCTGCACTGGCGCTGCGCGGAGCGCGGCCACGCTGAGCCGTGTTCACCCTAACTGTGGACGGTACTGTACTGTCCGCGTCAAATGAAACCCGAACAGCGACAAGCATTCGCAGTGGTATAGTGCGTGCCGTCTAGTTATCACCATGGACAGGCGCGCATGTATGCGAAGTGCCGCCGAACTGGATGCGCGCGCCTGTCAGTGGTGATAACTGGACGGCGCGCACTATACCACTGCGAATGCTTGCCGCTGTTCGGGTTTCATTTGAAGCAGATAGTACAGTAGTCGGGATTTGCATTGGGTCAAAAGTGGCCCCAGTTCTAAGTGATCTTTTCCTTGGAAAAGTAGACCCTAGCTCTTTAACGAGATTTTGAAGGTATTCCACGACATGTTTTTGGATACATGGGACGGTTATTTGGTGTTTGTTGATCGTGCTGATTTCATGCGGTCTATGATCCATCTTACAATTCCTCGATCTTTCGCCCTGGTTCCGGAGGGACCATGTTTGCTGAACATATTCCCTCCGATTCGCAAAACCACTTTCAAGTTCTATTATTCAGCCCATTTCAAGATTGTTATGAATGGTTGGGCCATGTCTTGTCTTTGCTCAGCTTTAAAAAAGTCCTGTGCCTGTTTAAATATTGTTCCTAAGGATGACTAACAGGAGATGAGATGAGGCGTGTTTTACTTCAATGCAGTTTGTTGATTCACCAGTTGAATGTGCAGATCATGATGAGAGTTATGTCATGACGTTATTGCAATGTGCCTGCTGAGGATGACCTCACTCATTAACTCATTTAATGGTGCTCATGTTGTACGTGAGAGTTTTTTATGCCAGATTGACAGGTTAGAAGCGACTGGTTTCTCACGCTTGGTCCTTGCATCCACCTCACAGCGGTTATTACACCACTTGAGGCGGGAACAAAAGGAGGGTCTAGGTGCAGCAGATTAGCCCTCAAATGGGCGAAAAAGGATTGCCATTATCCACTGTCTACATTCTGTCTCACGCTGCTTGAGGAAGATAGCCGAAAATTAATGACGTAAATGTCATCGTTAGTGCTGGCGAAAAACCGGGAAGTCTGTGTGCAAGTGTTGACGGAAGAGTGCAGAGGTAGTGGGCAGCTGCCAGTGGTTTGATTCCGAAACATAATTGGGATGTAATTGTCACTGCCCTTCACCTGTGCCCTTGTACTTGAAAGTTTGGCACCATTGCCTTGCAATCTTGAAATGATCCATGTGCTTTTCATGGTACAGTCGTTATCACAATATATTGATAATTTGATAAAATTGCCTTTCTAATGGCGACACATTCTTAGCCCATTCTGTTGAAAAAGTAAGAAAAATGAACCTATTAAGGAAGAATGAATGGCGCTTGAACTTGGCTGCTGACTTGTGGGAGAAGACAAAGAAGCAGGGAAGAATAGAACAGCTGGCCCAATGAAAAGATGTCTGTATTCCTGACAGCAATGGCTCGGTGGCAAATAATTGGTGAATCCTAACTTCGAGGTTGAAGCAGCATGACACTAATATTCACGAAGCAGCATGATGCTGTCACTGTCGGTGCCCGGCATACTAGGTCTGTCTTGCTAAAGAATTGTGTGCACGCTTCCTTAGTAATTCCTGTTTGTGACCACTGTTGCACCTACTAGTCGTACCATCCATGGACAGCGTCCATGCTTCCTCAGTGGTTTCATGGCAGGACTTGACTGTCACTGTGCTTCCACATTATGCCAAGAATGCACCGAGGCTGCAACCGCCTGGGAATGTCGATTACTTTCCCACGGCATACATCCCACGCCGAAGATACTGCCAACATCTGAGCTGCCGAGGGACACCGTTGATGCTCCTTTGGCTTTGGATGTTGCTGCCGTGAGTGCTGTGACTGCCACATACTGCATGGATGTGATTCCTGGCAATTCGGGCACCACACCTGACGGCATTGCTGAGAGCATGCGTCCCGTCACACAACTGTCGGAACAGCTCAACTACTTGGCGTTGTCATCCTGCCTGAAACGTTTGCGTCCATCCTGAGTACATCTCTTCTGTGTTTCTTTAGCACAGCCATGCATTATGTTTCAACGGTTTCCCTTGCCTCCTTCACCTCTCTCAAAACTTCCAGAGTTCTGCAGCTTCCAAGACAATACTGGCAGTTGGCTCTCGCCTTGCCGGACCGCACAATAACAAATGGCACATGGCTGTCAAGTGCCTTCGTGGTGGCGCTGAGCCATGACATTAGTACAAGGGAATGAAGCCACAGCCGTGGGCTGCAGTGAGAAGATGGAAAGTCAGATTGTCTGTCTACCCAAGAAAGGGCTCAATATTGCCACGCGCGTTTCTTTTACTGTATTCGGTTTCCGCCCACAAAGACTATCAGCAATGCTCAGCGCAAACCGCGCCTCATTTTTCTAGAAGCTTAGCGTTTATTGCAGATCGTTGTGTTAAGATTGCGCGCAAGACGCGAACACGCGAGCTTATTCCAGAGCTTTCGCGACAACCAGCGATAAGACTGGAATAATCGATGACACGCGTATAAATGCCGACGCGCTTCACCGCTTGTCAGTTTGATCGACGGCCGACGCTCCGTTCGCCGCTATCAGTGCCAGTGTGTATTGCTGTAATCTGACTTTCAGTTTACCGGCCACAAGTTCGGTCTAATAAACAGTTTCATCTTGAACATACCGACTGCTGCTTGGGTCAACGTCACGACCACGTGACAATATGGAGTGGAGTACCTGGATTGTCAATACAGCTGCGCCCACCAACCTCTCTACAGACCAGACACCTTTGCAGAATGTTCTGCAACGGACACCAGGGACAAGTTGTGTTCTCCATCACAGATCTTGGACTCTACATTGCCACTCACCACACAGGGACTACCTCTTCCATGCCACTGCATTTGGCAATGCATCCTCCAAGCTCGGCAGTACGCATGGAGATGCCAGCTCCTGTTATGCCTGAGACGTTGCAAGTAAACGAATTAGGCAAGTACATGGCAACCAGCTATGTGCCATCAGACTCATTGAAGCTGCATCCAATCCACAGATTGGAGCGCAGATATTGGCCAAAATGCAGTGTCACCATGCACTGGTCTGGATCAAGGAGTGTAATGTGAATGTGGCTGACATAACAAACCTAACAGTAAAGCTATGCAAATCCGCTGAGCTCGTTTTCTTTGAACATGACATTTCCTGGGCTCCAAATTCTAACTCCAGCACGGAACCACGCATGCAGAGGCGTTCCCACTCTACTAAAGTATGCCTTGCTGAGAGAGTTTGAGGCGACCAGGACATGAAACATCAAATACCTGTCTCGAAGATCTGTCTACACGTTATATTCCTTTCTCTTGGATGACAAGAAAAAAAAGCTGTTCCCTATGTGGTTCCACAAAACAATGGATGCCAATTACTCGGCAGCATGGCACATTCCGCCTAGCTTTTGCAGTGGGGGTGCGTTTTACGAGATTTGATTAATCATCTTCAGAGCTGTGGAGACGCACTTAACTATTGATGATACGGTCTCTCTGTGGCCTAAGCAAATCAGCATGGTCAACCAACATTCACTGTCAATCTCTTATAAAGCATTCAGAAATGCGATAGTGGAAGCGACAAGTACAGCCTTCCAACAATAGCCAGTGCAGTCCACCAGAAACATCTGCACTTCGCCATATCTAGTCACAGCGGGACCAAGTTCTGCGAAGACATCAGTGAAACAGTCAATTCTACCCACCAGAGGCATTCCGGCAGCTTGCCATGCTAAGTTGCAGCGTGGTCAATTGTAACGAAGACGAAGCGGCACTTGGGCTTGGGTGCTGACTCATGAAAGAAAAAGCATAGCAGAATTGAACAGCTCGCTTAACGAAAGATTGTTGTGTCTGTTGCCTTCACGACAACATATGAGGAGGTTTTTTTCGAAATGAGCTCAATCCACAACTAAAACTAGCTCAAATAAGGCTCCAGTGGCACGTAGAAACTCAACTTTCCTGTCAAACAGTATTAATAAATTAATAATAATAAATAATAATTTATTACTACTTTAGGGGAAAGTTGAGAGTATTTACGTGCCAACGAAGCCTTAATTGAGCGAGTTTCGGTATTGGAGTAACGCTTTCAATTGGGCCAGTTGGTGCAATCTTGGATATAGCTCATTATTGGATATTGGTATTGGTATTGGATATAGCTCATTTCGAAAAAAAGCTCCTCATATACAATATTTAACAGCACGATCCTGGTTTTCTCTGACCTTTCAAGAACATGAATTACTTACACATTGCTTTTATTGTAATAACAGTGCTCAGGTCCTCTGTGCGTGACTTAGCTGATGTTGCATGCATTGTACACACTTTTGTTTTAAATGCGAAGCATTTCTTTGTGTACTGCAGGCATTTTAGAGTGTCTATCTGCGTATCTATCTATCTATCTATCTAGCCGCCTACGTCTGGGTGCTCTCGTGATCACTCCCTAACTTGGGGTAAAGCAAAATTAATATGGGAGGGTAAGATGGTTTGACGAATATGACTCGCTGGTCATGACATGAATAATGTGATAGTCCTGTCGCGTACATCGTCAAACCCTTTCAGCCAGACATGTGTGGCACATACCCATATACCACAGGCGGGCATGTGTCACATGTATGCGGGTATGTGCCACACGTGATTGACAGTTTCTATCTACCGAGGAACGGCGAGACCAGACATTGGTAATTTTAACGCGAGAGCATTAAGAAAAAAAATTGGCCGCGTATCTGCGTGCTTCGCTGCAAATGTCATCGAAAGACGATAGTCTTCTGCCGGTCTCATCCGCGGCCACCTGTGATGCTGTTCTCGACCATTTCCGTCCTGGCATGACCAAGCGTCTTCTCGCCGCAAGCGCGGTGTTTTTGGCAGCGTGTAAAAAGCTGAGAAGGCGCGCAGAGCGACCACGAAAAGAGATTCTCTTGTTTGCAGCGACGAGGGCAGACTGCGCCAGCTATCGCGCGGCGGATGAAACACGCGGCACTTCGCGCGACCTCGGAGATAGACGACGGCTCTTCGCTTTTGCAAAGCAGCCCGCATTTTCAGCGCAGCCTAAGAAACACTAGGGTCTTCAGAATTAAGTATCTATGTATTTTCTATAAAAGAACACACCACTTAATACTTCCGTAATGTTGTTGCGCCTCAGATATGCGTAATATTTGCTTTTTGATCGACAATGTTCACAAGTATGCACAAAAACGACTGATCAAGTTGGCTGGGCGTTCAGAAAGCAGTCAAACTTTGGCCAGCCGCTGAATCGTGCGACGTGCCGACAAACAGACAAACAGACAGACGGACAGACAGACAGACAGACGGACAGACAGACAGACCAAAATTTCTCCGTTTAGGTATCCCAAGAAAGACTATCGTCTTTAAAAGCTGACATTGGCAGCGGTGACCCGAGGAATGCAAAGAATAAAGGTTAAGGTCCCAGCAGGAATCGAACCCCAGCATTCTGCGTGGCAATCAAGTATTCTAGATCAGAGCCATGCCAGGTCTCGGAACTGCTTTTCAAATAGACCCTAATGTTTGTGAAACGTCAATTGTAGTTGCAGTGCTGGCTATTAGGTGCGAAGCAGCTATTTGACTCACGTGTGTAACGCCGTACGTTACGTGCGACCGTAGGAATGCGCCGCAACGCGTTCCCCTCGCCGTATGTGTTGGAGCGTTGCCAAGTAGGTCACGCCACAGCTGCGCGTGACGTCACGCTCCCCTCGCACGCTTCCCTCGCTCCGCCCGCTCGCAACACCTCTGAAATGTCACTTCTCTCTCGCTTCACCCTCTCCACCGCCCGCAACGCTCGACCGCATGTCGAGCGGAAACACTCTTTCGGCTCGTTTATCTGCGATGACGCCCGTTTCAACGGGTCAACGCCGTGCGTACCGCTGCTGCTTTGCATCCCATCAGGGTTCCTTCGGGGAGATGGTCGAAGTTTTTCCACTTTTCTAAACGTTACATATGTACTCCTATGATACAACTGTCACGTCGGGTTAACGCCAGTTGTCGTTAAGCACCATCCACTGAGGTTGATTTATGTGCAGTGTCCAGACTACCATCCTCGCGAGAACAAGCGCTACGTATCAGCTTACCACTTCTGGTGTTGATAATATCCATGTTGGTGTTGGCATTTTTACGCAACTGTAAACAACTGGTTATATAAAACATATGCAACTGTTAAACATGTCTGCTCATAGAACATTTGTACATATCCTCAGCGTCATTTCGTAACGTTTCGCTAAAAAAACTACAACACAGTCACCTTTCATCTGCATGCTTCACATAACATCGATTCCCAAGGTACGAGGGATCTGCCAAATTTTTGTCCTATTTTTATACTGTTCCAAATTTGGGATATCATGCTAAAGAATTCAGTTTCCTTTTTTCCTTAACCTGCTCCAAGCTTGCATTTTGGTGCAGGTTAAACTTGCATTTTTGTGGAGGTTAATCCTATTGCAGCTGTTGCATACCTGCTTTTCCAGCACCTCCTCTAGCTGTCACCATGCTAAACGTGTTCGCTCTTCTTGTTCATTCAAGCATAGCACATTTCATGCAGTTTGGCTCAAGATACACCCAACACCAAAAGTTTATGGTATGTTGGCTCCTCAACAAATTCAAATTTCTTCTGTATTGGGGCATAATGCTTCTACTCTGGCTGGTGACTGTAGACATTTGTCATGTGTTAGGTTCGAACGTTAAATACTGTCACTGAAATAATTGTTTCAGTGGCATAGTCAACGAAACCGTGTGGTGGAAAAACATTCCTTCATTATTTCTAAAAATAAATTAAAGAAAGACCGTACAATGAAGAAGGGAAAAAAACAAGAAACGGTGTCTATACAAAAAGAATATAGAAGAGTTTAGATTAAACTACAGAAGGTAATGTTCGGTGAATTAACAAAAGTCCGTCTCACAGTTCGGCAGTCGTAGACGTTGGGGAGTTGTGCTGATGCTGCGGTGAGACATCGGTGATGTCGGCTTCGGTAGGGCAGCAGCGAGGAGAGGGCAGGTGCTACGTGGAGACACGGTTACCGGGTCCCTGGAAAGCCGCCCAAGTGCACCCCGGAGACCATTACCACGGCCACGTGGTACAGCGGGCGTCGTCCTTGCCGGTCGATGAGGTTACCCTCGAGTCTGCTGGCTCGGGTCCGGAACCCAACTGCCTTGAACCGCCTCGAACAGACAGCCCCGCACGTCTCTCCTTCCACGTTCCAAAGCACAGCCACCTCGTCTTCCTCTTTCTTCTCCGCCTTCTCCCGTCCACAGCATTTCCTTTGGGTGCTCTTCTTTTTCTTCACCCCGATGCACTTCACGTGGTTTCGGTTTCGACGTCTCACCGATACAGATAGCACAACACTCAAAGTCCAACAGTCACAGTCCAAGTCAGAGTCCAATACTCATCACAACATTGCAATGGCAACTACAGGCTGGAAGATTTATTTAGTGGTTATGCTCTCAGACAAGCTTTCTCGAACATTTCACGTGTAGCAAACGTTTGCTGATGGGTGTACGACATGTACCCTGGCAAGCCCTTGTGTGTATGAGCCTAGATGAGTGCAACATCGCATTGAAGGGCGGCTTTGTGTGCGATAATTCCTGTGTGCCAATGCATCCGGCTCCATAATCGTCTTGTACTGCTGATTTAGTCACTGATCGCAGTAGAGACCAAGAGGATAGTGAGAGCCAGCATTATGGCTACCTTTTCTGAGAATAGGGTGCATATAGCTGACCTTGGAGTGACCACCGCGAGAATGAATTTATGTGGGTGTAAGGGATATTCTGTGCCGTCTATGTGTCAGCACACCTCCAAACGTGGTTGGGTCGGTACTTTAGTGTTTGGTCGAGTGTACAGTCTTATGTCAGGCCTGCTTGTACATTGTATCAATACTGCTTCCATTGAGAGAAGCACATCTAACTTTGAGCCTGCTTTTGTACGTTCCCTCTAAAATGGACATTTCTACATCGGCCAGGATTGCCAAGAGCACTAAAACGTCTTAACAGTAGTTGAATGTAGGATTGTTAGTTTATGCCTATTAAAGATAACAAGAGAAGCAGAAAGAAGAAACTGACAATGTACACCTTTTCGCTAAATGTGAACTAGCGGGATATAGCCACAGTTGTTCTAACACAAAAACATGTTTAATCCTCCAAGAAGCTGCTTGCTTTTGAAAGCACATGGTTACCAGTCCACTCAGTCTTTATTGATTCTGAAGAGACTGATATAGCAAACTGTGTCCACTGGCTCTGTTGGCAGCGAATATTTTTTTGCCTTAGGTTTATCACAGTTAATTTTCCTGTTCCTTTGTGTTATGCCCATCTTTTCTTGGAGTTTTCACGGCATCGTTGTGGAACGCATGTAGAAATTTGGGCACCTTGCACCATGCACCTTGCGCTGCATTTTCGTGATTGCGGATGTGTACCAGGTTCTCTGACACATGTCATTTTCAGACAGGAGAATAAATTAACTAGGGAGATTGTCCAAGCCTTTTCGATGAAAGAGAAAGGCGACGCCTGTGTCAGTCAGCCTTCACTGAATCTGCTGGAAAGTGGATGTAATCTATTGCAGAAATCTGGCATCATACCAAAGTGACTTTGTGGTGCTTTTCGTGGGCTTTTGCGAGCCGTCTGCGCAAGTGTGCGCGCATGTGCGTCTTCTAACGTGGTTTTCCTTTTCCACTATTTTTTGTAATAAATTCAGTTTCAAGTTAGCGCTCGCTGTGTCCACTCTTTTTCGTAAGTCCTTGTTTTTGGCGCTTTGAAGTTGTTACAAAACAGGGATAAAAAAAGACACGAAGACAGACAAAGAAAGAAACAAAGAGGAACAAAGGTAGAAAACGAAACGGAGAGAGAGAGAAATATAGAAATAGAGAGAAAGACGCTGTAAGAGAGAAATAAAGGAGAGAGAAATAATGACAGAAAAAGCGAGAGAGTGAAAGAAATAGTGAAATGAAGAAATGAAAGAAACATATATTAAAAGAGATAAAAAGAAACAAGAGATAAAGAAAAACACAGAGCAGAAAAAACAAAAACATAGAGAGAAACAGTAAGGACACCCAACTCCACCGATCCTTCAGACTTGGCACCAACAGAGCGATGCTGCCCCAATTGTCTTTTCTTCAGATAGCCCATATAAGGAACTTGTGAGTGTTATTGGGCGTTAGCATGTTAATGAAGACGGGTCTTTTCTCAGTTTCATGATTGCGACAATAACAGCCCGTGCGGCTGGAAGATATTCGGCGGCCGAAAGGAGTGCAAGCAGCGTCATTTGAGTGGCTGTCTGAAGGTTGTTAATCGTGTCCTACTCGCCCCTCTTAGCTTACGGTGCAGAGCTTTTGCGCGTATTTAAGGCACTTCTATTCTCGGCAGCGTTAAAGGAACAGGCAACCACTCAGAGCACGCATTGATATAATCCCAGTAATCATGTGTTGTATTGTCTAGAACATACCCTATTTTTCTCGTTATACGGGGATCTAAATTTTTATTTGTGCACTGAAAAGTACTTTTGGCACCTCTCACAAAAAAAAAACAAAAAAACAAAAGAGGCACTTGGAGACGATCACGTGACATTTTACTGGTTTACGCTATTCTCTCTACATTAGCATTAAAATATAACGCAATCCTAATTCTAACCTTTTCTAAGTTAAACCCTGCAGATATGCCTTCATTTGTACTGAGCAGAATAGCGGCGCCGCCTTCGCTTGACGTATGATGCGGTGATGAACGTGCTGAACGCATGATCTGGTAGCATGACCTGGCGGCAGCTGTCGACGAGTTCGAGAAGTACAAAGAGCACCTCGTGGCCTCCATGATTAGCTGCCCCAACGCGTCTCCGGAGGGAATCGTGGAGGACATGTGCGCGTGGCTCTCGATGCGGCAATACCCCTGTCACACGGCCACTACCGAACTCCATTTCACTCCGTTCAGCATTTGACTATCTCATGGAGCATTACGAGAATGGAGTTGTGGCCGTGCTACACGGCTCAGCGCAAGCTTTCGACGGGAGCCGCATGGGGCAGAAACGGCGCTGCGGCGCATGTCGAAACGTCCCATTTTCCACTTATGTAGTCACCTTTAAAGCATCGTAGACGTGTTTTTTTGTGTGTGTGTGTGTGTGGAATGTTATCTAATAAAATTAAAGCTAGAAAGTATGGAACATGTTATTGAAAGATTTGTGTTCTCCAAGCATGGGCAAGTTGAAAGCAATGCTGGCCACACTGCGCTCTTTTTAGGGTGAGACACCTGTGGTGAGCGTACAGTACGTCAGCGCGACAGTTCGTTGTGTTGTCTGGTTCACTGCAGTTGTGCGCTGTGAAATTGTGTGCTGCGCTCCTCCTCAGCTGATGGTCCGAGCGACGGGGCAGACGAGGTGCTGGGGTCGCCCATCTCTGCTGCACTGTGGACGTGCGTGTGCCTCGCACGTGTGTAAACAAGCAATATGGCAAGCGTTGGTGTAGAGGGTGCGCGTGCTGATGTCCTTAAAAAATATAATTAAAGCTTACACTACGTGGTGTGTAATGCTACGCCTAACAGAATGTAGTGTTAAAATTTATAATTTAGCTGATTGAGACGATTTTGTTAGCGCGGTTTTCTTCGTAGCAGTCACTATCTGGGAACGAGAGTACCGTAAAACGGGGTTACTTTGTGACTGCAGGCAGGGGCGTAGCCAGAAATTTTTTTCGGGGGGGGGGGGGGGCACCCCTTGATTTCGGGAAGGGCACCTCCTTGAAATGGCCATTTTTCGCTATGTATGTCATGGCGAAAAAAAAATTTCGGGGGGGGGGGGGGGCACGTGCCCGGTGTGCCACACCCTGGCTACGCCACTGACTGCAGGGGTTACTTTGTGACACGCGCTCGGTTTTCTGTACTTTAAATCGTGCGCCACGACCAGGCGCTGCCGAAAAACTATAAGCCACTCAACAAACTCGCCTGACATGCCGTGTCACCTAGCGGCAGCCGGCTGAAGCTCCCACGCTCCGGAGCCCCTCTAGACGCCGACATGTTCAATGGAGTTTTAGCGCGCATTGTTGAAGCACCGTAAACTTTGTGCGCTCGACCCGTCCGCACGAGAAAAACAGCGAAAACAGGTATGTACTTGTGATTGTTAATGTGTAGGTTAAAATAAACTGTAATATAAATTTAATCAAGTCACGTATGTTGAAGTTTATAGAAAGCAAACTGAAATGTTGATACTTCGCGGGGTAACTTGTGACACGCCAACTGTCACAAAGTTACCCACTCTGTTTTTAATTTAAATTATATGTTATTTTGTTGAAAGGAGGAAGATGCTCAACATCCCAGCGGGGAAAAGCGTTTCGGTTCCCGATGTAGAAGAAGCGAAGAGGACAGGAAAACCGACAACCGGAAAGAAGGGCAGCTCTTCCTCCGGTATCAGAGCTAGACGACCTAGGAAGAGGTCTTCTCTTGACGACAGCCCCGAAGAAAGCACTGACAGCGATTGTACATAACGCAAATGAACTTTTGATGGGGTAACATTATGCAAATCCCTTTTTTTTAAATCATATTCAGCCAAAAACAACGTTGTCACAAAGTTGCCCCACACGACGGGGCAACATTGTGACAGCTTTTAACCTGAATGAAGCCGTTTATATTAAAAATGCGGATTTGTGGAACATACCATCGTGTGAGGGAATGTTTCAGCAACGTTATGCCACTATTCATTCGCCTTTATGTTGATAATTATTCAGCGAGAGAATGAAAACGTACGAAATCTGTCAGAAAATAACACCATTTTAAGGTACTTCATCGAGCCCAAATGGTCGTTACCGGACTGCATTCTCCAAACGCTCCATTTGACTTTCTCGGCGAAATGCGGACCGTGTGACGCGAAGCGCATCTCCCTAGACGAACCGACGTACGAGAGAAATGGATTTCGGTGGTGACCGTGTAACAGGTGTATAAAGGGTCCTCACATGACGACGAGCGTTAGGAAAACTGATTCTACATGCACTAATAGCGAAAGTTGGGCTAGTTGGTGGTTCATGCTTGGGATGTAAAAACAGCGCACAATCGTCAAATCATCAGTCCTTGTCTATATTTTGCGCTGTTTTTACATCCCAAGCATGATTCTACATGCTTTTTATATTCAAGAATGTCAGCATGAAGGTGGTTAACCACAGATTCTCTCCCTTCTGTGCAAACAGATCCTTGGCCGCAATGCGAGGAGGGCTGTCAGCACAGCTATCACGTCACACCTTTGCTGGAGGACGCTTACGCGCACAATAGAGGCTTTGCAGATCTAAAAATAGTGCGTATAAAATAATCACGCGTTTCCGGATCAATTGAAAGAAAAAATGCTTATCAGCCCCTTTACAGGACGGTTACATAGCTAATTTTGTTGGCTTTCGCGGTCGAGTGCTTTGCGTTCCTCGATTTCTTTGTATGAGCGGAACGTTTCAACGTAATGATTCGGTGTAATGCAACTAAAAATATTCTCCAAGTGGGCACCATGAGCATCTGCCTGCTCTTCCTAGCTGCTTCTTTGCTCATGGACAACCGATAGGTTTCTGTCCCTTCAGACTTCTCAGCCTCACTTTTCTTTCCTGCCTGTACAAATTGACTCCAGAGAGAAATCCCTCCCACCTTCTTCTCAGAATTTCAATAAGGACAGACTATGCCCCAAGCTTTATGCTGCTTATTTTGAGCCTATCTGTAGACTTTATTCGTTTGGATGAATAACCACTTCTTTCGGGGATGAACTTTTGTTAGAGTGAGTGATAAAAGCAATCAAATAACTTCAAAGTTATTGCGCGATGAAAACACGGACAAAAGAAGACAAGTACAAAACACAGCGCTGTGTTTTGTACTTGTCTTCTGTTGTCCGTGTTTTCGTCGCGCAATCACTTTGAAGTCATGGATCACCAACTTGCCCAAAATGTTGCTCTCATTAAGTTCAATCTAGTAAGTCACTGCGTCATCTATGCTGAAATTCATTGAACTACTACAAGCGAGTTATTTCCGTAAAACCCTCCCTGTCAGCCGACGCCGGCTTCCATTGGGGTACAGAGAGGTGTGTTCCTTCCCAAAATTCATCCCTATAGGAAAGTGGTCACTTCCTTATGAATCATATCCAATTTAAGGTGTGGAAGAAGTTGTAGGCTTACGCCACAGGAGCGAAGGAAAGACACGCCTGAACCATATTCGACGCCAGCGAGGAACATGAGCCGTGGCTTCACGTGCCACAGCTAAGCGCCGTCTTTATTTTCTTCACTTGCGGTCGCGCGCTCTCCGTTTTGCGCGCCGCCCAAATGAGGGCGCTACAGGGCCCCCCCGTGTAGACTGGAAGTCGGAATGTGACATGCCGTCTTTGGTAGTCCAACGGGAGGCCAGGCGTAGATGAGAGGCTTTCTATGGCGGTCTCCAGGTACGCCGGCTTAAGTCGGTCCAAGCTGACTGTCTCTTCGCGGCCGTTCTGAAGAAGAGTGGCAGTTTTGGAGGTGCGGTTAAGGACGCGGAATGGTCCGTCGTAGGCTGGTGTCAAAGGTGGTCGGACCGCGTCGTGGCGCACAAAAACGTGCGTTGAAGTGGCCAGATCAGGGTGGACAAATATGGCCTTGGGGTCAGAAGTTCGGGGTGGAGTGGGCCGGAGGTCTTGAACGCAGTCCCGGAGGCGTTGTAGGAATTGTTGTGGTTGCTCTGGTAGCTTCGTTGACGTGAAGAAGTCTCCAGGGAGCCGTAGAGAAGTGCCATACACCAGCTCTGCTGTTGAGCACTGTAGGTCTGCCCGGATGACAGCTCGTAAACCTAAGAGCACCAGTGGCAAGGCATCAACCCAGTTGGCTCTATTGAGGCGGGTAGTCAAGGCAGTCTTCAGTTGTCGGTGAAGGCGTTCCACCATGCCGTTGGCGCAGGGGTGATACGCTGTGGTACGGCAATGTCTGGCTCCGAGGATGCCATTAAGGCAAGCAAACAGCGAGGACTCAAACTGACGTCCACGGTCTGTTGTCACGGTGCCAGGACAGCCGAAACGGGATACCCACGTAGAAATGAAAGCGCGGGCAACTGTCTCAGCGGTTATATCTTGAATTGGAACAGCTTCTGGCCAGCGTGTGAAACGGTCGACCATGGTCAGTATATAACGGTACCCCTGAGACACTGGTAGAGGGCCCACAATGTCTAGATGAACATGGTCGAAACGACGGCCGGGTGGAAGGAAAGGTTGGAGAGGAGTCTTAGTATGACGGGAGACCTTTGTCATCTGGCAGGGTAGGCACATGCGCGTCCAAGCGCGCACATCACCGTTGATTCCGGGCCAGACATAGCGCTGGGTGAGGAGCCGCTGAGTAGCCCGAATGCCGGGGTGACAGATGTCGTGTAAGGAGTGGAAAACGGTGCGTCGTAATGAAGCGGGAACGAAAGGGCGGGGAAGGTCAGCTGAGACATCGCACCATAAGGGCTCAGATGATAATGGATGAGGCACCAGGCGTAGTCGGAGAGAACGGGGGTTCTCCCGAAAAGCGGCCAGCTCTCTCTCATCCTGCTGTGCGGAGGAGAATGAGGCCCAGTCGATGGTTGGGGATGTAGAGTCAACCGCGGCTATTCGAGAAAGGGCATCTGCGGCGGTGTTGTCAGCTCCTTTCACGTGGCGGATATCGGTCGTGAACTCCGATATATAAGCAAGATGGCGGAGTTCACGGGGCACGTACTTGGATGAGTTAGTGCGGAAAACATACGCCAGTGGCTTATGGTCAGTCAGCACGTAAAACGAGCATCCTTCCAGAAAATACCGAAAGTGCTGTATCGCAGCGTAGATGGCTAGTAATTCCCGGCCGAAGACGCTGTAGCGGGTCTCAGCAGGAAGTAGCTTCCGAGAGTAAAACGACAAGGGTCTCCACTCGGAGTTAATGCACTGCTGTAAGACGGCTCCGACGGCCACGCTGGATGCGTCCACCATCAACCGAGTAGGGGCGTTGCTGCGCGGATGAATAAGAAGCACGGCGTTAGCGACCGCTTGCTTTGCAGCAGTAAAGGCGGCCTGGGCCTCTGACAACCAAGGAATGGCAGATGATGGGCCGGCGGTTGACCGAAGGAGGTCGGTGAGCGGTCGTAGAAGTTCGGCGCAGTGTGGTATAAAGCGCCTGGAAAAATTCACGAGCCCCAGGAATTGGCGTAATTGGCGCAGTGTTGTAGGCTGAGGATAATCCTGAATTGCTTTAACGTGGGATCGGAGAGGGCGTATCCCTTTGGATGAGATGTGATGGCCCAAGAACTCGAGCTCCGATGCGCCGAAAATACACTTCGAGGCGTTCACAACGAGGCCGTACTGCTGTAGACGTTGGAACAGAGCGCGAAGATGGTGCTCATGATCTTCAGGCGTGCGGCTGGCGATGAGGACATCGTCAAGGTACGCAAACACAGTAGGTAGGCCCCGTGTGACCTCAGAAATGAACCGCTGGAAGGTTTGAGCCGAATTGCGGAGTCCAAAAGGCATCCGCACGTACTCAAACAACCCAAAGGGCGTCGTGATGGCGGTCTTAGGTATGTCGGCGGGCTCGACAGGAATCTGGTGGTACGCCTTAACAAGGTCCACTTTGCTGAAAATGGTGCATCCGTCGAGGCGCGATGTAAAATCCTGGATATGAGGTAGGGGATAGCTGTCGTGGACAGTTTTGGCGTTCAACGCTCGATAGTCCCCACAAGGACGCCAGTCACCAGGATCACGCTTTGGCACCAAATGCAGCGGGGAAGCCCAAGCGCTTGACGACGGGCGTATAATGCCGACCTGCAGCATGTGGTCAAACTCCCGTTTAGCAATGGCTAGGCGGTCCCCAAACAGGCGGCGTGGTCGAGCGGCTACTGGTGGACCACGGGTGACGATGTGGTGTGTCACCGTATGTTTAGGTGGCTGAGTGAGGTTGCACGGTTTTGTTAATTCCGGGAAACTCGCCAAGATTTTTTCGAACGGTGAGGAAGGTATCAGCATGCGGATGGCCATTGGAGCGATGTCGGACAGGACTCCCGAGATGGAGAGACGAGTCTGACCGTCTATGAGGCGACGCTGCCGCACGCTGACGTCCAAATCGAAGTATGAGAGGAAGTCCGAGCCGATGATCGGTTGAACCACGTCTGCGATGACGAAAACCCACCGGAAAATGCGGCGAAGGCCGAAGTCGAGGGTGAGAGATCGGAGTCCGTATGTCGCTATAGACGAGGCGTTGGCAGCGCGAAGTGACTGCCCAGGTGACTTCGAACGATCAGCCTTAGTAGGGGGGCACAACGCTTATTTCCGCGCCCGTATCTATAAGGAACCTGGCGCCCGATAGCTGGTCTGTTACCATGAATAGGCGGCTGGGACGAGAAGTGAGATCACACGCCGCCGTCAGTGATCCCGGCGGGCGTTTCCCGGCCACGAACAGGGAGGTGTGCACTTCGTGGCTCGGTGTCCGAAACGCCGGTGGTACCAGCAGAGAGGTGGAGGGCTGGGACTCCGAGCATCTCGTGTGCGTGGAAGAGCTCGAGGACCGGAACGAGGCGAACGAGTCTCCTGCAGGGGGCTCCGGAGTGCGGCAATGGAGGCGGCGAGTTCGTCGATGCGGGCCTCAAGGCGCGAAATCGCTGTGTCTGCTGGTGGCAAGACAGCGTTGACAGATGGGGAGGTCGCTTCATGAACCTGATCGGCGATCTCCGCCAGGCGGTCGAGGTTGACGTCACCGGCCGCCGCGAGGACGAGGCGGATTGGCTGAGAAAGGCGTTGGAGGAAGAGCTCACGAAGCAACGCTGAGTGGGCAGAGACGTCGTGTTCCCCAAGAAGCTGTCGCATTCGGCGAAGTAGTTGGGAGGGGCGCCTGTCGCCAAGGTCCCCCTCGGCAAGGAGCTGCTGCAGGCGGACGCGTTCCGACGGCATGAATCGCTCCAGCACCTTGGTTTTAAGGTGCTGATATGGCGTAGTGTCCGAGGGGTTGGAGAGGACGTCGGAGAGCTCACTGGCAACATCCGGAGGAAGGACTGAGGCTACGTGGTAGTAGCGTGTCCTTTCCGAGGTAATGCGGTACAGGGAGAATTGCGCCTCGACCTGGTGAAACCAAACTTGCGGGTTCTGTGGCCAGAAAGATGGGAGACGCAGTTGCACTGCCGAGACGTCCTGCAGACGTGAGGCTTGTTCAGTTGAGGGTGCGTTCGAATCAGTCATTGTCTTCGTCCTAGGTCACCACTTGTAGGCTTACGCCACAGGAGCGAAGGAAAGACACGCCTGAACCATATTCGACGCCAGCGAGGAACATGAGCCGTGGCTTCACGTGCCACAGCTAAGCGCCGTCTTTATTTTCTTCACTTGCGGTCGCGCGCTCTCCGTTTTGCGCGCCGCCCAAATGAGGGCGCTACAAAGTGTTGCAGAACTGTCAAGCAAACTGAGGAGCGATAGCTGTGCTGCGTACAGTAATAGGTTCGTTTTCTTTGACTGGAAAAGAGGCAGGCACCGGAAGTAACTTTCTATCAATGTGCCTCTCCCGTCGCGACGGTAGCATCCCCAGAGGCTGTTCTTATTGCCACGCTCGTTTCTTGTTTCAATTTTGCTTTATTCGGTTTACACCCAGAAAGACTCAGCAATGCTCGGCGCAGACCGCGCCGCAGTGTCCGAGATGCTTCGCGATTGAAGTAGATCGTTTTGTTAAGAGTGTGCGCAGGACGCGAACAGTTAAGCTTATTCCAGAGCTTTCGCAACCACCAGTGATAAGGCTGGAAAGTTCGATGCTTGATGCATAAAAGGCGGTGCGTGCCAACGACCAGTTTTTTTCGATGGCCGACGCTCTGTTCAGCTTGCATTGCTTGCTGTAGTTTGTCCTTCCGTTTACCGGCCACAGATTTGGCCAAATAAATAGTTTCATCTTGGATACGCCGTCTGCTGCCTTCGTCAACGTCACAACCTCGTGACATTATTGTTGAAGTGACCGTCTAGAACTTGCTGTCAATCATACTAAAATTCAATCTTTCTCTGTTGGCCGTTTGGTAAGATATAGTGAATATTCGAGAGGTTAACTCGAACTGAGATTGCCTCCAGCTCGGTTTGAAGTGTAATACACTGGCAGGCAACAAACCTGTCAACAATGATCGCCACCACACCGCACGAAGCATTACCATCGTCAAAGTCTTCACAGAAAATATCAAATTGTCCCAGGAAATATCTCCTGTACACAAAACGCCGTGGGCTTGTTTTGAGGCAGCAGCTCACTTGTCATGAAGATTATTCAATTCAATTCAATCTAATGTTTATTTCTCTTTCAAAGGAAGAAAGATAGGAGCTGCCACAAAAAGCTACTGCATCAGCAGCTTGACGAGGTGACAGACCCCTTAGAACGGCAGCAACAGACAGTGCGTAGGAAAAATACATAACAAAAAAGAAACACATTGAGAAACAAGGTACACAATACTTAATAAAATACGCTATTTGAAGATTGTTCAAAAATGGTATGGCAGAATGTAACAGGAAACTTATGTGAAAAGTTTTAGCTTGGTGAAACAACATTTAGTAAAAAAGTAAGAATGGTGAAATAAGGCAACATATATAAACCAGTGCGAACATTGAAAGGATTTGTACAAAAATGTAAGAATATGAACAACGTTGTGGGCTGTTTATATAAACATGTTATGAAACTATGTTAATGTTAAGTTTGTAATTTCAACGCCATTTTAATTTTAACAAGTCCTCTGGCTGAACAATTCATTACCTGCATCGCCATAGTGACCGAATAAAGAGATTGTGTTCTGAGTGCACCAGAGAACTATGAACTTATTCAAAAGTCTTTTCTGGACCCTCAATTGGTTTTACGGTTTCCTTTGGGGACGCGCCGATGTTCAGGCACCAGTGGCACCGGCATTGAGTCCATTGCCTCTTGCGAGACGCTGAATACCCGCGCTCGGAGGCTTCCAGTCCATGTTTCAGACCCAGCCTCATGAGTGGAGGTCTTGAGACCCGACGCCTCTGAAATCGCGGTGCTCTGTGACTAAGTGGCTGGAGTAGCCTTAGCTACTGCCACCACGCCAGAGTCAGCGGCTTGCTGCAACGACTTGCTGCACGACGATCCCGCTTCGGAGTGGTCAGCATAAAAGTTCACCCTCTCACCTGGCGCTATGGGTCCACCCATTGGAGGCGGCAGAAGAACAGGCCGATGTTCTGGATGCGGTAGTCCTGCTGCTGGTTGACCCCCTGCATGGTAAGCTCTTACGTGACCCTCGTATTTTTTTCTTGTTTGGTTATTCGTACTTTCATTTGATTCATTCATTTTCTTTGCCTTCAGTGCATTCGGAGCATCCGGGCGCTGATTCTTCCTTGTACACGAAACGAAACCAATGTGCAATCCTCAGTCAGGAATTGTCGAGAAGGCGGCTACCCCGTGCCCTCTCGCGGTAGCCGGGCGCGCGAGGCACATTACATTTTTTTTTTTTGCTCGGGAGCGCGGCGATTGGGACGGCCAGAGAGAAACCCACCGGCGCAATCTCGGAGGCGATGGCTACACCACGCGAGCCACCCGAGCGCCTGGCTGAGCGCACTGCAAGGTTGTACAGTGGCATGTCCTAATCGTGGAATGTTTTCGTGTTATCAGGGGAGGGTTTGGCTGTTTCTGCAAGTGCGTGTCGCATCCACTTGCATTCACCCTCGCCCTCATTTTGACCGGTGGTGATATCAGCTTTGAAAATTATAACTTAGAGGCTGAAAGCAAGTAAGTGGGGGGCCATGCGCACTCGCATAAAAAGCCAAACTCTCTCCCAATAGCACGAAAATACGTCATAATCGGCGCCACTGGGCAACCATGCAGTGCGCTCGGCCACAAGCTCGCATGGTGTAGCTCATACTGAGCGCGATAGCACTCTGACAAACCCGGATGATGCGTTAACGATAGATGAAAAAGTACGTTAAGAATGTAAAAAAATCTAGTGAAAGTAAACACTTCAAAGGATTTCTAGATTGCCATTGTCTAAAAGAAGGGTCTCAAACAAGCGGCCCATGCAGGCCTCATGCAGCCCACGGGCACTTCTCTAGTGGCACGCACCTGACTTCTGGTAGTCGCCTTTGTCACCTGACTTTTGCTAGTGCTAATTTGTAGTCGCATTACTTACTCCTCTATTGCATTTAATAACGCTTTTTTGGGTAGTATAAAGAAACAGGACTGCTCGCAAGCATTTTTTTTAAACACGAGAGTGTTTTACGCCGTGGTCCACTAAGACTTCAGTGACGTATTTCCGTCACGGAAATGACGTCGAGAAAATTTACACGATCAGATGTCAAAGAAAAGTTTCGTCAACGGGCATCGAAGCAACGGCCTCTCGGTCCGCAGCAACAGATGCGAGTAGGCTATCCACTGTGCCACGGCCTGAGACTCCAACTGCGTTGCAAACGCGCCTATTATATCTCACACTTTCCTCTCACAGCACTCTTGGTCAGCGGGATGGTGTCGCCCTCTTGGAGCGGTAAAGTAATTCATCATTACTGCGGTCTCCGCGATTAGCACCTGCAACGCGTGTTGCTACGCGTCCGTCCCATTCGGCGCGTTTTCAATGAATTAAGTTATATCAGTTAATTAAGGGGCACTATAACGTTGACGTTAGCGAATGGATTTCATTTTCTTCGGCTATTCAACACGCCAAAGGCATGGACTAACAATAACACCTTTTCGTTCTCATAATGATTCTTTCAAGTATTCTTTTTTTCCGCGAACACTCAGAGACTGGAATCACCTTAGTAGCTACATCATTCAAGAAGATTCTTTGTCCGCATTTTCATCCCTTCTTAATGATTAAACATAATTGGTTATTTTCATAACGACTGTGTGGATTATATCTGTGTTGCCTGTTACTCTATTTTCGCATTTGATAAATGCTTTGTTCAATGACTAAACCTGAATTTGTCTTCTTCTAATGCTCGTTGACTGCAACTATTGCATGTACCTATATTTTGAGTGCCATTATGTTGTATTTTCATTCATGTATTGTATTCCACCCTGCCGAAACCACGGTAGGGGTGGCAGTACCAATAAATAAATGATAAATAAAGTGCAATGTCGCCAATGCCTTAACACAGCGCGAGGTGGCGACCTTAGCCCAAGCGTCGGCCTCGCTCATAGCGTCCGTCGACACCAACAATAGCTCTGCGACGCGCGCCCGCCTCACCTGGCTGTCATACCGCATTTCTCGCTTCCCTTGTCCCGAGAAAAAGCGCGGCCGGGCTACAGGGGCGCAACGACGTGCTTAGCGTTTCCCTCTAGTCCAACCGTGGTGTTCAATCACACTTTACCATACCGTCGGATGGCGACGTTAGCGTTCTGCGTCCAATGTACGCTGCTCTTCAGGCTATCACGCCTCTTTCCCTGCTTACGCTATCGCCGTTAACTCTGACAGCCACCACAATGGTTTGTTTAATCATTGATCATGGACGTTAGTCTTCGGGATGGAGACGTACCACCACGCGTCAACGTCGGTGCATCCACGTTAAACGGTGGTATAGCTGCCGAATACCAAGATAACTTGTGCAAATTCTCCTATATCAATGTACAGTAAACATTCAACTATTTCTGCAAGGGCACGTTTTATTTTGGTGTTATACTGATTCCTATGACGGAGGGATCAACCATGTTTTTTCTCGTCAGTCACCCTACAGGGTCACCACGCGCTGAAACGAAAATTCTATATTTCACGGCCGGCGTTCAGATTTTAATCACTCTTGAGATCAGTAGCAGTACGATTCTCCAATCCTGACGCCAAATTTCTTTCAGAAATGATCGATTGAAAAGCTTCTACTTTTAAGACAAGTATTATGGCGAACAAGGCTAAATTAAAACGTACCGGTGTCCGCTTAAGTGAAGATTTTTGCAAAGAAAGTAGTAACACACGTAAAAACTGTAAAGTCATCTAGTCAACTGTTTGTAGTGCGTTACAACAAGTAATTTATTAACAAAAATGCTTCGCGTACTGCAGTCAGACCGACAGCGTTTGTGAACTTAACCGTGAACTTGCATCTTCACTTTCGCCTTCAGGTTCCAATAATCCCAGAAGTGTTCTCCCCGCTTCCTAGCAATCTCAGCCTACTAAAAGTGCGGCAACGTTGGAGCCAGTTTCAGTCTTGTTTACAAATATTAGAAGTGTACTAAGTAAACGTGATGAGATCCTCTAATTGACAACTGTTCCGCAGACACAGTAGTGCTAACAGAAACTTGGTTGTCGAGTAAAATCCGCGATACTGAAATTTTACATTGGAAAAACGCCTACAAGTTTTATAGATCTCATCGAACAACAAGGACAGGGGGGCGGCGTTGCCATCGCGATATCAGATGAATTTCCCTCTCACATTATTCCTACATGTTCGCCACTAGAACTCGTATGCGCATGCGTTCGCTCTGCGTATCAAGAAGTGATTTTTTGTGCCTGCTACCGTCCGCCTCACTGCTCCTCAAACTTTTGCGATAACTTCCATGACTGTTTGCACGCACTTTCTGTCAGATACCCTAATTCGTAATTATTTGTCATTAGCGATTTTAATTTCTTAGAAATTACTTGGGGCAGTGAGGATGGAACGGCTAGCTGTCTTTCAGTGGAAGGTAATCGCTTTTTAAACATATGATATGATTTCAATGTAACCCAAGTAATCATTGAACCCCCGCGCATCACAGCATTTTCCTCTAATATACTAGACTTGGTTTTCACAACTAATCCTTCGGTCATTTCATGGATTCATTACCTACCTGGATTTGACCATCGGATTGTACACTTCACCTGCACAAATCAACCACAGCGTCCTATGCACGCAATCAAAGGTATAAAAGATTATGCTAAAGCTTATTATGCATCCATATGTGCTGAGTTAGAAGTTTTCACTGAAAAATACATTGCACGTGCTGCTGATAACACTGTGGAGGAAAGCTGGGTATCGTTCAAAAATAAGTTTAATTCACTTGTAGATTGCTGTGTTTCTTTGAGAGCTGTTCGAACGACGTTCCGCTCTCAGTGGTTCACATCAGCACTTCTTCGCTTAGGTAATAAAACAAAAAGCGGCTTTACCGCAGTGCTTCGTCATATGATACCACGGAGAGATGGCCGGCTTATCCCAGCGCAACATTAGAATACAAAAAAGCTAATGCACTTGCTAAACACAGTTCCTTTCGCGATACACTTCCTTCTCCTCCACTGTGTAGCCCTCCGAAGTTTTGGTGCGTTGTAAATGGTCCAAAAAATAAGAACATCGATCTTTGTAACGAACTTGGTTTGGTGATTGCAAGTGACAGGTGCTGTGAAGGTTTACAAGACGTATTTAAAAACGCATTTTCCACTGACAACTCCAATCATTTACCAATTCAAGCCGATCCTGGACATCCCCGTATGGAACCAATCATCATTGATCAATTAGGGCTTTATCACCTAATACTTAAAATGAAAGCGTCAGCACCTGGCATAGATGGAATCGCTCCCCATTTTCTCAAACAAACTGCCATTTATTGTTCAGTCATTTTTTCACAGCTTTTTTCAGAGTCATTGCAACATGGCTCATTGCGCAGTGACTGGAAGGCGGGGAAGGTGGTTCGTGTGCCTCAACCAGGTGACTCATTTAATCCTTCTAATTACAGACCCATTACTTTGACTGGTATTGCATGTAAACATCTCGAACATGTCATCTATTCTAACTTAATTGCATTTCTCGAAGAACATAACTTTTTTCACAGCAGTCAGCGCGGTTTTAGGAAACACTACTCATGCGAAACCCAGCTCCTTCTCTTCACTGACGACTTATTTTCAGCATATGGCACTGGCTCCATTATCGACTGTATTTTCCTTGAGTTTCAAAATGCTTTTAACACCGTTTCTCACCGTTTACTCGTACTAAAACTAGGCACGCTATATATTGACCTGAGCATATCACGGTCGGTTGAATGCTGCTTGTCTAACAGAACCCAACATGTAACAGGTAACGGTCATGACTCACGCAATTGTTCCGTAACATCTAGTGTGCCGCAAGGTTCTGTCCTTGGACCGTTACTCTTTTTAATGTATATTAATGACCTTACATCCTGCGTTACATCAACAATCAGGCTATTTGCCGATGATTGTGTCATCTACCTCATAATAACTAACCCGCATGATTCATCACAACTTCAATCTGGTCTTGACAACATAACCTATTGGTGCTGGTCCATGAAAGTAAGTATTAACATCTTCCGAGGAAGTACTGAATGCACTAGCCCTGTTTATTCAATTACTAATTTTCAGTTGTCGTCTGTCAACACTTACAAATATCTAGGTGTTCACATAGATAACAACTTAGCATGGAATAGTGATACTAATTACGTGATTAGCAATGCAAACCGCACTCTCGGCTTCTTGCGTCGTAACTTTTCATTAGCGCCTGTTTCATGAAAACTTTGTAAAACACTAGTCAGGTCTAAACTCGAGTACGCCTCCTCAATCTGGTATTCACATTCTTGTACACTTATTAATGCACTAGAAGCCATCCCGAATCGCTCAGCTCGTTTCATTGTTGCTAATTACTCCCGTACCGCTAGTGTCTCATCAATAAAAACTTCTCTAGATGTCCCTACTCTTTCTAACATGAGGCAGCAGGCCCACCTATGCCTCTTCCACAAAATATTTTTCATGAATCCTGAAATAAAACGCACATTGTTCTCGCCCCCCTTCTTACGTTACAAGAGATTGGATACGAAAGAGTCCAAAATGCTAGTCTCAGTTCGCATAACATTGCAATTTGTTGGTATCGCCCTCACTGATTCGCGCTTGCGGTAAAACTGAGACTTTTTTTTAATGTGAAGGATTTCTTAGGGAACTTCAAGGACATTGAGTCTATCTATCTATCTATCTATCTATCTATCTATCTATCTATCTATCTATCTATCTATCTATCTATCTATCTATCTATCTATCTATCTATCTATCTATCTATCTATCTATCTATCTATCTATCTATCTATCTATCTATCTATCTATCCGCTTACGACTTTGTGCTCTCCCGGCCGTATCGTTAATGGGATTTGCACCAAAACTGGTATAGCACAATTCTATGACAAACATAAATTACTTGTCATATCATGAAAATCATGACTAACTTGTCATGAACGGTATGGTTTACACGCCATGGCCGTGGAGATCGTGCGGCTATTTCCTTAACTTGATATATCCAAAAATTGGTATGATGAGACATTGCTGCATGAGGGAAATAAATGGCACATGGTAATATGAGAATCATGATGTGCTCGTCATGTGCAACGTGATTTGCATGCCACGCTCATGGCACGCTCACAGCTATTTCGCGAGCTTGATATACGCCAAATTTGGTTGCGTGACGTTACTTTATGACGAACGTAAGTGGCAGGTGGTAATATGGAAATCATGACATGTCATGCGCAACATGACTTGCATGCCGCGCTCATGGCATGCTCGCGGCCGTTTCGGTAGCTTGATATGCACCAAATTTGGTATTACATGACGTGTCTGCATGACAAATGATCCTCACAGACCACCACTCCCTGTGCTGGCTTGTGAGTCTACGTGATCCATCTGGTCGACTTGCACGCTGGGCCCTCAGATTACAAGAGTATGACTCACTGTTTCTTACAAGACCGGCCGGCGCCATGCCGATGCTGAGTGCCTTTCAAGACTGCCACTAAAATCCACGGACTGCGACGCAGAACACTTCGATCGTTACCTCTCTTTCCTTGATCCTGTTATTCCCGACGCGGACGTGCTCCAGGCCGAACAGCTGAAGGACCCAAGGTTGCAGCCATACATTTCCGCCGCTCCCAATTCTGAGATAGCGCGTAGGTTCTGTGTTCGCAATGGAATGCTATATAAGAATTACACTGCAACTCCGCCTTTACTGCTATTGGTGGTGCCGGAAAGCCTCCGTTCCTCTGTATTACGTGCCATGCATGATGCTCCAACTTCCGGCCACTTGGGATCAGCGCGGACTCTGTATAGAGCTAAAGAGCGTTTTTACTGGCCGCGAATGCGTCAGACTACCGAGCAGTATGTCGCGAGCTTCACAAGCATCCCACGAAAGCTCCCACCGGTCAGCTCCAGTCTGTGCCGCCTGCATGCTCGCCTTTTGAGCAAGTGGGCATTGACCTTCTACGCCCCTTGCCACGATCCTCTGCGGGTAACCGTTGGATAGTCGTGTGCATTGATTACCACACTGGGTACTGCGAGCCGGCCGCCATCCCCTCCGCGACTGCTGCTGCCGTCTCTCTCTTCTTGCTACAGTCCGTCATCCTCCGGCACGAGTGATAATCAGCGACCGTGGACGGCAGTTCACTGCAGACGTAGTGAATGAGCTGCTATGCTTGTGTGATTCGACCTTTCGGCATGCAACACCCTACCATACTCAAACAAATGCACTTACCGAGCGTGCGAACCGCACGCTTACGAACATGCTTTCAATGTACGTGGCGTCTAATCATAAGTGGAACGAAGTTTTGCCGTTTATAACATACGCGTTCAACACAGCAAGACATGAAACGACGTGCTAGCCCATTCGTCCTTCTCTGCGCGCGCCCGCCTCCTTACACCTTGGACATTGTCCTCCCTTTGACGACCGCTGACAACCTATCAGTAGCTGAGACTCTCTGTCGTGCTGAGGAATCTCGTCGACTAGCGCGACTTCGCACCCTGGCATCCCAGGCCACGTCAAAGGCCCGATACGACAGTAAGCACCGTCCTATGAGCTATGTCCCTGGTGACTTTGTGTGGCTGTGGACCCCAGTGCGGAAGCGCGGTCTATGCCCCAAGTTCTTGGCATGCTACGCTGGCCCGTTTGTCATTATCGACCGTTTGACTGAGGTAAACTATACCATAGCGCGCCTCACACCCAGCGGCCGACGTTCTGCGAGAACTGAGGTTACGAACTGTTACGACCGTGTTCGGCGTCGAATTCCTTCGGCTGCTGCGAACCCGAAAAACAGTTCATTGACTCGCTCCAGGCAAAAACGAGGAGTTGAGACAGCGCGGTTATCTCCCGGCCTGGCGTGAACAAAAGCGGTTCTACCGACGGGTTCTGCAACCCGAAGACCAGCGCGACACAGAAGGCCATTGTGACCTCCACTGCAAACAATCATTCATGCAAGCACTGAGGTCCCGGCCACTGAGGTATTTGCTGCGTGGAGTACATTTCTGTGCTCCCCCTCTCTACGTGGCACCTGGTGCGTGGAGTACATTTCTGTCGAGCCGTCCCCTTTCTTCGACACAAGCGCAGAGAGACTCTGCCCCCTGGCCGGAAGAATTCCTGGAACCAGTCCAAGCCAAGATCTGCAAACGTGTGCAAAAGTTGGTGCTGTGCGCAAAACCTTGGTGCTGTTTTCGTGACCAGATTTAGACATCCTTTTGGACTGTGCCCTCTCCACTTGCATTGTGGTGTCTTGCCCCTCCTTCGTGGGTGGAGCCTCGAGGCCACCGGACACCGTATTGGATGAAGATGCGGACAATGCGCCCAGGGTTGGCAACGCGGCGATATAAAAGCCGAATACATTGTATCTCTCTTACTTCTTGACTTCTTGACGCTTCTTGTCACTTGCTACTCTCTTCGCAGTATGTAAACAAATCTTTGCGTTCTTACGGACGCCTCTTCTGACTTGTTGGGCGATGGATCCTGAGACGGGGGGCCAGCTACCAGAAGTGAGACCTGCAGGACCTGGAGTCGCAACAACTGGTGGCAGCGGTGGGATGCTTCCTCTAGCCCCCCGGGCCCAACAGCACGTCGCCCGGCTAAAGCCACGTACACAACGAGAGGACACCTGACTCGCCCGGCGGGCTTCGTCTGCGCGAGAAGAACTATAACGGCGCCTCTTGGGCGACAAAGAGCAGCTGTGGCAGAAGACGACGACGAGGACTTTGTTGTTGTTTCCGTAATCTCAACCCGTCCAGTGCTTCGTCGCTGAGCGTTCTCAATAAACACTTCCTGGCTCGTAACAATATAAATGATAGATCGTAAAATGAAAATCATGAAATCCATGTCGGGCAGAGCATGATTTACATGCCACGCTCATGGCGCGCTCGCGGTCGTTTCGCTAGCTTGATATACACCAAAATCGGTATTGCGTGACGTGACCGTATGACGAACATATATGACAGGTCCTAACATCTAAATCATGACATGCATGTTATTTACAGCATGATTGGCTGCTTCGCATTACATCGATTCCCACAATGCGTGGGATCTGGGTTTTTTTAGATGCTAAGCATCTTATGCTCGGGGCTTTTCCATCCCTCCCGCGTCCCGCGTCCAGCCACTTTCATGAAGTAGGGAAGCACCCATTATGCGAACCAGAACACTGTAGTAATATGAAGGCCGTCAACCACTACTACAAACATCAGAGTCATAGCCAAGAGCACAGAGGGGCTGCTTAGCAATGGCTAGGCAGGTGGTGTCTGTCGCCCAGGTTGACCCCATTCCTTGATCTTGCTTGCATGTGTTTGGAGGGGGCTTAGTCCGTCCCGCGTCCCACAGCGCATGCGCGTCCCCTCCCCCCTCTCTCTCCTACGCTCACCCCTTCCTCTCCTCTAGGAATCCTCTACTCTACGGAGCGGTCCCCGCGTCCCACACCCCCCACAGCGCATGCCCGTCCCCTCCCCTATCCTCTCCTACGCTCACTCCCTTCCTTTACTCTAGGAATCATCTACTCTACGGAGCGGCGCCCGCGTCCCACATCACCAAAGCGCGTCCTCTCCCCCTCTCTCTAGGAATCCTCTACTCTACGGAGCGGCTCCGGCGTCCCACAGCGCATGCTTCATCCTCTCTCCTCTAGGAATCCTCTCCTCTACGGAGGGGCTCCCGCGTCCCACAGCGCATGCACGTCCCCTCCTCCTCTCCTACGGTCCCCCCCCGTCCTCTCCTCTAGGAATCCTCTACGGAGCGGCGCGCACGACAGGTGGTGTGACAGCTGCATACTCCGCTGGGGGGCGCCACCGTAGTTCCGCGGTATGAAAATGACGGAGCGCGCGCGCCTCATTCTCTCTCCTGTGCAGCGCCGCGATGAGCGCCCGGACCACTGCCGTGAAATGAGAGCGGCGACGTTTCTCCCGCTCAAGCTAATTATCTCCCCGCTGCTTCGCATCCACACATGGTTCCCTTTAGCGGGAGATGGGGAAGTTTTAAATGCGAATGCATTTCTTAGCCGCGCTATGTCAGGCGGCGTTGTACGGCGTTGTCCGCGGAGGAGGAGGATAGGTGCAGTGCTTCGCCGCTCCTTCTCTCGCCGTTCGCTCTCTCTCCTCCCTGCGCCCCACTCTCCCGTCCGCTCGCGCCTCACTCTCGACCGTTCGCTGGCTGGGCGCCTCTCAAGGCGATGGCAGAAGTGGAGAGGAGGAGCGCGCTCTGGTGCGTCAGGGCGCTCGCATCGTGGAAGCTCGGCGGAGCTGCCGCGATAACAAAAAAAAAAAAACAACAGGCGCTGCGCCATGCTCCCGACCGGGCTGCAGAAATTAGGCGCCTTTTCCTTCTTCGAACCACAACCAGCATATGTAAATGGAGTGAAGCGCGCGCGAAATGCATTCGCATTTCCTCACGATTCCCTTCGGGGAGGTGGGGGGCAGTTTTTTCTTTTCTTTTTTTTGCTTGAAAGTGATTTTATTTCAAAGCATTGTCTTGTTTTTATAAGCTGCATGTTGGAGCTGTTCTGCAGGGGGCCCCTGTCCAGTACATTGCTTCAAGTGTAGCATATTGCGATGGCCAAGCGCGCTTTGACGGCAACTGTATAGCTTCACCTCATTTTAGGCGCTGTCTCCTCATTTCAAGGTGAAAAGAAAAATTACTGAAATTTACTTATTGATTTTATGCTGTTGGTGTCTTTCATGTGAGTCGTCGTATTATCCTTGGTTAATTAAATCAGATGGCCGGAGTTTAGAAAAGCAAGGTTGAGACCTACAGTTAAGCAATGTGTAAATATACGGGGCTTGCACCACGTGCATCAGTGGTAAACGGTACAATGTTACTACAGTAAAGGCTCCCAAAACATCGCTCAGTGGCGCTGCGACTCTTGACAGGCAGCGCCATCTCTGGCGGAAAAATAGAAACTGGGAATATACGTTGCGTGTTTTCTCTTCTCTCCTCCGCGCTTCCGCTCGTTTCCGTGCACGTGCAGCGCTTTCGCGCTGCGCTTGACGCGCCTCGCAAAAAGGTAGAAACTCGGGGTAAGCGCCGCGCTTTTTCCCTTCTTTCCGCCGCGCTGCCGCTCGTTTCCGTACGCGTGCAGAGCTGTCGCGCAGCGCTTCGCTATGTACCGCTTGAAAAAGATCTCCCCGCTGGACAGGCACTTCGAAAAGCGAACGTAATCAAAGGAGAGAAGTTCGTTAATCACGGTTATCGATGTTCCACGTTGTCGACTATGAAAAACATTTGATTGTTGTTTAGATGTGCACGCTGGCAGTGGCAAACGCGTACTGTAGTGAATGAACTTTCGCGGCGTGCGAAAGAAAAAAAGAGAGAAACAAAGACTACACGGCCGTGGCACTAAAAAAAAAGCCCCCCACCTCCCCGATGGGAATCGTGAGGAAATGCGAATGCATTTCGCGCGCGCTTCACTCCATTTATATATGGTGGTTGTGGTTCGAAGAAGGAAAAGGCGCCTAATTTCTGCAGCCCGGT
Source organism: Rhipicephalus appendiculatus (assembly GCA_030522465.1). Taxonomy (NCBI): domain Eukaryota; kingdom Metazoa; phylum Arthropoda; class Arachnida; order Ixodida; family Ixodidae; genus Rhipicephalus; species Rhipicephalus appendiculatus. The sequence goes on along the minus strand of JALIZH010031288.1, from coordinate 60,336 downwards.
CGGGAGCACGGCGCAGCGCCTTTTTTTTTTTTTGCTTTTTCTTGTTTTTTTAAGTTTTTTTTATTTATTTTTTTTAATTTTTTTTTTCATATATAGCTCCGCCGCAGACCGCTTTTAGTTAACGCGCACGCTGCGAATTTTTATTGTTCAACAACGCACAGGAGAAATTTCCCACCGGCACCACCTTGGAGGTCAAGATTCATTGCCATATATACGGGGTGGCCAGTGAACGGTTGTGCAGCGCGAGCATTCGGTTTTTTCAACCAAGAAACTCGCTAGCAGACGCTGCCTGTGTCGGCGTCGCCAGGCGAGAGAGGGAGAGGGGGGGAGCGTAGGAGAGGAGAGAGAGGTGGGGTGCGCATGCGCAGTGGGAGTGTGGACGCTGCGGGCAGAGATGCCTAGAGAAGAGAGGGGGGAGCGTAGGAGAGAAGAGAGGTGGGACGCGCATGCGCAGTGGGAGTGTGGACGGCGCGGGCAGGGATGCCTAGAGGAGAGAGGGGGGGAGCGTAGCAGGGGAGAGAGGAGGGGAGGCGCATGCGCAGTGAGGGTGTGGTTGCCGCGGGGAGGGATGCCTAGGGGAGAGAGAGGGAGAGAGGAGGTTTTTTATCTTTATTTTTTTTGAAAGGGTTTGCGCATGCGCAGTAAGGGCGGTCACGCCGTACACCACCACCACCGGATTAAGCTTCGCCATAAGATGCTTCACATCTAACACCTGCCGGCGCGCACACCTCCTCAACCTATCCTCCTCCTCCTCCTCCGCGGACAACGCCAACGCCGGATGCCTGACATAGCCCGACTATGAAATGCATTCGCATTTAAAAGCCTGAGAAGGTTCGCTGGAGCATAACCCGCTGACTTAGCCACGAGGCAGCTAGCTTAGCTTAGGTTTAACTGCTGCGAAGCAAGTAGAACTGCTCGCCTCGTCTGTCTGTCTTTTTTTTTTTTTCGCTTCTCGCTTCGTGCTTGCACTCCCTTTTTATGAGAATATCGACTTTAGAGGTGTATAAGACTTGCTGCGCGAACGCGCCTCAGCGTGAGAGGTGTCGAATTTCAGGCGCCATGTGGTATCGGGTGACGAGCTCGCGCAAAGCGCACCCGTAAACGCACACTCGAAGCAATGTACGAGTGCGCGGTGTGCGTGAAAGAAAACCGCACAATCTCCGAAGATGGCAATAACAATTCCTGAATTAAGTGCCAGTTAGATTCAGCGGTTTAAATATATACCACCCTAAAAAAGCGACAAAAACAGAACAAACCAGCAAAACGATGTCAAGTTAGCTGAAAATGCATAGGCGTTCGTTCCGGCGCGATGATGCAGCCTTGTGCGGAGTTCAACTGAACGCAACCAACACGGCAACGCTAACCCCGGTATGAAGTATGTGAGTGTGAACATCCAACAACGACAGATAGGTCTCACAAACACAAGGAAACAAAACGCTAAGTTGCTTCAACATGCAACGGTAATTGGATGTAAAAATGCGAGACGGCGAGCAATCACTACTGCAGTCGTTGCATGCACGCGCCGCGTTACGTACTGATTCAGGTAGTCGAAACAAACGATTTCAAGCGAAGAACTGAGTCAGCGAAAACGGAAGGCGAGGCAGAGCTAGAACTTTATTCCTCTAACTACGGTGATCCACGCTTGTGTACTTTCTCTCTTGTACGACTTGTCCGGGAACTGATACAGTTTTACAGGCGGATCGCGTGCCTTGGTACTGTCTGCACTGCTGTGGCACACAGTAATACTTCGGACCACGCTTCCACTTTCGTGGGGTCGCTTCTACCATCGCGGAAAAGCAGCTTCGCAAAGCAAGCCTCTCGGTTCAGCGTGCCAAGCTCACGGCGCAACGTCTAAGGTCCCCGCACCGACCGAAGAACGCGTGCGCACGCGTGCCGCCGCTGTCGGCTGTCGGTGAAACAGGCGCGCCCTCCGCCGCGCTTATTCCCAGTTTCACCAGTGCTTCTCTCCAGAGCCGCAGCGCGGCGCTGTCGTCGCTCCGCAAACTTGAGCTTTGGTTCCCTATACTGCTGTAAATCAGCGCTCGTGTGTGTAAAGCGTCTGCTTTGTCCTCGTCTTCTGCTTTTTACCCTGTTCCATGATACAAGGCTGGTGGAAACAGGACAAAACTGTCGCTGACAATATGCATGCTCACTGTTTGACAAAAGATTTCTGCTGAAGGCCTCTTACGTGCACTGTGAGCTTAGCGGGATCGTGGTAGCGAACACTTTGCTGTGACTGATTTTCGGCGAAGGTAGCGTTGAATACTGACACGTGGTCATGACACTGAAGAAGAAGGCAAATGTTCAAGATGAAACTCTTTATTCGGGTGAGCCTGTGCCCATAAAATAAAGAGTCAAAGTACAAGCAATACCACTGGGCACTGATAGCGGCGAACAAAGCGCCTGCCATGCCAAGCTGTAAAGCACGTCGGCTCTTATACATGTGCTATCGAACATTCCAGCGTTATCGCTGGTGGCCGCGCCGCGTGAGCTCTGGAATAAAGTAGACTGTTTGCGTCTTGCGCGCAATCAAAACAGATTGATCTCAGACAATCGAGAAACTGCGGCGCGATTCGCGCTGAGCGATGTTATCAGTATTTGCGGGTGAAATTCGAATACATCAAAATAAATCACGCATGACAATTAGCGCTTGTTCGAAAAGTGCGTTAAGTGACGATATCAGAGAAGACGTCCATGCTCTGGAGAACGCTGAAAAAAGTCCTGGAGGAAACACAAGGCAGTCCAGGAGCGTGCGGCATGCGAACACACGCGGCGCAAGAATAAAAATAATAAAAAAGAGAGTCGATAACAAAGAAACGACTAAGCTCGCAAGGACATTCTTTGCGAGCCCGGCGTTCAAACAGAGGGTACCATTGGGTCCTTGCCGAAGAAAAAGCCTTGCGCACTGAAGACCGAGGGGCGTGAATGAATACGGCGCGAAAAAAGGTCGTCCTCAGCATCGGGCACTGATGATGGCCAGTCGCACTGCGCACCCGAGCCACCCGATGCATGTGGCTGGGGCCTCCTGATAACGCACTTTCGGGCGAAGAAAACGCAGCGGATCGCGAACTACAGCCAAAGGGTTGCAGACTTAAGTGCGAGTATGCGGAGCTGAAGTGGTCCGGCTACGAAACCAAGGTTCGCGCATGTCTGCTTTGCTAGGATGGCTCTGCAACATAGCTTGTAAACAAGCAGCCCGCGCTTGCTGATGAACCGCTTGAGCAAATGCTCGGGTGGTAGCTGGTGAGACCCGACGCTATAACTGCCTACACGACGCCACCGCCCATCCGCGCATACCTGGTACGCACATTTTCCGGGAATTAACCGGAATCTCATTTTTCTTATAGCAACTCGTCACGGGAAGTTTTGATTAAGTGTTTCCTTTTATGCATTCGTTTACCTCATAGTTTACAACAAAAGCTCTGTGTGTTCTTTCCAAACAAGCAGCTATGCCATTGATTGCGTTCTTAGAGGCTCCGAGGGAGAATCATCTGCCATCACGAAAAACCTGCCTCACAGTGGTCTGCGTAAACGTTCGCACCCTCACCCGGCATCCTGGGTCCTCCCATTGCAGGTGGTGCAAGGCCAGGTAGAAGTAATGGATGCGGTTGTCCTCCTACTGCTGGACCCCCCTGCGTGAGAAACTTTCTATGTAGCCGATGCTCACCTGTTGTTAGGTTATGTGTATTTCCGGTACATTGTTATGATCCTCCGAGATTCACAAAAGAAAAGCTTAAAAAAGCAATCGTGGCGACTCAAAAGAAACAGGGGGCCCTTAGGAAGACAGGCAAATTAGGCGACTTGGTGAGGTTTCATGGCAAAAATATTAAACAGCGCTTTTACACTCAGGACGAAGGAAAGAGGAGACGCACACGGCGTTGACATTTTAGAGTGGGCCCTTGCTCGGGACTTCTAAATCACGTTTACTTTCACTTCCACATTATTACTGAACGATATACAATAAAAGATACAAGCTACGTGGAAAAGAATTGTATAGCATGAAACTTTTTGCAGCCATTTCACGCGTATTAGCGCAATTAGCAACTCGAATTTTTTGAGCATGTGGCATGCTTAAAAGTGAACCTTCTCACCTTGTGCGTTTGGGCCACCCATTCCAGGTGGCGGAATGATAGCTAGAGGACGGAGTGGTTGGATAGGGGCTCGGGCACCTGCATGTGAATCTCTTCTTAGTCTGCCTTTAATATTTTTGTGTATTATATTCGTTACCCCCTTTAAAGGACATGAATAAAGTCATACGACGTCCCGAGTCCCGCAAGTTCCTGTCGGGACACGTCCCGCACCGTCCAGTTACAATTTTCGATGTGATCCAACGCACGCCAAACAACGTGCGTCACACAACGGAACACGAAGTTCGCACGAATCGCACGCACGAAGCAATGTTAAGGTGGCTGCGACGGGCTTTAGCCACTTTAGGTGAACTCCCGCGTGAAGTGCGACAACCCTTACGAAACAGGAAGTGTGGCGAACAGCACGTAGCCACCTCAGGCCGCAACAATAAAGAAAGAATGGGTTTGTCTGGAAGATACCACAATAAAGAAAGCTCTTTCGCTGTCTCCCTGTGGCAGTGTACGCCCAGCCCCCCTCCCGTCCCGACTTCCTTCATTGAAGAGTTGGTAAGCCTACCCGGCGCTCCTAGGGCCCCAATTACAGGTGGAGGTGCTAGACGCGGTGGTCCTGCGGCTTGTGGGCCACCTGCATGAGAACAATTGGTGTTAGATACAACGTCCCAATTTCTGTTGAACACTAAATTGGTAATGCAAGAGGTAATACTAATACATCGGCCAAACGGGCCGTTGTCTCAATGAGCGTCTAAAAGAACCCGCTTACAGCGTTTCTTCGGCGGTATCTGACCACCTTGGCATCCACTGACGCGACTGTGGCTGCGTTCCTGAGTATCAGCATTCTGCGGCTGTCGAGCATCATCGGAACCAGCGGAAACGAGAAATTCTGGAAGCCTGGGAAATAGCTAGGTTGGGCCTCGGTGCGTAAGCAGGCCTTCAATTGCCTTGACAGGAAAAAAGATTGATGATCCCTCACATGGGTGTACGCGCAACGTGCATGCTTTAGAGTGATGACGCTGGTAGTTTGTTCACATTATCTTTGTTTATAATTTTTCTTGTTTTCTTCTTTTTTTTTTGCTTTTGGACTGCGCAAGCATAAACTGCGCGTCGCTGACAAATAAACCTCCGCTGTAAGTCAGCGCTGTTCTTCGTGTTTTCCTTTTTGCTTTGCTCCGTCTTTAGCGCTGTTTTATTTCAGCGAAAGAATTCGCCCGAAAGAGGCCGAAAGCCCACGAACACGCCTGCGGGAGTCGCGGTGTTCAGTTGGCAAAAAAATAGCGCGACAATCACGCTGACGTCGCTGCACTGTTCAAATGTTGACTGAGTGACTGAGGCTGACGCGTTCGCACGCGGCATAGAGTTTCATACAATAATACCTAGAGTGGAATCTGTCGCTGCGATCGTTGTACCACCATGGGAATGATGGGAAGTACAGGCTTCGGATTGGATAGCGTTAGCTAGCGAAGTGTCAACGGATTTTTTTCTGCAGTTTCAGTTTCGTTATTCGCGCAGCTTGGCTAGTGGAGTGCGGTGCAAAGCACTCAAGCAGTGCCTGTGTCGTTCAAAGAGGCTAAAGAACGCTAGGTCTCTTTGTTTGCAACGACGTTGCAGCTTTACAGGTTGTATACGACAGTTTTAGCGAAGCGTCGGGCACTCACCGCTGCGCGTAGCGTAGCGTCCCATGCCAGTGTAGGATATCTCAGCGAGTTCACGTCTTCTTACGAGCGCGTCTTGCCAAAACTCGTTCATATCGACTGCAAAACGACGGCGAAGCTAAGTAGACGCACCGTCACGCTCCTCTGACTCGTCTTCACAACAAAACGAGAGATGCGTAGGGGAGGCCACTTGGACAGACGCACCTAGCATCGCAGCAGACGATACGTTAAGTATTTCTCACTTAATACTGTACTGTTAGTTCTATAAATTGATAGTACGTACTTTCGAGGGAAAAACAAGCGTGTGTGTTTTCAAGTGTTGTAAAACATAATTTATTTTATTTGGATGCCAAACCTGGAACACAATGGCAGTGCAATGCATACCCTGGCAGTTAAATTCGTCTGAATTCCATCTCATGGTCACGGAAACTTTTTGCGATAAGTTTTACGTACACAAGAATTAAGCCAGTTTTAATTGGAACTGACTTCATATCACTTTGTTTTACAATCGGAAAACAAGTGTCTCGAATCTCAAGAACGTAATCCATCCGAAGCAGATCCGAAGCCTGTACTTCCCATCATTCCCATGGTGGTACAACGCGCCGCTGAAGGAACCCGCATAGACGCTAGCGCCAGATTCCACTCTAGGTATTATTGTATGAAACTCTATGGCACGCGGTGTTCGTTTAAAAACCACCGCAAATTCCACACATGCGTTCGTGACGCCATGCGCGTTCTTGTGACCGTTCTTCTCAACGCTGGCTTCGCGCTCTTCGCACTGTCTTCCTCTCATGACCGCCACAGCACGAGCTCGGAGCAAACTCGTGTTGCCGAGAAGCTCGGGCCATCCTGCATAGCACCGCTGGTCGGTCAACGAAACTGATTTAGTGCACATTTCAAAAATTAGGTTGAAGCGCACCAAAAAATTGTGGAAGGTAAAAAAAGGCAGGACAGCACTTACTACTACTTCTACTATCCCCGTTTCTTCGGTGCGCTTCCACTTGATTTTTGTATTACGAACGTAGACCAACAAGCCCAACTCGCCACCTTGCTGAGTGAGTGCTTACCGTGTGGCAGAACAAACATCACCTGTGGAATTTTCTGATCAGCGATGCATTGGACGTGATACTGTTCCCATGAACGGGATAAAATCACATTACAAGCGCTCTTCCCACCCTAACACGCCAGGATGGCTTTTTTATTCATTTTATTTATTTTACGTTACTGCTAGCCCCGAGGTAGGGGCCGTAGCAGGGTGGTATCGACACAAGTACATATCAAAATAGCCATGCAGTAAAAGAAAGCAAAGCTGGAAACAGACATGATTCGGAAAACAAGAATGAAAGCATAAATAAACAACAAAGTAGGAAGTACGAAATAAACAGCAAAAAAAAGCATAATAAAAACACTTCACATACTATTTCGAATGAGCGCCTGAAACTATCTGCGGCGTCCACTTGACCCCATCAAGCTCGTACCACTCGACTACCGAGCGAGGGCAAAATGAGTACCTAAAAACATTGTTTTTTGTTTGAAAACGAAGTAAAAGGAACGGATTTCTGCGTCTGGCGGCGTAGCCTGAGGAAAGCGTGAGGTATTCATCAGTGTTGCTTTTTTTAATTTGCCTTTCACAACTTTAAACAGACTTGCAATTTTATTTCAATCCGATAATGTCCGTAAACCTGCTCTACCCTTAGGTTCAGTAACACACGTAATACCGAAGTGAATGAAGATAAACCTAACTGCTCCATTTTGCACCCTTTCCAGTTTGATATTGTCACGATGAGCCTTCCTCCGGCCACTTGGGATTCACGCATACCTTGGCCCGGATTCGCCAACACCACTACTGGCCTAAGCTCAATCGCGACGTGAAGCATTACGTAAAACGTGTCGCGAATGCCAGAGCCGTAAAGCACCACCTCTGCGCCCAGCCGCTTTTCTGAAGCCCGTTGCCCCTCCAGCACAACCGTTCCAACAAATCGGCATGGACCTGCTCGGACCTTTCCCCAAGTCTCACAACGGGAACCGCTGGATTGCAGTCGCTACTGATTACATGACGCGATATTGCGAAACGAAAGCACTACAACGAGGCGCCGCCAGTGAGATTGCCCAATTTTGAATGAAAAACATTGTTCTCCGTCATGGCGCACCAGTCGTTGTAATAGCTGATCGTGGAACAGCTTTTACCACCCAGATGATACAAGACGTCGTGCAGCTTAGTGGAACAGCTCATCGAAAGACTACTGCATACCATCCACAAAGCAACGGCCTTACAGAGAGACTAAACAAGACGATCGCCGACATGCTATCCACGTACGTTGACCAAGACCTCAAGAACTGGGATGACATTATCCCCTACATCACGTTCGCTTTCAACAACCCCTGTACAAGAAACTACTGGGTTCACACCTTTCCGGTTGCTTCATGGCAGGGAGGTCACTACTAGGTACTTGTATGCTGAAACACGTAAAAGTAGGTTACCGTCAGCTTTATAGTTAAAAATCATCGGGTGCTTCTTATTTGTAATGGTAAAGACAACACTTTTAGCATAATTCCCACACTTCTACCATGTATTGAACCATTTCAGTATGTGATTGAAATGAGCATTCAGTTCGACTTGATCATCATGCGAATTTATAACAGAATATCAAACACAGTCATCAGCGTACAATCGAAGTCTTGAATTACAACCGCCACCAGGCCCGTAGCCAGGAAATTTTTTTTTTTTTTGAGGGGGGGGGGGGGGCACTTGTTGAAAGCCTTGAAAAACACCAATTTTTATTATTTTTCATCGGCAGAACGCCCCCTTAAAACCGAATTTCGGGGGGGGGGGGGGGGGCTAGCCCCCCCCTCCCCCCCTGGCTACGGGCCTGACCGCCACCAATGTCATTTCCGAACAGCAAAAAAAGTAAGCGTCCCAGTACGGAGCCCTGGCGAATACCTGATATAACTGGTAGAAGTTTAGATGGAAGTTCGTTGAACACAACATACTGCTACCGAGATGACAGGCATGTTTTTAGCCAATTGCTAAGCCGGTTATTTCTTAGTATTCCGCGAAACTTAATTTGTAGTTTTGTGTGAGAGGTTCCATCAAATGCCTTTTGAAGGGGAAGCAGATTTGGAATGCTACTCGAAAACGCAGCTAAGGCAAAAACAAGAAAACGTTTGGGCAACTCGACGCTTCCCCTGGGTCCGCCACTGCCACGTCCCTTGCCGTGACTCATCCGCTGTTTTGCAATGTTCTGCTCCGAAGCGCCTCATTTTACGTAAAACAAAAATAGTTTGTCAATTGCGCGATATATGCGACCAGTGTTAGTTAACCTTTGTTCATACGCGTAGTAGGCATGCATGTGTGTTAGCAAAAGCGTTGTGCACATATGTACATTGTTATGATTGGCATCTGCACCAAAGACCAAGCGGTGTCCTCTGTTCTTCGAACAAGTCGTCGGAGGGCTGCTGATAGCCGTGCATTGTCCTTCCTAGCCCGGAAGGGCCTGTACACGCGCTATCAGCACAGCCACACCGCACGTGAGGCGCCTCTGAGGCGCCACGTAGTACGAGCATGGGACCCTCATCCTGCGGCCTTCTCACGCCACCACCTTGGTGCCACTGGTGCAATGCTGTGGCAACACCCCTGTCAGGCACGTGGACCTGGGCGGGTGTGGGCGGCACCGTCGGAAGTGGGATTGGACAGCGCAATTTGGAGCCGTTCCCCCATCTACAGATCTGGGAAAAGGGACTTTTATAATCAGCCCCCGCGGGCTCCTTCGAGGGCCTTCGACACTTGATCGTCATGATGTAGCGAAATCTTCGTCTTGTACCAAGAGATGTAAATATTGCAATTCCTTTTTCAGCAGTTCCTTTTTCCCTTCACTACAAAACATTATTGATTGGGCGAAAGCGCTATATATTTGATGAGACGTCCCAATCCGTTAAAGAATTATAGCTAACGCGCGGTCATCGCCAACCGTCTCGACGTGCCCCGCCTGCCCCTCGAAAGTCTTTTTCAATCTCTGTTATTTTTACCAATATTAGAAGCTTCCTTTCCAAACATGAACAGGTAGCTGAAGTCGTATCCTCATCTGAAAGTGACTTACTTATTTTGACTGAAACGTGGCTTACTAATGAAATCGCTGACAGTGAAGTTGTGAATGAACTGCCCAACTTTGATGTTTTTCACAAGGACAGGCAGGGTGCTCGAGGCTGTGGTGTCCTTATCGCCGTAAAGAAACAGCTGAAGTGTTCCGCTATTCACGTGACCACAAAACTGGAAATTCAATGGCTTACGGCTATGACTTTTGGGCAGCAGTGGTGGCCGGCGATAGACGTGCCTTCTGACCTTTCTACCTGCATTTTCACAGGTATGTACAGTCGCCCAAATCTTTAGCTATCTTTCGCGAGCGGCGATCTTTTCTGTGTATCTTCGCCGTATGACTGAATTAAGTTACAAAAATGGTGAGGGTAAGTGCATGCCCACATACCACATGCCCACGAAACAATTTTTCGGCACTTCGTTCCATCACGGGGTGCTGACACACAGAAATGTCGCCGCTGCTCGGGATAGTTAAAGATTTGGGCGACTGTACCTGTCGTGCCGCTGCTGTCACCGGTGTTGTGCCCTGGATAGCTGGTGTTGCTGCATTGCCGACACTGGACAAAAGCTGCAGTTTTTCTTTTCTTCGACTCCCAGGAACCAGCGGCCGGCACAATCTTGCATCGAAAACATTGGGTCTATGCCACGCTCGGCGACGCCCCTCGTTTATCGACACTTTGGCAGCAGTGGTGGCCGGCGATAGACGTGCCTTCTGACCTTTATACCTGCATTTTCACAGGTTTGTTTCAGCACTTTTGCAATTGCTTTCACAGATTTTTTGTGCTGGTTACTAGTGCTGTCGAGTTTGTCGACATAGTTTTGTCTTATGAAGTGTACAAGGGGCGATGGGTGATACTCGACAAGACATATGCCTCGTTTGCAAACTCGCTCTTGAAACTACTGATGCACAAGTGAAGTGCAAAAAATGAGGCTACTCTTATCACAAAGAAAAGTGCTCCGGTGTAACTGAGCCATATGATAAGACAAGAAGTGCTGCTAGTGGTTTTCGAAAGAATTTTGTCTGTCCTACGTGCAAATACGGCGCATCCCGTAGCGGTACGGCGACAACTGCTGATGTTCAACCTGCCTGTTGCTTTTGCTGAGTTGAGCCAGAAACTGGATCTTTTAATGCCGCTAAATGAGAAGTTTTATGTATTGAACAGGCAGTGCAAACGATGTCTAATCACTTCGATACAATTTTGAAAAGGCTCGATAACCAGGAAAAACAAGTTGAGCAACTCCAAAAGAGAACTGAACAGTTGGAACGCGCGAGGCCAGACGAAGAACTACCGTCAGATAAATGCAGACTTGAACGACTTGGAAATGCGCAGTAGAAGCAGAAACTTGGATATTCATGGTGTGTTATTTGATGAACACGAGAACCTTCTGCAAAAAATTAATGAGGTAGCTAGATTGATTCAGGTTCCCGAGATCGGCGACCACGACATTGAAGCATATCACCGGCTTCCAGCGAAGGCAAATAAGACGCCTGCTGTTATCGTACGCTTTCAAAGCCAAAAACTTAGGGACATGTGGCTACAGAAAAAGAGTTTGCTAAGAAAGAAAGATTCAAAGATGTTCATGTCGGAAAATTTGACACGTAGGGCTATATCACTTTTGTGGACGGTGAAACAATGGCCTCGCAATAACGTCGATGAAGTGGATGCGCTTGAAAGACGAGGACGAAGAAGAGACGGGACACGCACTGCGCAACTTGCAACTTGTTCATTGGAAAAAGAGAGTAGCGTCACTTATATACACTGAAGCATGTGACCCAGGGCCTGCGCATTACACATTACTGAGCACTCAAAAATTCTATCTCTTTCTTAGATAATGTCAATGAAGCTATGCTGACACATGATACTGCGCGTTCTAAAATTGATTTGGCTTCAGCTACAAGCCTCGCCGATTGATTACGATTGCGGGATATGACAGTGCACTGCTCAAATTTCGGGGTGCAGGAACACCTTTGGCAGTGAGTTGCGAGAAAACCGTTGTTGCCGTTCCTGACATTATTGCTGTGTTCCCTTAGACGCTCGTTAAGGCAGCGCCCAGTTTACTCTATATATACCTTTCCACATGAAATTTTAGAACGCGCAGTATCATGTGTCAGCATAGCTTCATTGACATTATCTAAGAAAGAGATAGAATTTTTGAGTGCTCAGTAATGTGTAATGCGCAGGCCCTGGGTCACATGCTTCAGTGTATATAAGTGACGCTACTCTCTTTTTTCCAATGAACAAGTTGTAAGTTGCGCAGTGTGTGTCCCGTCTCTTCTTCGTCCTCGTCTTTCAAGCGCATCCACTTCATCGACATGCAGAACCAACTGGCCCAACTAAGTGCATTCGCAATAACGGCTTTCGATATGTATGGTATGCCAACGGGAAGATCCTCATCCGAAAGAACGATGGTGAATCTTTGCATGTGATTCATGATGTCAGTAAGTTGGCTAAGTTCTCTGTGGGTTGAATATGTTTATGTATGTAACAATGTAGACGTCTGCTCACGATGGCTCTGGGTGGGTGCGTGCTACCATGCGACGTTCCCAGTTCTGTGCCTTGCGAGTGGCTTGGTTCATCAGTGAAGTGCTTTCATTTGAATGTGCGGTCAGCGAATAACAAGGTCGATGAACTACAGATTTTGTTACAGTTTTGGTATGCCTTTTGACTTTGTTATGATTTCGGAGTCCTGGCTCAATAGTGGCTTCTGTTTACCGTCATTTACAACATTTGCTGCGAACCGTGATACGGGCCGCGGCGGAGGCGTACGCATTCTTGATAATGAGATAATTGAATGTGAATCTCTCCCGGAACTCTGTTGTATGTCATCTGCAGTGGAAGCTGTTTCCATATTAGTGCATAATAGAGTCTGTTCTGGGTTTTATAAACCCACTAGCGGGGAGATTGGACCGTTTCTTGAATACATTGACTCATAACCTTTCTTTCACATCTGGGCAACAATATGACGTCATTATGAGTGGAGATTTTAATAGAGACATGATGTCTAATTCTACCAACGCTACTGATTTTGATGTATTATGAAGAAGCTTTGGATTCAGTATCGTCACTAAACATCCGACTCGTATCACTGTGAACTCTGAAATGTTAATTGATCTATTCATTACTAATACCAATAGTTCTCTTATACACTCAGGAGTAACGCGCTGCGAAATAAGTGACCACATGGGCATTTTTTTTTATTTTTTCGAAAAAAGCTACCTCGGTCTAAACGTGTACATACGCCAACGGTACAGTGTATTACACATAATGCTTTGGATAATTTTCATCGTGAAATATTGGCTACACTTTGGGATGACGTGTTTATTGAAAGTGACGCTGAAAAAGCTTATGCGAAATTTGTCGGACAGTTTTGTAGCATTTACAACAGACACTTTCCGGTTAAGAAGAAACCAATGTCGAAGAAGATAAGAAAGCCTTGCATAACACGTGACCTGCACACTCGCATAAAACGTAAAAATAAACTCTATCATACCTATATTGCATCTAAAAGTATACATTTATTCCAGGAATTTGAAAACAAATTAAACAGTGATGTACGAAATGCGAGGAGGCTGTATTATGAAAATCAGTTCCAACTTTCAATTAGGCAGCCAGATAAACTATGGGCTAAAATACGGTCTATCGACATGAACTTTGTTGAAGACAAACATTTTGATCCAGTCATACAAAATGGCCATGTTTACACAGGTGAACAGTTGGCTGAGGCTCTCAGCCTGTTTTGCTAAACATAGCTCCACACCATCTTACCCTTATGGCACGCATACTACCAGATGCTCGTCATCCCTTTTTTAGATGTGAAGCATCTTATGGTGAAGCTTAATCCGGTGGTGGTGGTGGTGTGCGGCGTGACCACCCTTACTGCGCATGCGCAAACCCTTTAAAAAATAGAAATAAAAGAACTCCTCTCTCTCCTCTAGGCATCTCTCCCCGCGGCAACCACACCCTCACTGCGCATGCGCCTCCCCTCCTCGCTCCCGTCCTACGCTCCCCCCTCTCTCCTCTAGGCATCCCTTCCCGCGGCGTCCACACTCCCACTGCGCATGCGCGTCCCCCCCTCTCTCTACTCTCCTGCGCTCCCCCCCCTCTCTCGCCTCGCGACGCCGACGCAGGCAGCGTCTGCTAGCGAGTTTCTTGGCTGAAAAAAAATGCCTCCACCTCCCCGAAGGGAATCGTGAGGAAATGCGAATGCATTTCCTGCTCCGACACCGACTTCTGCCATCGCCTTGAGAGGCGCCCAGCCAGCGAACGGTCGAGAGTGAGGCGCGAGCGGACGGGAGAGTGGGGTGCAAGGAGGAGAGAGAGCGAACGGCGAGAGAAGGAGCGGCGAAGCACTGCACCTACCCTCTCCTACACTCTTTCTCGCACCACATGCTCCGGTTGCTAGAGGCGAGGTTGCTATAAGCGCGCGCGCCCGCAGCTGTTGCTATGGGAGAGGGAAGTGAGAGTGGAGAGATAACACCTGCCGGCGCGCCGGACAACGCCGAACGCTGGATGCCTGACATAACCCGACTAAGAAATGCATGGAAGGAAAAAATATTGATGCGCATACACAAAAAAAACAGACACGGACTCAGGAAACACGGACTAGCGCAAACACGGACTTGCGCTAGTCCGTGTTTCCTGAGTCCGTGTCGGTTTTTTTTGTGTATGCGCATCAATATTTTTTCCTTCCAAGTATGAACCAACTCGCCCAGCAGCAAGTTTTATTGAACCATAAGAAATGCATTCGCATTTAAAACCGACTGCTCGCGCTGCACAACCGTTCACTGGCCACCCCGTATATATGGCACTGGATCTTGACCTGCAAGGTGGTGCCGGTGGGAGATTTCTCCTGTGCGTTGATGAACAATAAATATCCAAGGAGTGAATGATGATGAGTGGGCGAAGCTCTGGAGGTTCATCGGTAAACCATGAATCTTCCGTGAATTTTCATCCAGTACATCATCAAAGACGTGACAAACACTGTGTGTATATACACAAGAAATTTTATTTATTCGTAAATGGTAGCTAGACATGGCTTCCGGTCCCCCTTCATTATAACGGCTTTATGGTCGGTGAAGTGGAGGGATAGGGGTTCTTATATGGCTCCGTAGAGGATTCCTAGAGGGGAAAGAGGGGGTGAGCGTAGAGGAGAGAGAGGACGCACATCCGCTGTGGGGATGTGGAACGCGAACGCCGCTCCGTAGAGTAGAGGATTCCTAGAGGAGAGAAAGGGGGTGAGCGTAGGAGAGGAGAGAGAGGAGGCGCGCGCACCACTCCGTACAGTAGAGGATTCCTAGAGGATAGAAAGGGGGGTGAGCGTTGGAGAGGAGAGAGAGGGGGGAGGGGACACGCATGCTCTGGAGGGGTATAGGACGCGGGCGCCGCTCCGTACAGTAGAGGATTGCTAGAGGAGAGAAAGGGGGGTGAGCGTTGGAGAGGAGAGAGAGGTGGAGGGGACGCGCATGCTCTGGAGGGGTGTAGGACGCGGGAAGGAGGGATGGATTAAGCCCCCGCAAGCACATCCAAGCAAGATCAAGGTCAATCATAATGTAGCGCAGCGCAAAAAGCAGACAACAGACGAGCGAGGGGACAAGGACACGGTAAGGAGGGTGGTTTCGTGGTTTTGCCCTTTGCTTGCTTTAAGGAAAACGCTCTTGAGGCCATTAATGCGGTGTTCAACCGGCGGAATGACGTGTCTTTGTTGAAAGAATGCGCTGTGTCCTTGTCCCCTCGCTCGTCTGTTGTCTGCTCGTCTGTTTGTATAAGTCCTTGGAAATAATATCACTAGATGGCGTTAGTGGTTTTTCGTATACGTTGATTAAAGATTATAGATGGCGCTGTTATAATAAGAAAAGGGGCTCGCTCTTGGCGCGCTTTCTCTTTCGCTCCGAGTCGCGAAACCAGGGCAGCCGGTATCTGCGGAGCATGCGGCGGCTCCGGTACTCACGGCGGCACAACCACCCATAGCCAAGGACGCGTGGCTTTCACAACTCACAGCAGCGTTCTGTGGCGATGCATGTGGAGGCGAGGCGTTGCGTCGAGCACTGGTGTGGACTTCGGCGTCTGAGTAGGTGGCATCGTCTTCCTCTGTCGTGGAACGCGAACTGGCGTTGTCGCTGAGGCTGGGAGCGCCCGGAACACAAGTCGGTGACGCTCGTGCCCAGCTCACGATCGAACACCCAGGATCATGCAAAGACGTCACACGTGTTGTCACGTCTTTGCATGATCGAGTGGGCAATGTACGGGGGGGATTCACGGTTACCCGAATGATCCCTCCGAGCGTCGCCCACTCACCATCATTCACTTCGTGGAAATGCTGTGATTTTTTTCTCACCCCCTCCATCAACACTGCATTGGTGGAATAAAAATTATTATTATTATTATTATTATTATTATTATTATTATTATTATTATTATTATTATTATTATATGTCATGCTAACCCACAACTACTACTGGTCGGTGTCTGCTATTGTCCCCCCCAACAGTAATACATTGCAGAAGGATCGAAAGGTGGGCCAGTTGGTAATTCATTTTCCTTGTTCAACGAACTGGGAGCGCAGAAAAAACACGAAGGACGAAGCGAAGAACCACACAACACGAGCGCTCGTGTTGTGTGGTTCTTCGCTTCGTCCTTCGTGTTTTTTCTGCGCTCCCAATTCGTTGCCCAACAGTAATGCCGACTTCCCCGGTACGACCAGTAAATGCCGACTTCCCCGGTACGACGAGCTGCAGGTACGACCAGTAAAAATTTTAGGGGCGACGCTCCTAAGGGTGTGGGTCTGTCCCTCCTCTGTAGTTGTTGTAGTAGTAGTTGTAGTTGTAGTATGTATGTCGAATGTACCAACTCCACGTGATAAAGATGACGATGACGCAGTATAGTGGAATGTACCCACTACACGTGATGACGATGACGCTGATGACTATGAAGTATAAGCGCGTTCCTCTGTAGTAGTAGTAGTTGTAGTAGGTAGGTAGCCACGTATAATGGAATGTAGCCACTCCACGTGATAAAGATGACGATGACGCAGTATAGTGGAATTTACCCACTACACGTGATAACGATGAAGTATGAGCGCGTTCCAGTATAGTGAAATGTACCCACTACACGTGATAACGATGACGTTGACGCTGGTGACCATGAACCATAAGCGCGTTCCAGACCACATATCTTTCTGCCATGGATGAAAACGATCGAGCTTCGCCCACTCATCATCATTCACTTCGTGGATATGGCGTGATTTTTTTCGCCGTTGCGCTCGATGTTACTCTTGTAAAGGACACTTCCTCGAAGACAGAACGAAGGGAGCCCTCTGGAGAATATGCGCGGGACTTGAACGTCGAGACCCTGCAGGTGTTGTATAAGCGGCAGCAAATCCGGGTCGTCTCGTTGTTGTTAAGCGATTTCTGATGCGTTGACAACGCCTAGAAACTGGAAGTCTTCTTCTTCAGAAACACTTGGATGAACTGGTGCGCGTGACAGGCAGTCGGCATCACTGTGTTTTCTCCCGGATTTGTATACTACAGTAATGTCATACTCCTGAAGCCTAAGGCTCCATCTTGCTAGTCGTCCTGACGGATCCTTGAGACTTGCCAGCCAGCAAAGCGAATGGTGGTCACTAACTGCCCTGAACGGCCTACCATAAAAGTCGGGTTGAAACTTGATGAGTGCCCAGATAACTGCGGCACACTCTTTTTCAGTTGCAGAGTAGTTTGCCTCAGCTTTGGAGAGTTCGCGGCTGGCGCTTTCTCTTGACCATTTTGGTTCTGGACTAGGATGGCGCCGAGGCCGACATTATTGGCATCGGTATGAACTTCATTGTTGGCTGTCTCATCCAAATGGGCAAGTATTGGCGAACCTTGCAGGCGTTTTATTAATTCGTCAAAGGCGTGCTCTTGTTCGCTTCCCCATGTGAAGCGCACGTCGTCTCTTGTTAGTTTTGTAAGAGGTTCTGCAATCCTTGAGAAGGTTCTCCACAAATCGCCTATAGTATGCGCATAAACCCAAAAAGCGACGCACTGACTTTTTTTCTGTGGTTGTCGGAAACCTCTCAACAGCAGCAGTCTTTTTCGGGATCTGGGCGAACGCCTTGAGAACTAATGACATGTCCAAGGAATCGCAGCTCTTCGAAGCGGAAGTGGCACTTTTCCGGTTTAATTGTCAAGTCTGCTGAGCGGATGGCTTCCAATACTGTGCGCAGTCGCTCTAGATGTTGGTCGAATGTTGCAGAGAATAAGACCACATCATCCGAAATACACTAGGCATGACTGCCACTTCAATCCCGCGAGGACAGTGTCCATCATTCGCTGGAACGTCGCTGGCGCGGAACACAGGCCGAATGGAAGCGCTTTAAATTCGTAGAGGTCATCTGGGGTTACGGATGCTGTCTTTTCACGGTCTCGCTCAACCACCTATATTTGCCAATATCCACTCTTGAGATCCAAGGAGGAGAAAAGCTTTGTACATCGCAGCCGATCTAGCGTATCGTCGATACGTGGCAGGGGGGTATGCATCTCGTTTAGTTACACTGTTCAATTTCCTGTAGCCGACACAGAAGCGAACTGTGTTGTCTTTCTTCTTAACGAGCACTACGGGGGACGCCCATGGACTATTGGAAGGCTGGATGACGTCGTCTGAAAGCATCTCCTCTACTTGCTTCTTGACAATTTCTCTTTCTTTTCGTGACACTAGGTATGGGTGCTGGCATATAGGTCTCGTGGCGTCTTCTGTTATAACTCTGTGCTTCGCAGTAGATGTGCGCCGGACCTTCGAGGCAGTAGAGAAGCAGTCAGAGAATTCCTTTACCAGGGCATATATCATATATTTGTTTCTTTTGACTTTCCGAGAGGTTCTGGTTGACGTTTGCAGATGTGTCGATGTTGGAGGCCCCTCGACAAGTGGTTGACGTTGTCGTTAAGCTGCCTAGTTCGGCCTCCATACAGAACTCGTAGAAATAGGTGATAGCCGTGCCTTGGGCGATGTGTTGAAGTTCATTGCTGAAATTCGTGAGTAGAACATCTGCACAGCCATTGGTCAAGTGAACAAGACCCGGAGCCACGCAGACGCTTTTGTTTAAAAACAGCGCTACATTTGCATCCGCTATACCTTCGCGGTCGTCAAATGCCTCATTCTCTACGAGCACCATTACACTGCAGCGTGGCAGCACAGTTACGTCATCATCAACAACGCGTAGAGCAATAACGCGTCGCTCCTCCGATTCTTCCACAGGCATAGCTTGTTCGGTCGCGAATGACACGCTGGACCTACGCAGGTTAATTACGGCGCCATCAGCTTGCAGAAAATCCATTCCTAATATGAGTTCCCTTGAACATTCGGGCAGTATAATGATGTCGGTGACGTAAGTAAAGCCTCTTATTTCGAGCCTTGCGGTCCATCTGCGAAGGGGCGTAATAGTGTGACCACCTGCCGTGCGTAACTGCGATCCGCTCCATTTCGTCACAACTTTTTTCAGATTCTTTGCCATTCTGTAACTTATTACCGAATAATCAGCGCAGGTGTCAACTGAGGCGTTCAGCTCGCTTCCGCCTATTTTCAACCGCAAATCTGAAGTAATCTTTTCACTGCTGTTCTGATCTGCTGGAAACATGGCGTCGTCAACCTGAAACCATGATGGAGGATCTTCGTAACTTTGGTTATCAGCAGCCTCACCTCCACAGGTCGCTTGCTTCAGTTTTCCGGGTGTGGGCTTGGAGAACGACGCCCAGGCCGTCTGGAAAGATGCACGTGGGCTGGGTGATTGGTAGCGCCTGGGTGACGGTGATCGTGGCTGATGCTGACGTGGAGCGAGCGGATTCTGGCGCGTGGACAGGTACTCTTCCATATGTGCTGGCCGTTCACCGTTTCTAGGGCATGGTGCGTACGATGAAAAGCCGCTTAACCCAGCCTGTCGGTAAGGGCAGAACCTATACAGGTGACCTGCTTCTCCGCAATGGAAGCACAAATGCCAGAGCTCGTAGTCACGCCAGATGTCACTTTTCCGGGGCCGTTGATCCACGTAGCGAGCTACGCTACGCGCTGGTGGCAGGTAGGTAGCCGTTGGGTCCGGCGGATGAAGTGCGCTGCGTGCTGTCAGTGGGTAAGGAGCCGTCATCGGAACTGCTGCATTGCTGTGCACCGCGGGTTACCTGAGTACCTCAGAATACGGTGGGATGCGTCGGATCGGTTGCGGCTCACGCTCCAGCTCCCGCATGACCTACCTCAGTTCGTCTCGCACTACGTCGACGACAGACAGTGCAGCTGTAGTCTCAGGGGCTGAGCTCTTCCCTGATCACCGATCTGATGAGCTCTCGCAGGGCTTCGATGTCATTCCGCAGGCCTCCATAGAAGACATTGGCAGGTGCACAGTTTATGTCCCGGTTGTACTGCCGAGCCCGCTGTTCTAGCGTTTTCTCGATGGCTGTCGCTTCCGAATTGAACTCCGCAACTGTGCGTGGTGGGTTGCGGACGAGAACAGCGAAAAGCTCTTGCTTCACCCCACGCATGAGATGGTGCAGCTTCTTATCTTAAGCCATGTTGGGATCCGCGCGCTTGAACAGGCGGATCATGTCCTCGATATACATCGCCACACTTTCGTTTGTGAGCTGGTTTCTGGTTTGAAGAGCAGCCTCCGCCTTTTTTTGCGTTCTGTGCTGGCATAAGTAGCCAGCACTTGTCGCTGGAATTCCTCCCAGGTAGACAAAGAAGTCTCATGGTTCACAAACCACGTCTTTGCAAAGTCCTCCAAAACAAAGTAGACGGGACAGAGCTTCTCTCTACTGTTGCAACCATTCAAGCGTGCCACTTTCTCGAAGAGGTCCAAGCAATCTTCCACGTCTTCGAACGAGTCGCCATGGAATACTGGCGGCTGGTGAGGTTGATTGGTGACCACTTGTGCCGGTGTTACCTGGCTAGTCATAGTGGCGGCGTCCGTCGGCTGAGTTCCCCTCAGTGTGGAGAGGACTGAACTCAGGTGAGTCACCTCGAAGACGGCGACTAGCCCTCTGGTGCACAGGTGTCACTTCCACAGCATCGACTCCCTGATTGTCTGGGCTACGCTGTCTTGCGTTCGTAGGGCTTCGATTCATTACCCCGCACCTCCACCAGAAATGCAGCGATGATGTAGCACTCAGGGTAATAGAATAAACGTATTTATTAAGGGGGGTGAACTTGTGCCCTCAACTCAAGTGACTGAAGTGAAGTTGTTAAACTGCGCGTCAGTCGAACATTAAACATGTCCCTCAACTGTCCTCTTCTTCTCTGTTGCGAGAGCCACACGAGCGCGTGGCACGTGCGAGCCGGGTCCAGCCAACACCACCTAGACTAGTTTCAAGGCCGCCGCAATGACCTCCTCTCCAGCAACTACGTCACTGCTAGCGGATCAAGGCGCGCACCGCCGCAGCGGATTGACGTAGAGCCGCCTAGGAGCAGGCTGACTAACCAGCAAAAATTAGTAGCAGTTTGTGTTCATAGGTGGTGTTGCCGGCTTCTTCGGAGTCTTTGACTTGGCTATTACTTGGCTATCTTCTCGTGGCTTTGGCTATCACGCACGAAGGGCAGCAGTAAGCACATGGCGCGCGTGGTGTTGATGTGGTTCGCTGGACTGGCGTGACTGTGGGCGCATTTTCGCCGGAGACCTGTGCCTGTGCAAGCCGCGCCATCTTCAAAGGCTTCGTTTATATGACGGACCGGGTGTATCCTCACTTCGAGAATGCCTGGCAGTTGCTGCGCCCCAAACTGTCGGTCGAACTATGGCGGTGTTCCGAGAAGCGAGTGTGTCCGTGTCTACAAGTTTCCTGCGGACGAGGCACGAAGGGAAGCTTGGACGAAGGCTATACCTCGTGAAAATTTCGAGCCGACGAAGCACACAGTGGTAAGCATTGCTTTTCGTTGTGTTTTGAGAATGTTTGTGCTAAACATACGTGCTTCATGTTGCTGTTGTTACTGTAACGTACCTGGGAGAGCAGAGCTTTTTCTTTAAATTATTACGTCGCATGCCGAGTTCTGGTTCCCAGCTATTTCGCATGCCGCATTTTTTAGGCGGTCCTGTAAACATCACTGACCCCCTTTCATTTGTTTTTCTTTAGGTGTGTGAAAAACATTTCCAGACGAGTGACTTCGTTAGGGTTGCAACGTACACGGACGTGAAGACTGGAAAAGTTGTTGAAGCGCCACTGGAGCGTGTTCGCCTCAAGCCAGCTGCTGTCCCCAGTCTTTTCCCTGGCTGCCCGAAATACATATCTCAACCAACACCAACGCGGGAAGCTCCTGCAGAAAAGAAAGCTCGACTCGAGGCAGCATCGCTCCGAAAAGCGATAGAGCTATCTGTTGCTGCGCAAGATGAAGAAGATCGCAGGAACAAAATTAGCAGTTTTGAGCAACTTCGCCATGCCCTTCCGAGACTAAAGACTTCAAACTTCTGGACTATGATCACCACAGAGTCACGGGTTTTGTTTCTTGACCTCTCCCTCGACCATGCTCCCACAGTGCGTTCGTCAGTGAGTGTGTTAGAGGACCTGTCTGTTCAGGTCTTCGTCGGAGAGTCCCGCCTTCACAATCTTGCTGATGTGCGCGTTCCATCAGAATTGAAGGATTTACGGGAGCTCGATCAAGTGCTGCAATCTGTGGAAAAGCTGCAAAGTGTTTGTGCTGACAGTGAAAAGAAAAAGGAACATCAGCTACTTTCAACTGCGCTGATGCTCCTGGATGAAGTGAGCAAGGAATATGAGCTCCAAGAACGCCATGCATCCAACCTACAGGTACTTAAGTTTGTGAGAAGCCAAGTCGAGCTGTTATTGAGAAATGTGCCGCGATATCCACCAGATATGCTGGTGTTCTCGGGTTTGCTTTATACCATTTCTCCACATGCGTACAGGTTTATCAGAAGTTCTCATAAAGTTAAGCTGCCGCACCCAGACACTATTCGACGCTTATGTTCGTCATACCATTTGAATCCAGCTCATGAGCAGCAAGATGTTTGTTTTTTGAATTACGCTAAAACTGTATTGCAAGCAATGGCCGAGCATGAACGAACTGTGACATTGATGATAGATGAGATCCATCTTCAAACCTATTTTGAATACAAGGCAGGCTTCATTACAGGTGCCGCAGCCAATAATTCTAATCCTGCTAAAACAGCATATGTGTTCATGTTGCAGAGTCTCTTGTCGAGCAACAAGGATGTTGTTCACATTTTACCAGTCGCACAGATCGATGCAAAAGCATTGCATCAATTTTTGCTCAAGCTCATCGTTGACCTTGAATCACTCGGATTCAAGGTATTAGCAGTTGTCTCTGACAACAATGCTATAAATAGAAAAGCCATGACATTTTTTGCTAGCCCCCCCCTAAAGCCAGTATTGTTTACCCACATCCAGCTGATTCCTCTCGTCCACTGTTCTTTATTTTGGTACCCTATGCACCTTCTGAAGTCAATCAGGAACAACTGGATAAACCAGAGAAACAGTGGAAAGTGCATGTATTACCCTGATCCCAACAGCAATGACCTAAAACCACCTATTCTCACAGCATCATTTAAATCTTTGGCTGATTTACATGATGCTGAGCAGAACAACCTTTTAAAGCTGGCACCAACGCTCTCATTAAAAGCACTAAACCCCTCAACTATGGAGCGTCAGAATGTTAAGCTCGCTCTCCGAAATTTTCCCCTTTCGTATGATGAATATGTATATGTGAATGACTATGCTTGTTGCTGGTTCGCGCACACGGCGGTGGTGAACAAAATGTACTTGGTTTTTCTGAAATTGAGTTGCATATCTCACCATGTCACACAACTTGGTGACAGCTTCGTTGTATGTTTGTGTGAAGTGCTGAAATAAAATATTCATTCCCTGTATTCATCCATATCTCTTCCAAGTCTTTCAAATTCGTTTTGACGCATCCAGGCAGCATGAAGTAGCTATAGATTAACATACGATGGAAGCTAACATTACCACAATTGACGAAAGTGTAGGGGTAAACAAGTAGTTGTAAACATGGGGAAGTGAACATGGTAATAATTTTGTCATTGTAAGAGAACTGACTGAAAATACTCAAAAAGAAACCCATGCCGCAAGTCTCAGGACATGACCTTCGAATGAATTCGTTAGGGATCACAAAGTTCCTGCAGCGCCAAACAAATGGGTTTGTTGCTTCAAAGCTGAGTGCAAAGTATAATTTCTGGGAGAAAAAAGAAGCTAGAATGCCAAGTTCGCCGTTCACTTAAGCAATTGACAAAGGTCTGAGGCTTCTTATGCCTGAATGAGCCTGAAAACAATGTGTCGTCCTCACGAAGAGTACATCTATTAATTGGGGCATCTTAAACAATAACAGTTAGCTGGCACGAAAGATGTATTCTCGAAAACAGCTGCTCTGATAGCCAGGCGAGAAAACCGCGTGCGGCGAAGCTGACTTCCAGGCCGATCTCTTGTCCGTGACGTCACGGAAGCGTGCGGCGGCCTTGAAACTAGTCTAGGTGGTGTTGGTCCAGCCTGATTCTCGAGCCACGATGGTCGCTTCGCGGCACTTTGATACGGCATGCAGTGTCCGATATCCATGGCGACGGGCGAGCTATTTGAACGCGGCCAACACATCGTCGCAATATATATATATATATATACGAAGGAAAGAAGTGTGAACTTAAGGGCTCGTTTGCTTTGTTAAACACATCATTAATGAGAACTAACAGACAATGATGCCAAGGAAAGTATAGGGGACGTTATTAGAAGTAATTGTAATGTAAAGGTGCAGAAAGAAAAGTGGACGAAAAGATAACTTGCCACCCGCAGGATCCGAACCTGCGACCTTCGAATAACGCGTCCGATGCTCTACCACTGAGCTACGGTGGCGGTCATCCCTCCGTCCACTTTATAGGGTATATATGTGCATTTAAACGTGGGAGGGTCAGTCAGCGCCGCCTGTTGCCATTACGGCGAGTGTGGAACACTCTTTTTGCCTGTAGGCGTCACGTAGCACGTGATTTTATTACGAGCTGGCAGCTGACTAATAATCCCTCGCATACCACCTGAAGGCAACAAGTCTGCCAGAACGAGACCCTCGCTATGAACGAAGGAAAGAAGTGTGAACTTAAGGGCTCGTTTGCTTTGTTAAACACATTATTAATGAGAACTAACAGACAATGATGCCAAGGAAAGTATGGGGGGACGTTATTAGAAGTAATTGTAATGTAAATGTGAAGAAAGAAAAGTGGACGAAAAGATAACTTGCCACCGGCAGGATCCGAACCTGCGACCTTCGAATAACGCGTCCGATGCTCTACCACTGAGCTACGGTGACGGTCATCCCTCCGTCCACTTTATAGGGTATATATGTGCATTTAAACGTGGGAGGGTCAGTCAGCGCCGCCTCTTGCCATTACGGCGAGTGTGGAACACTCTTTTTGCCTGTAGGCGTCACGTAGTACGTGATCTTATTACGAGAGGGCAGCTGACTAGTAATCCCTCGCATACCACCTGAAGGCATCAAGTCTGCCAGAACGAGACCCTCGTTATGAATGAAGGAAGGAATTGTAAACTTAAGGGCTCGTTTGCTTTGTTAAACATAGTAATAATGAGAACTAACAGACAAAGATGCCAAGGAAAGTATAGGGGAAGCTATTAGAAGTAATTGTAATGTAATTGTGAAGAAATGAAAGTGGACGAAAAGATAACTTGCCACCGGCAGGATCCGAACCTGCGACCTTCGAATAACGCGTCCGATGCTCTACCACTGAGCTACGGTGGCGGTCATCCCTCCGTCCACTTTATATGGTATATATGTGCATTTTAAACGTGGGAGCGTCAGTCAGCGCCGCCTGTTGCCATTACGGCGAGTGTGGAACACTCGGTGGTAATATATATATATATATATATATATATATATATATATATATATATATATATATATATATATACATACATACATAAAGGAAAGAATTGTAAACTTAAGGGCTCGTTTGCTTTGTTAAACATAGTATTAATGAGAACTAACAGATAAAGATGCCAAGGAAAGTATAGGGGAAGCTATTAGAAGTAATTGTAATTGTGAAGAAATGAAAGTGGACGAAAAGATAACTTGCCACCGGCAGGATCCGAACCTGCGACCTTCGAATAACGCGTCCGATGCTCTACCACTGAGCTACGGTGGCGGTCATCTCCCCGTCCACTTTATGGGGTATATATGTGTACTTAAACGTGGGAGCGTCAGTCAGCGCCGCCTGTTGCCATTACGGCGAGTGTGGAACACTCTTTTTTGCCTGTAGGCGTCACGCAGTACGTGATCTTATTACGAGAGGGCAGCTGACTAGTAATCCCTCGCATACCACCTGAAGGCATCAAGTCTGCCAGAACGAGACCCTCGTTATGAATGAAGGAAGGAAGGAATTGTAAACTTAAGGGCTCGTTTGCTTTGTTAAACATAGTATTAATGAGAACTAACAGACAAAGATGCCAAGGAAAGTATAGGGGAAGCTATTAGAAGTAATTGTAATGTAATTGTGAAGAAATGAAAGTGGACGAAAAGATAACTATATATATATATATATTGCCACGCGCGTTTCTTATTTTCACTTTGCTCTATTCGGTTTTCGCCCTCAAATGCTGTCAGCAATGCTCAGCGCAAACCGCGCCTCATTGTTCTAGAAGCTTCGCGATCATTGTAGATCGTTTTGTTAAGATTGCGCGCAAGACGCGACCACTCGAGATTATTCCAGAGCGTACGCGATGACCAGTGATAAGGCTAGAATGTTCGACGCGTGATGCATAAAAGCCGGCGCGCTCCAACGATGTTCAGTTCATCGACGGCCGACGCTCTGTTCGCCGCTATCAGTCTCAGCGTTTATTGCTGTAATCTCACCTTCAGTTTACCGGCCACAAGTTCGGCCCAAATAAAGTGTTTCATCTTGGACTACTGCCTACTGCCTTCGTCAACGTCACGACCACGTGACATCTGGTGGAGGTGCTGTTCCTTCATGTTCCGGACGCCCCCGTCAAGCCGTGAACCGAGCCCAAGTCGCGAGGAAGACATCGACGGCAACCCTGAGCAGCGATCAAGCCGAAGACAACAAGGTCTGCGGCCAGAGTACGGGCCTTTACCTGACAAGACCCGGCGGAACAAGACCCCGACCTCGACCGCAGCGACGATGACAGCCCCTGTGCCGCCTGCACCTATCCTGCTCCGGCAACCCAAGGAGCCGCCTACCTTCCGTGGTTCAGCACTTGAAGACCCGGAGAGCTGGCTCGAAGCGTACGACCGAGTCGCCGCTTTCAATGCGTGGACCAGCGAAGACAAGCTTCGCCATGTGTACTTCGCCTTGCAAGACGCCGCCCGCACCTGGTTCGAGAACCAAGAGCGAACCCTGACAACGTGGGACACCTTTCGCACAAGGTTCCTGGCTACATTCACGAGCGTCATCCGCAAGGAGAGGGCCGAAGCGCTGCTTGAAACCCGCTCGCAGCTCCCAAACGAAAACGTGGTGCTCTTCACAGAAGAGATGACCAGACTCTTCCGCCACGCCGACCCCGAAATGCCGGAAGACAAAAAGTTCGGTTCCTCATGCGAGGAGTAAAGCAGGAGCTGTTCGCGGGTCTGATGCGGAACCCACCGAGCACTGTCCAGGAATTCATCTCCGAAGCGACGACGATTGAAAAGACGCTGCAAATGCGCACCCGGCAATTCAATCGCCGCTCGACGCCAGCCTACGCTGACATTCAATCCCTCTGCTCAGACGACCTGCGCGAGACCATAAGGGCCGTAGTGCAAAATCTTCGGGCCAACTACCTCCTCGTAGTACTTTCCGCGTTACGTCTAGAAGTTCTGGACGCTCTCCATGACGACCCGACTGCTGGACACCTTGGACTTTCCCGCACGCTAGCGAGGATACAAGAAAGGTATTACTGGCCTCGCCTCACTGCCGACGTCACCCACTACGTAAAGACTTGCCGAGATTGTCAGCGACGGAAGACACCTCCGACTAGGCCAGCTGGACTTCTGCAGCCCATCGAGCCACCTCGCCGGCCGTTCCAACAAATCGGCATGGACTTACTGGGGCCCTTCCCGACGTCGAATTCCGGAAATAAATGGATCGTCGTAGCTACTGACTACCTCACCCGCTACGCCGAGACGAGGGCCCTGCCCAAAGGCAGCGCCGCCGAGGTAGCAAAGTTCTTCGTCGAGAACATCGTCATGCGTCATGGCGCCCCAGAGGTCCTCATTACTGACAGAGGTACGGCCTTTACCGCGGACCTAACTCAGGCGATCTTGGGATACAGCCACACAAGCCACCGCCGGACCACCGCGTACCACCCACAGACCAACGGCCTGACCGAGCGTCTAAATAAGACCATTGCCGACATGCTGGCCATGTACGTCGACGTCGAACACAAGACGTGGGACGCCATCCTTCCGTACGTGACCTTCGCGTACAACACGGCCGTACAAGAAACGACGCAGTTGACGCCATACAAGTTGGTCTACGGACGGAGCCCGGCAACGACGCTCGACGCCATGTTACCAAACGTGACCGACGAGGAAAACATCGACGTGACCACCTACCTACAGCGCGCCGAAGAAGCACGACAGCTCGCCCGCCTACGGATCAAAAACCAGCAGAGGACTGACAGTCGCCGCTACAACCTTCGACGACGCCACACGGAATACCAACCCGGTGACCGTGTATGGGTGTGGACGCCAATACGCCGACGGGGACTCAGTGAGAAGCTTCTTCGACGATACTTTGGACCGTACAGGGTACTTCGACGCCTCGGCGCACTCGACTACGAGGTTGTCCCTGACGGCATTACGAACTCTCAGCGGCGCCGTGCGCGACCTGAAGTCGTCCATGTCGTGCGCCTGAAACCATATTACGCGCGTTAGTGAATTTGAGGACTGTACTTCTTGCTTTATTATTGTACTTTCTTTATTGCTGTTATTTATTGTTGCATGCATTGGCCACCTCCCCCCCCGTGTTCTGTTTTAAGCATCGGGACGATGCTTTTTCAGAAGGGGGCATTGCCACGCGCGTTTCTTATTTTCACTTTGCTCTATTCGGTTTTCGCCCTCAAAGGCTGTCAGCAATGCTCAGCGCAAACCGCGCCTCATTGTTCTAGAAGCTTCGCGATCATTGTAGATCGTTTTGTTAAGATTGCGCGCAAGACGCGACCACTCGAGATTATTCCAGAGCGTACGCGATGACCAGTGATAAGGCTAGAATGTTCGACGCGTGATGCATAAAAGCCGGCGCGCTCCAACGATGTTCAGTTCATCGACGGCCGACGCTCTGTTCGCCGCTATCAGTCTCAGCGTTTAGTGCTGTAATCTCACCTTCAGTTTACCGGCCACAAGTTCGGCCCAAATAAAGTGTTTCATCTTGGACTACTGCCTACTGCCTTCGTCAACGTCACGACCACGTGACAATATATATATATATATATATATATATATATATATATATATATATATATATATATATATATATATATATATATATATATGTGTGTGTGTGTGTGTGTGTGCATATATATAAAAGGCACTAAGAAAAATCAATCGCAAGAAACAATTCCGAAGCACCCGACCGTGAATCGAACCAGCGACCGCTCGCTCACAGCCCGTTTGCGTTAGACAACTCAACCACCCGTCATGCATGCGCCGGCTTACTAACGGCGAGCTATTAAGGCGAAAGCCTTTAATGTCTCATGCTCACGTCCATACGGCCGTCTCTTCGCGCCCCGGCACGGTGCCACGTGGCCGGCGGGGCGCACCAACGAACGCCGGTCGCGTCGGACTCTACAACGCTGGCGCTTTGCTTGGGTTGCGTCGCTGTGCCCAGCGCGTCCAATCATGCAAGGGAGGAGGAGGAGGAGAAAAACTTTATTTATCCCAAGAGGGAAAGGGGCAGTGGTGGAGGGATCAGAGGAGCCTACCCGGCGTAGGTCTCCGCTACCCTCTTGGCCCCAATCCAAGATCTGGTCCTGGACCTCGGGCGCCGAGCTGCACATGGCAGCCTCCCACTGCTCCTTACTATTAATGTTTAGAGAGTTAGGTGGTGGGTTCCGAGTACACCCCCACATGATATGGTCTAGATTAGCTCTTTGTTGGCAGAAAATGCATAAAGGGGAGGGATATATCGCAGGGTGTATAAGATGGCGGAAAGATGGGGTAGGGAACGTTCGGGTCTGTAACTGGCGCCATAGTATTTCGTGGTGGCGAGTAGCTCCACGATGTAAGGGGGGGGTACATGGTACGCTGTAGGCGGTAGTGATTCGTTATGTCGTGGAAGGTCAAAAGACGATCTCTAGCGCTGAAGGGCGTCACGTGGTCTAAGGCGTCATCAGAGACCTGCGCTCGGCCCGTCATTCCTCGAGCACAGGCATGAGCCGCCTCATTGCCACTCAACCCCGCATGCGCGGGCGTCCATATGATGGCAATGTCTTGCGTGGGAGGATGTTTATGAAGAATTGAAAGGGCAGTTTGTGAGATGCGACCTGCACTGAAGTTACGTATGGCAGTTTTGGAATCACTAACAATCATAGTGATATCGGGAATGGATAGACCTAATGCGATGGCAGCCTCCTCTGCCTCCTCCGAGGAGTTGGCAGTGACGGATGCCGTTGTTAGCACCTTGCCGTTGGAATCGACAGCAGAAAGGGCATAGGATGAGGAAGATGGGTATTCTGCCGCATCGACATAGAGCACGTCTTTGGCTCCTTGCAATTTTTTCTGAAGAGCTTTTGCTCTTTGTATTCGACGTTTGGTATGATAAGTGGGGTGCATGTTTTTAGGAAGGGGTGGTATGAGTAACAGATTGTGTATGTGGTGGGGAATGTTATATTTAGCATTGGTGATTGAGGTAAAGTTAATGCGGGTAGACGATAAAATGTGACGGCCTGCGCTAGTGGTCGCGAGCCTAGCGTATTGAGCTGTTAAGTGGGCTTCACTGATTTCTGATAGGGTATTTATGACTCCTGTCTGGTGGAGTCGTGCGTTAGAGGCATTACACGCAATTCCTAGTGCGTATTTGTAAACTCTGCGGAGGAGGGTGTTGACGAAGTCCTCCTCGGCTGGTTTAAGGTGAAGGTAAGGGAGAGTATATGTGATTTTACTAATAACAAAAGCCTGTATGAGACGAAGTAGCTCTGACTCCCGGAGCCCTCCGTTTTTACCCGAGATTCTTCCTATCAGTCTTAGAGTGTTTTCAACGGTATTGCGTAAGGTTTCGAGTGTGTGCGTATTAAGTCGGTTGTTTTGGATAAATAAACCTAGCACACGAATGCGTGAGACTCGAGGAATAAGGCACCCATTAATGCAAACTTCGATCATTGGAACGTGTTTGTTTCGACGGTGAGTTGGTAGAAGGAGTAATTCTGATTTACTTGGGGTACAATAGAGATTCATCTGAGATGTCAGTGTTGCTATTATGTCTACAGCTGTTTGTAGTGTGTCTTGAATGTGTCCATCTGAGCCTCCTTTCACCCATAAGGTGATATCATCGGCATAGATGGAAAAGTTTAAGTCGGGGATACGTTGAAGAGCGGTGGGTATAGGTAGCATAGCCAGGTTAAAAAGGATGGGAGAGAGCACTGACCCTTGAGGCGTGCCGAAGCTGCCTAGTGTATAAGGTGAGGAGTGTTGTGGTCCGAATGTTAATGTTGCTGTGCGGTCTGTGAGGAAGCTGCTGATGTACGAGTACATTTTAGAGCCACAAGAAGTTTGGTTGAGGCCAGCATATATAGCTGAGTGGGCTACGTTATTGAATGCTCCATGTATGTCCAGACCAAGGATTGCCTGAGTGTCCTCACTCTGGTTAGGAGTTATGATGTCGTGTTGAAGGCGAAGCATTGCGTCTTGCGCCGACAGTGAGGTTCGAAAGCCAATCATTTGTGAAGGCAGTAGCCCATTATCCTCCACGTGTCTCTGGAGGCGTGCAAGCATAACATGCTCCATAGTCTTTCCGAGGCACGATGTTAGGGAAATGGGTCTCAGATTTTCTATTTGAAGAGTTTTGTTTGGCTTGGGTACAAATATGACTCTGGCATCTTTCCACGAAGGTGGAAGGGTACCCGTGTCAAAACAGTGGTTAAAGTACTCAGTCAATGCTTTAATTGAAATAGGGTCAAGATTTCTAAGTAATTTGTTGTGAACGTGGTCGGGGCCGGGAGCCGACGTGGTACGGAGTGTTGCGAGGGCATGCCTAACTTCCGCCTCCGTAATCGGGGCATCTAATGACTCATTAGGTTCCCCTGTATAAGAGGGTATCGGATCCTTGCGTAATTGGGGTAAGTGTAACGCGCGGAGGTTATCGAAAAGCTGTCCTAAGTGGTCACTGTGCTCGTGTAACAGTTTGGTGATAGCGTGGCAGTGTCTTGTGCGAGAAGTGGTGGGGTCTAGCAGATGTCTAAGGAGTTGCCACGTTCGTTTATTACTGAGGTGGTCGTGCATTCCTTCACAAAGCTGACCCCATTGTTGTGCCGCCAATTGAGTCGCGTATCGCTCGATTTGTTGGTCTAGCTTCGCTATCCTTATGCGGAGTTTCCTGTTGTGGCGCTGGTGTTTCCACCGTCGCAGTAGCGACTGTTTTGCTTCCCACATATGGAGAAGCTTAGAGTCAAGAGTCGTTATCGGGGTGTCTGGGGGTAGAGTTTTGGTGTGGATTTCGACATCTTTTTGAAGCTGTTGAGTCCACTCAGCAAGGTTTTCAATGCGTGAGGGGGCGGTGCTGTTACGGGTCTCTCTAAACTTGTCCCAATGTGTAAGCGTCAGTGGTTTGGGTGCAATGGGTCTGTGTTTTAGTTGTAGAGTGATGCTAATAATGTAATGATCGCTCCCAAGGTTAGTTTGGGTGTTAGCCCAAACAATTGGGGGGAACATTGTGCGTGAGGGTGAGATCGGGAGACGTATCTTTGTTTACACTGTTTCCCAAACGAGTAGGCATCTCCGGGTCATTGTGCAGTGTAAAACGGTGTGCCTGGATGTGGGACCAAAGGGCTCTCCCTTTGGGTGTAGATGTGGTGTAACCCCACGCTGGGTGGGAGGCATTGAAATCCCCCCACTATGAGGAGGCTGTGTTTGCCTGCCGAGGATATAGCTCGGGCGAATAGGGAATCGAAACGGTGGCTTTTCTGTTGTGGTCGACTGTATACGTTGAGAATGTATAAGAATGGTGAGTTAAGTTTGTGAGGTAGTATTTGGAGAAAGTCGTGCTCAATCTCGATGTCGGCAAATTTCGAGTATGTAACTGTAAGGTGCTTCTGAGTTAAGACTGCAGTGTTTGGTTTCGTATCGGCCGGGTTTTGATGCGTTCTATAACCTGGCAGCTGTACTACACCATTTGTTTCTTGTAACGCAATGATTGGGGGGAGGGGTAGTTTGTGATTTTATGTACTGCAGGAGGTTTGCCTTTTTTCGGCGAAACCCCCTGCAGTTCCATTGCCATACGCAGAGTTCAGTGCGGTTACGAGGCGCCATTTTCGGTAGGGGGGATTTGGCTTGGGTTGAGCAAGCTCTGGGTGGTTAGCGTGGACCGTGTCGATCCACTGCGTAACTCTATCTAAGGTTTGTTGCATCGGTAATGTGGCTTGTTGTATCGAGGCTACAGATTCATGGAGCTTCTGCAAAGAAGCTGTGGAGAAGGCAATAAAATTGTCGAGTTTTTCTTCGAGTTTGCTCACTTTTTCTTCGACTTTGTCAACCCTCTCTAGTTTTGTTTCGACTTGGTCTACTCGCTCTTCGAATGACACTGTGGGAGTCGAGATTTTTCGTTTTTGCGCAGGTGGTTGAGCGGGGTCCCTAGTTATAGGGGTGGTGGAGGGAAGAGCGGGTGGTGGTGAGATGGGTGTGGGGATAAGAGATGAGGATGGGAGCTGTGGGGAAGCGGATGGTTGTTTGACGGACTGAAGCTCTAGACGTAGTTTTGCATTTTCTGCCCTCAATTTAGCCATCTCATCCTGCATTTGTTTGAGCTGCTTTTGAATGGAGCTTTCGGGAGAGGCTACATCAGCCCAGCTCACCTCGAGTCCAGGGCCAGTCCGGGGGCCGGGGTCTTGATGAATGCTTTTGTTGCGGCTTCGGCTGCGGCTTCGGCTGCGGCTGCGGCTGCGGCTCCGGCTTTGCTGTCTTGTGATACTAGGTGAGCGTCCGCTTTGGGCGTTCTTGGAAGATGTGCTTGGGTCGAGGAATGGAGCTGCATCTTGCTCGAAAGTTGAGGGTGCATACTTCGGTTTGGGCTTGTAGCGCTGTGGGCACTGGGGCGAGCCGGTGGGGTGGTCATTATCGCACACCACACACTTAGGTTCACATTCGTGGTCGAGGAGTGGGTTCGGAATGCCACACAATGGACACAAAGTCTGAGGGGCGCCTGGGCAGACGTCTGGTCTGTGACCGAGTTTGCGGCAGAGAGTACAGGCCTCTGTCTTATGACGATAGGGCACGCATCGGGTGATGCCACCCTGGTAGCTTATGTAAAAAGGCACGCGAGTACCCCTGAAGGTGACTAAAATGGACGTTGTAGCACCCATGCGACGTCCGGTGAGGATGAGGCCTAGTCTGTCGTAGTCCAGTAGACTTGACAAGATGGTTTCAGCTGTGTGGTCCATAGGAATATTACGGATGACCCCTCTGCAGGTATTCGATGGATCCGTGATGTGGGTCACTACTTCAAAGCTGCGCTCGTCCATCTTGATGGTTTTGATACGGTGGTACGCTTCGGTGCGTTCCGAGTCCGGTGTGCTTATGAGCAGAATGTTGCTTACGGAGTTGATGCGGTATTGGTCATGTAGAGAGCTTGTGAGCGCTGCCGCTTTTAGGACGGCTTGTATGAGCTTCGGAAGTGGAATGTCAGCACACCTGAGGCCTCCACGTATTCGCAGGACTATTTTATAGTCGTCCGCTGGAAGTGGAGGTGGTCTGGGGGCACTGCGACGAGTCGATGCGAGAGTTTTCCGTGGCTGTTCTTGCGAAGTGTCAACGTCAGGCGTTGATTTCTTCGGGGGAGAAACAGGCTTTCTGGCCCTGGCATATACTTGACGCCAGCTGCCTTCACCATCTTCGAGAGCGTCATCGGAGGGAAGCTCCTCTCCCTCTACTGCGTGGACGACCATGTCGGTAGGCCTAGCCGTTAGGCCCACCGAGCTAGTGGAACGGTGACAATAAGTCGATCTTCGTGGACGAAAATTGCGAAGCACTCACTGAAAACTACTTCGGATGATGTAGTTGGTTCCGTAGAAAACTCCGCGTTCGTTTAAGTGGCCATTGAAGGACTTGAGCAGTAAAAAACAGGAGTTGTGCCGGAGCGCTTGTAAAACGCGTCCGCTCCCGGTGGTGTCAACGGTGCGTCTCCATGCAAGGGAGACACGCGCATCGCGTTCCATTCCGACCGACCCCGTCTCAACGGGCACGGGCGTTCGCCAAGCACACTTTAGAATTTACAAAGTGTCCTTCAATTTTTTTTACATACACCATTTAGCGCTGGTGGTACGCAGATCTCGGAGGAGCTTGAGCGTGTTTTTTATCGCGCAATGCTCCTACATTTTCTTTCAATTTGAAAACTGCCCTTGCGACGCGCACGAAAGAGTGGCCCCTTTTTGTACCCACTCGTGATGTGGAACGACAAAAAAAAAGAGAGAGGGAGAACACCGGGCACACTTTGCGTGAGGCGCCACCGCGTGGCAGGAGACGCAGAGGAGCCACTCAACCCGCCGCAGTTTAATACAGATAGACAGATAGTCACATTTACTCGTGTGCAGAAGAATCTTCACCCCGTTTTATAGGGGCAAGACTGCGGGCCGCTCCCACGTTGGGACAGGAAGGCCAAGCCTCACTGCTGCATCGTGGGCCTTCTGGACAGCCCGGAGTTGGTCAAACCAGTAGTGGCTCTTGAGAAAGGAACGAAATTCTTACTCCATCAGTCTGTGGTCCGCGTGATGCTGTAAAGAGGGGCACTCCCAGAGCATGTGCCTAAAATCGCTAACCGTCCCACAGTCGGGACATAGAGGGGAGACCTCCGTACCTGCTGAAGACAGAGAGTGTGGGATAGGACGGTCTGCAGGAGCCTAAGAGTCACGGCCTGGGGTCTCGCGAGACTTCGAAGTGGCAAGGGGAAAGCCCTTGGGCCGGCCAACGTTAATGAGTTGGCCCATCCAGTTTAAAAGAAAAAAGAAATATCTGAGAGTGTCTAGTTCTGCATTGTCAACGCTTCCAGCACGTTGTTCAAACACAAAGGCGTAACAACTGTGACAGTTGTTAGTTCACGCTATTCACGCTTGTCTTGTGTATACCTGTGCGTTTTTTTTTTACAAATTAGGTACCAGCGTGACCATACGGTCATGCATATCCCGACGAAGCCTTTCAATTTATGCAGGTTTAAAAAACCGCGCCAAAGTCACTGCAATATGCCTTGCGATAGCTTAGGGTACACCTTACAGGTACTCCTGTAATACAGAGGTATTCAGAATACAGAGGTATTCTGAATATAGAATACAGAGGTATTCTATATTTATTGGGGAGCTACTAAAACAGGTGCGAAATACGGTTCTACACTTCGGCTCGTCGGCATGCAACGCTCCTTCGTGTAAGAGGATTTCTTCGTAGTAATATTTTTTGCAATAGCGTGATGCACATCCCCCCTGTTGAGTACCTGCACTGCGCTATCTGCGGTGAAATTTGAAATAGATTAACCAATGACATGCTCGCGAAGAAACGTGTTGTTTTACGTGTTAGCATATGGTCACGCTAGGCCGCCAGGCTCCGCATTTTGGTTTAAGTTCGTTACTTTGTTTCAGCTCCTTGTAGGGCGATTCCGCTACTCACGTGCCAATTAATTGTATGCCCAGCTTTACTTTACATGAAATAGCCAGAATACTCGAAGAGGACGATAAAGATCTGTCGGCTATCGACATTGAGCTATCGGAGGCGACCAGACAAAGATTTCGCTGATGAACATTTCAGTAGTCTCATAGACAATCTAAGTATAATATATAATAACTGTTGGGGTGTAAAGTCCCAATACCACAGTATGATTATGAGGGATGCCGTAGTGGAGGGCTCCGGAAATTTCGACTACCTGGCGTTCTGTGCACCTAAATCGTAGATAACCTAAGTAACACGCCAGTTCAGAGCAGGTGCGAAAACGGTGCTTGCTGACGGCCGTCGCGTTGGTGGATGCGACTGTGATGAAGATGAAGAAGAGTATGAGGAACAAAGCGATGGATCACCAATATCCGTTTAGGTGTAGGAGATAAAAGCCCTCACGCGAAGTAATCTTCAAGTGCACAGAAGATCCAAGTGCCTCGCCCTAATGCTGTTCCCGAATGTAACTGTTTCACGGGAGGCGCTCACCAGATGGATGCAAACGTAGGCGCCTACTGGATTGCAATTCGTCGCAAGAAATGGTGTAGGTGAGCGATATTCACTTTGCGACGTAGCCATAAGATACGTGCGGTGCTTATTCGCAACACATGATCCAACGTCAGTCAACTTGATTGCCGAAGGTGAATCCCTCGAAGCTACCAGACAGATGAGATAACAAGACAAAAGGAACTGGCCATCGAAGAACGTCGATGCTTGTTGACAGTGGGCCTCGTGGTCCAAATTTTGAACGAAAAATTAGCACAGTTAGTCGGAAGACCACTGCAACAGCACGGTGCCCACACAGTGCAGTGAATGTGACGTCGGCATGTGCATTCCGTGGTTCATACCATTTCACAATAAGTGCCAAAGAAATCCATAATTTTATTTTTGGTGATGTCTCAAGGCCTGAAGTAAAATTTTTCACTTGGTCATTTTTGCTGTAGCCTAAGGGCCTAGCGTGACCATATGGCCACGGTAAAGTAAAAAGTTGGGCGAGTTGGTGTTGGTTCATGATAAACAGAGGGGCGCGATAATACGGCATACAAAGAAAAAGATGGACACGGGATATATTTTGTAAGTTAAGAGCTCGTTCACAATCAAATTTTCAGTGTGATATATACAGATGGAGATACCATAAAATACCACATTTGTTTTCACAAGACTCATAAAAAACAAAGCGGTTCCTAATGGGTTAAGGTGAAAACCTTCAATGGCTCATACTTGCGGCGACCCTCCGTCCGTCCGTGCTCTGGAACGGTGCCAGGAGTGGCCTCGCTCCCTCACACTAGGTCCGTTCGATTCGCCTGCACCACCTGAACCCGTTCACGAGGTGCTGCACCTTGCCATTCGTTTCAGCGGTGCACCAATGACGACCTCTGAACCACGCCATTCGTTTCAAAAAGTGCAGGAGAGGTGCAGGACTGGTTCACGATTGTCCTGCACCTCCTATGCCGACAGTGCCGGCTTGGTGCAGTCGTGCACATGTGCACTAGAAGCTGTGCAGACAACGCAGCATTCATGCGTAGGCGCCGCACTCTCCTCTACTGACGTGGTGTTTCGCCAAGATGTTTGCGCCCCATAAACTGTCCACATGTGCGGTTTGCCATCGCTGAATGTTAGGTGGCCGGCGTAAATTAAACGAACAGAAATAAGGCCTGCACTATATCGGCACCACGCCATCGTTTGTGGTGTCGCACTGTGCCTGCACTACTGAACTCGCGCTGCACAATTTCTGAACTTCTCACGCACCGCCATAAACCGGTTCGAGTGGTGCAGGTGAATCGAACAGACCTAACATCTCAGCAATCACGTGATGGCGCAGCGGCGCAAAGAAACTGTTGCGCCGCCACAGCTGTGGCCTCTCCCCCTTACACTCTCTCAGCAACCACGCGATACCCTTATCTTGCGGGGACGAACAACGCGGCACTGGGTCGCCGCCGCGGCGCGCGCGAGTGCAACGCTCACTTTGGAGAGCGCGGGCGCGCGTGCGCGCTCGTGCGTCATGCACGCCGATCGGCAACACCATACCGTATCGCCGCCGTGTTCGTACTAGCAGCACGAGCCCCTCCCTTATAGGAGCACCGAGAGCGAACGGTCGTGGCTTCGTAAAGCCAGCCCCAGAACAGACCAGCATGATAAAATGACTAGGGAGGGGATAGAGGCGGTAAGCATAGACATTTGGAAGAAGAGTGCAATTCCATCGGGAGTGTCATGTAAAAAAAGGCATGGCATAGTCAGTCGAATGGCCACAGGCTTTCGCCGAACACACTTTGGAATGCAAAGGGGAGACTAGCGCACGTGTTGTGTCCTCCCTTCTCGTCCTTGTGCTACATTGCGCTGAATATTACCTAATACACTTTGAAGTTTACACAGTGTCCTTCAATTTTTCCAGTGTGCCTCTTTGCACTTCAGCGGCGCGCTGAAAGTGTTGAGCTGTTTGTCGTTCTTTGTGCGAGCGTCCAATTTTTTGCTATTGCATTCATCGCTTCGCCCTTGCGACGAAACTGTGACTTTTTTGGCGCACTAAAACTTTCTTCCGCAGTGCCACCAGGACTGACCCATCGACGCGACAACACGACATTCTTCGCCAGGCCAGCGAACAACCACCCACCAGAGATGCATCAAACTACTCAGTGTTGAAAACTATTCACCGTACTATGATGTTCGCAGTTCTGCCATAGCCATGCTCTCTTGAGCAATACAGAAAAACAGGTTTCTTTCGTGCCAGCACTATGGCTTGAACGAATTCCACCGTACGTCCAGACAATTTTGCAGGTTCATTTAGTGGTACGTCTGGACCAACTTGCCGAGATCACTGATCCCGTCATCGAGGTCTCTCTGCCGCAGTTGTCGCCCACAATTCAAGCTGCTGCCGCATCACTAGCCACCACAAACTTGCGCGCCCTATCAACGACATCAATCGACGGCTCAGCTCCATTCAACGACGCCCTGATCAACGCTTTACGACGCTCCCTTTCGTAAAAGGGGGGACGCCTCGACGCGAGATCCTCATGATGACGGCCGGTCTATCGGTGCTTCGGCGTCTATACTCGGCCTTTCCATTGTCAATGCCCTCGTGCACGAAGTTTCATCAGAGGAAACCCAACCCTCGCCTTAAGGCATTCCCGAGCTGCAAAATTAGCGTCAAACCAACACCGCTAGAGGCCTCCTCCGTTTCCACAGCATTCTGAACATTTACAGGCGCTTCTTGCCACACGGAGCCGTCCCCTCCATGGGTGGTCTTCAAGGAAACAAACGGGTGACGTGGATCACTTTAGCGCAACTTTCTGAAGAACACAAAGCTGCTCTCGGCATTGGCACGCTTCTCTCCCTTCCCATGCGAGACTCTCCCTTGGGCTCTTAGCTGCGCCGTCACCGACGTCCATATCTGGTAACCTTTGGCAATCTCCTCTCAGAAACTTTCAGATGAAGAAACGACACCGTCTACTGCCAGTTCCACCAACGAAACCTCTGACGGAGCGGACAAGCATAGCCTTCGGCTATAACGCGCTGTATGACATTGTCGAATTCGCGACGATGACGAGAAGCTGTCCTTTTATTGTCAGAACAGGACATTGATCTGTTCTTGCCTGCGCCGGGAGAGACTTCCAAAGCGGGTTCTGGCGTCGTCATAGTAGTTTCGCTAAAATCTGAGAGGGCGAAAGCGCTGCCGGCTTCCACAATTTTTTTCGATAAAGGCGACTGTCGCGTCTTTCAGGACGTGCTTCCACTCGCTGCTCATGTGTGTCAGCATCACATCTGTTTTCTCAGAACGAAGCTCCGCTATTCCTCTTGTGAAGTTAATGCCGTGACCGACCAACAGGTCCTCGTCACCTTCGAACTTTGCGGTTTCTTCGGTGCCGACGGAAATCAGGACGCTGGAGAGAGGCGAACAGTGACCTGCTCGTGAAGATCTTTCAAGGCATGGTTCCGTGGCGTCATGTGAGGTGACAGCGTGTTTTCTGAGCTAAGCGTTATCGACTCAAGTCTCAGGTGGATGACGGCACCGTGCACATAGCAAGCTCATCCCAGGTACCACATCCCTGGAGCAATGTTGTAAGATTACAAAGCTCGCAGCATCAGTCCGGTCAATGATGGTAACTCTTGTTAAGCAGATTCCAGTCGTCGTTATTAGATGACCTCCAGCAGTCCGGATTTTGGGGCCTTCCCAAGCAGTTTTAACCTTCTTTAACTTCGTGGCCAACTGTCGACTGACAACGGAATAAGCGGCTCGAGTGTCGACGAGAGCGGTGGCGTTCTGGCCGTCGAATTGTACGTGGATGTCCCTAGTCCGTCGTCAGGCGAATTCCCTGACGGTCCTGCCAGCTGACAAGGAAGGAGGGTTTGCTGTTCTTTCCTCTGTTTTATTTGACGCCAAGGCGGACGATGCAATCTCTTCAGTTTTTGATTGTCATGACATGGTTTCCATGTCTAAGGTGAAAGCCGAAGCTAAAAAGCTTTGTAAAAGATTGAGCATTAACCAGATATTAGGTGACCTGTCAAAGTCACAGAAAGACTTCCTTGACGTATTTTTCAGTGCGAAAACGCACAAAACTGATATGCCATTTAGAGTCATCATTTCGGAACGTGATGCTTGGCAAAAATCCATAGCGCTATTTTTACAAGAGCGACTTAAGCTGTTAGCAATTGATGACCCGTTTTGCGTCAAAAACTGGGATGAAGTGTTATTGTTCTTAGATGCTAACCGCGACAAACAACTTTGTGCCTTTTCGATTCACGTGAAGGACCTGTTTTACTCCTTACCTCACGACGAACTGCTCGCTACCGTAGAAGAGTGCATAGACTGTAATGGATCTGTAGATTTTCAGAATTCTTCCGGTATTTCTGTCGGTAACTTTTTAGAGCTTTTAGCCTTTTATCTCAGATCAACGTACATAGAATGGAAAGGCAAGCCATACCTTCAGAAGAAGGGCGTCTGTATTGGATCTTGCATCGCACCAATTCTAAGCGATTTATTTTTGGCCAGATTAGACAGAGTAGTGTTGGATCGTCTGCAGGGAACGACAGTGTTGAAAATTTGTCGGTACGTTGATGATTACATTGTGTTCTTTGAGAAGGGTTCG
The DNA here is from genome assembly GCA_030522465.1 of Rhipicephalus appendiculatus. Taxonomy (NCBI): domain Eukaryota; kingdom Metazoa; phylum Arthropoda; class Arachnida; order Ixodida; family Ixodidae; genus Rhipicephalus; species Rhipicephalus appendiculatus. The sequence continues at coordinate 18,588 of JALIZH010031288.1, read as the reverse complement.
AGTACGGTGCAGGAATATGCGTCTGAAGTTCTTAAGACTTTTAAAGATTGTTTTAAATCACTTGAATTGACTCATGAGCTGCCTACTAACAGTACTCTCAAGTTCCTTGACACTAAGATTACTTTTAAACCTGACAAAACCTGCTGGTGTTATGAACCGCGAAGTAAGAAGCCTGTTTTGCCGTATGCGTCAGCGCATTCGAAATTGGTCAAGAGGGGCATCGTCAATCTATGTTTTTTGAATGCAGTAAAGAAGTCTTGCCCTCACGAGATGCACTCAAGCCTTCGCTTCCAGTCCGAGCGGTTGTTACACGCTGGCTACCCTTTGCATGTACAGTGCTCTGTTGCCGAAGCCTTGCTCCGAAAAATGCGCATGCAGAACAACCGTTCACAGGGTGCATCAACCGATGCACAGCAGAAAGTGGCCGCAACAACTTGTGGGTTTGGGCGAGTCGGTTCATGATGCGAATAAATAGAAGCAGCGCGAAAAAACGAACGACAAGAAACACACACAACAGGACTAGCGCTGTACTGCCAACTGAATGTTTATTGAAAAGATCACCACTTATAGCTATGCCACCAAAAACGCCTTGTCACATAAACGCCACAAATAATCAACGATTGCGGGCATGCGTGTTGCTATACTAGCAGGTGTTTATCGAGAAAACATCTCTCATGAGTAGTTAAACTAAGTGACGCCGCGCTGACACACTTATCTCCAGCTTTATTAATGAAGTACGCTTCCACGATTTCTCTTTCTTTTTTTTGATTTTCCAAACGTCAAAAACTTGGTGTCCGCGAACATGGGTGTGCATGCGCATTTTTTACAGTGGAAGGCTAGGTGGCTGCCATAGCCATTTTTTACATTGTTCTTATGTTGCCTAGCCCTATCATTAAAACATTGCCCAGTTTGTCCGATGTACACTCTCCCACAACTTAATGGTATCTCATAAACAACATCAGAGGTGCACTTCGTGAATTTTGTTTCATGGTTAGTAGTACATAGCATTGGCTTACGACCTTTCATGGCATTACACAGTGTTGAAAGTTTACGGGGAGGGGGGAAATACCAGGTTAACTTGGTGCCTGTTGGCCACTTTCTTCAGTTTATGCGATAACCTATGTACATACGGTATCACGTGAAACGGTCTTTTGTCTTTTTCTTGCTCATCAGTTTTTCTTCCTGAACGTTTTAATCTTTGTAAAAAAGTTTCACACACAGCTGTGATGACGGGAGCTGGATAGCCAAATAACTTGAGTCGTTCGGTCTGTTGCATTAGACTAGCCTTCATTTGGTGCTCACAGGATTTGTTAATTGCACTTTGTACGCAAGTGATGGCGACTCCCCTTTTTACAAGCTTGGAATGAGCACTATCATACGGAAGGATGCCTTTCTTAGATCTAGGTAAATACGCCCAGCAGACATGTTCATTAGACGCATGAAAGGAAATATTAATGTCTAAAAACTGAATGTTATTATCCTTAGGCGTTTCAAAAGTGAACTTCAGTCCCCCCTCCATGCATCCTAAAAATGCCCAGAATACGTTGGACTTCGTCATCAAAACAGTAACCCGGACGTTTCTTCAAAAGAATGAGGTAGTCGTCAACGTAGCGATAAATGCCAGTTACTGGAAAGTGGCCGTTATGCCTTATATTCACAAGCTGTCCCACAATATTAAGAAGATTGCTGGTCGCTCAAAAGTGAAAATGGTGTTTTCAGCGCCACAGAAGCTCATCAAACTCTGCAATCAGAGGAGCTCTCGTGTTCAACGAGGCTGCAAAAAGCAGCACAAAGGTGCATTTGTTGCCTGCGCTACCAATGTAGTTTACAGCATTCCGCTGTCCTGTGGTAAACAGTATATAGGGCAGACAGGGCGATGCCTAAATGAACGTTTGAAGGAGCATGCGCAAAATGTAAAGAAAACGGCACGTGACGGTTGGTTGGCAATGCACTGCGGCTCTTGTGGCTGTGAACCCCTTTTTGCACAGTGTACTGTCGTCAGCAAAAGTAGTGATAGGCTCACTCGCGAGATTATAGAGGCAGAAAAAATATCTTCATTGGGTTCAGCATGTGTCAGCACCCCGTCTGTACACCTTTCAGATAAAGAGTTGCACTTTCTGAGAAAGTAGTGTGCGCATGTGCGACGGTGTTGAGCACGGTATATATACGCATGTGATGGTCAATAAACCTTTGTTGGTAGTTAGCGCTCGTATGTTGTCTGGTGTCGTTTCTTTGTGTCTGTTTTTTTTTTCTGCGCTACGAAATGTTTCCTATGTCAGGACCTGTCATTTATGTACATCTACCACGCATGTAAATGGCGTGGTAGATGACATGCATGCCAAGATTTTCATGTTACCACCTGCCACTTATGTTCGTTATACAGTCATGTCACTCAATCCCAAATTTGGTGTATATCAAACTAACGAAGCGGCCGCGAGCGCGCCATGAGCGTGGCGTGCAAGTCACGTCGCACATGAGATGCCAAGATTTTTATATTACCACTTGTCATTTATGGTCGTCATACAGTCACGTCACTCAATCCCAAATTTGGTGTATCTCAAGCTAACGAAACGGCCGGGAGCGCGCCATGAGCGTGGCATGTAAGTCGTGTTGCACATGACAAGTCATGATTTCCATATTACCACTTGTCATTTATGTTCGTCATACAGTCACGTCACTCAATCCCAAATTTGGTGTATACAGTGAAACCTCGGTGATACGAATCTCAGGGGACCACAAGAAATATTCGTATCATCCGAAATTCGTATGACCAGAAAGCATGGAAAATTAGCATGCGACAAAAGAGAGCTGGCGTACATTTTCATTTTATGTTTTTCAGGGCCGCAGCAACGACAGGAAGAACTCAGAATGATTGTCAGTCAGGTTTTTAGATGTCAGCAATGCTACCAGCAATCGTAAATGTACGGCGCGTACGCGCGTGTTTAATGAACCAGGTGCGTTGTGACCCGTGACAGCAGTAGCTCCTTCCTAAATTTTAGTAGGCTTTTTCGCATGGAACTGGAGTACTGCAGCGAAAGTAACGGAAGAAGCGCTTTGACGCGATAGATCAAGGCGACAAAATTTCGGAACCACGGTCCTACGTTATGATTTCGTTATCGTGGAGGACCTGGAGGTGTTGGGGTTGTGAGGCCTGACTCCTTTGCAAAGACTGTCCTCGCCTTCTTTCGCTCCTCGTCCACCTTGCATAAGATGTCTGATGCATGAAGCAGGCACGTGTAAGCACAGTACAAAGACAGCAGCCCTCGTCGACGCGTTAGAACAAAAGCATGGCACCGATTCCCTCTGTGATCTAAACGCGAAGGCACACGGAGGCACATTAGAGCCTCAAAGATTGGCGCACATAATTTCGGAGACCGTCACGCGTCTCTGAAGGTTTATTCTGACCGTAAGAAAACTATTTTTCCTACACCATGATTCTGACGATTTGGCGGTGCGGCGCGCGTGCCCGCGCTTCCGTTGCCGCGCTCGCACACTTGGCGCTTCTTCCGCGACAGCGCCGACAGCACCTCTGGGCGGTAGCGTACGTTCGTATCAAACGTCGCGGGCTGAAAATTGGTTCGCAACAACCGTACTCCATTACATTGCAGGCCAATGGGCCTTGGCCGGGACCAAAGAAAAATTCGTATCACCCCGAAATTCGTATGAGCTGTGATCGTATCACCGACATTTCACTGTATCAAGCTAACGAAATGGCCGCGAGCGCGCCATGAGCGTGGCATGCAAGTCATGTCGCACATGACAAGTCATGATTTCCATATTACCACTTATGTTCGTCATACAGCCACGTCACTCAATCCCAAATTTGGTGTATCTCAAGCTAACGAAACGGCCGGGAGCGCGGCATGTAAGTCATGTTGCACATGACAAGTCATGATTTCCATATTACCACTTGTCATTTATGTTCGTCATACAGTCACGTCACTCAATGCCAAATTTGGTGTATCCCAAGCTAACGAAATGGCCGCGAGCGCGCCATGAGCGCGGAATGCAAGTCATGTCGCTCATGACAATTCATGATTTCCATATTACCACTTGTCATTTATGTTCGTCATATAGTCATGTCACTCAATGCCAAATTTGGTGTATCCCAAGCTAACGAAATGGCCGCGAGCGCGCCATGAGCGTGGCATGTAAGTCATGTTGCACGTGACAAGTCATGATTTCCATATTACCACTTGTCATTTATGTTCGTCATACAGTCACGTCACTCAATACCAAACTTGGTGTATCTAAAGCTAACGAAACGGCCGCGAGCGCGCCATGAGCGTGGCATGTAAATCATACTTTTCATGACAAGTTAATCATGATTTTCATGATATGACCAGCCATTTATGTTCGTCACACAGTCGTGATATGCCATACCAAATTTGGTATGAATCCCATTAACGATACGGCCAGGAGAGCACAAAGTCGTAGGAGGCTAGATAGATAAATAGATGGATAGATACGCTCAAAGCCGCCGAAGTTCGCTAAGAAATGCTTCGCATTTAAAAGTTCCGTCAACAGGAGTCGAACCTACGACCTCTTGGTCCGCGACAACAGATGCCGCGCACGCTTTCCACTGTGCCACGGTCACATATTCTGTAGGCGTTAAAAAAATTACACCACCTCCCGCTAAAGGGAACCATGTGTAGATGTGAAGCAGCGGGCGCTAACGCTTACATTGGCGGTGGCGTTGACGCTGGTGCTCATCGCAGCGTTGCGCAGGACAGAAAACTGGGGAGGCGCAAAGCACGCAGTGATGGACCGGTGTTTCCTACTGGAACATGCCAATCGCTGCTAATGGGCAATGAGAGACAGAAGACTCCGAGTGGACACAGAGACCCGCAGTCCGCTTTTAGTTAACGCGCACGCTGCGAATTTTTATTGTTCAACAACGCACAGGAGAAATCTCTCACCGGCACCACCTTGGAGGTCAAGATCCATTGCCATATATACGGGGTGGTTGTCCGCCTCGGTGGAACAGTGGCTAAGGTGCTCGGCTGCTGACCCGAAGGTCGCGGGTTCGATCCCGGCCGCGGCGGTCGAATTTCGATGGAGGCGAAATGGTAGAGGCCCGTGTACTGTGCGATGTCAGTGCACGTTAAAGAACACCAGATGGTCAAAATTTCCGGAGCCCTCCACTACGGCGTCTCTCATAATCATATCGTGGTTTTGGGACGTTAAACCCCACATATTATTATACGGGGTGGTCAGTGAACGGTTGTGCAGCGCGAGCAGTCGTTTTTTTAAATGCGAATGCATTTGTTAGTCGGGCTGTGTCAGGCGGCGTTGTCCGGCGTTGTCCGCGGGGTGGAGGATAGGTTGAGGAGGTGTCCGCGCGCCGGCAGGTGTTTTCTCTCCGCTCTCATTCTCTCTCCCATAGCAACAGCTGCGGGCGCGCGCGCTTATCCTTGCCCCTAGCAAAGTGGAGAGGAGGAGCGCGCTCTGGCGCGTGAGGGCGCTCGCATCGCGGGAGCTCAGCGGAGCTACCGCGATAAAAAGAAAAAAAACAGGCGCTGCGCCGTGCTCCCGACCGGGCTGCAGAAATTAGGCGCCTTTTCCTTCTTCGAACCACAACCACCATATATAAATGGAGTGAAGCGCGCGCGAAATCCATTCGCATTTCCTCACGATTCCCTTCGGGGAGGTGGGGGGCATTTTTTTTTTCAACCAAGAAACTCGCTAGCAGACGCTGCCTGCGTCGGCGTCGCGAGGCGAGAGAGGGGGGGGGAGAGGGGGGGGACGCGCTTGCGCAGTGGGAGTGTGGACGCCGCGGGCAGGGATGCCTAGAGGAGAGAGGGGGGAGCGTAGGAGAGGAGAGAGAGGGGGGACGCGCATGCGCAGTGGGAGTATGGACGCCGCGGGCAGGGATGCCTAGAGGAGAGAGGGGGGGGAACGTAGGAGGGCAGAGAGGATTGGAGGCGCATGCGCAGTGAGGGTGTGGTTGCCGCGGGGAGGGATGCCTAGAGGAGAGAGAGGGGGAGAGGAGGTTTTTTATTTTTTTTTGAAAGGTTTGCGCATGCGCAGTAAGGGTGGTCACGCCGGCACACCACCACCACCACCACCACCACCACCGGATTAAGCTTCGCCATAAGATGCTTCACATCTAAAAAAGCCTTTTATATCTACCACTGTCCTCTCACAATGCTCTTGCTAAAGTGAAGTAATGCAGCATGACCGTGAAATTCACGATTAGTTCTTTCAAAGCGTCGTTTCTACGCATCCATCCCGTTCGCCGCGTTTCGAATAGGAAAAGTGCAATTTTGTCAACGCGTTAACACACTGCCAGGTGGCGACCTTACCCCTAGCATCGGCCTCGATCAGAGCATGCGTCCATACCAAAAATTGGCCGCGTTTCTGCGTGCTTCGCTGTAAATGTCGTCGAAAGACGATAGTCTTGTGCCGGCCGTACTCCTATGTTTTGCCTTGCCTCAGACGGCGCCTACTCTACGTTGAATTGGCCGCATCTGGCTGGCATTGATAAAATAGAGGCGGTGCTGCGCGTTATATGGACCCCATCGAAAAACATGAGCTTGTGCTGAACCAAGGGCCACTGCCAGCGGCTGGACATTATCATCGGCAAAGCGCTTTTTCTTGCAAAGCGTCCATGCACAGCCTCGCATTTTCAGCACAGCCTAAAAGACACTAGGGTCTTTAGAATTACGTATCCGTGTATTTTCTAATAAAAGAACACACGACCTGATAATTAGATATTAATGTCGCGCCTCAGGTATGCGTAGTATTTGCTTTTTGATCGAATATGTTCACAAGTATGAATGAAAACACCAGTTCAAAATGGCTGGGCGTTCAGAAGTTAGTTAAACTTTGGCCCTGTAGCTAGCTGAATCGGGTCACGGACAGACAGATAGACAGACAGACCAAAATTTTTGCGTTTAAGGTATCCCAAGAAAGACTATCGTCTTTAAAATTGTTCTGCAATGCGCGAGCGCGTTGCGTGGCCGTAGCTCCGCGTTCCCAACTTAAGCTCGCCCCGCAAAAAACCGCAGCCGACCAACGGGGAAGACTCGACGCGCGTTGCGTTTCCTTCTGGTCGGACAGCGATGTTCAATAGGGAACCAAAGCTCAAGTTTGCGGAGCGACGACAGCGCCGCGCTGCGGCCCTGGAGAGAAGCGCTGGTGAAACTGGGAATAAGCGCGGCGGAGGGCGCGCCTGTTTCACCGACAGCCGACAGCGGCGGCACGCGTGCGCACGCGTTCTTCGGTCGGTGCGGGGAGCTTAGACGTTGCGCCGTGAGCTTGGCACGCTGAACCGAGAGGCTTGCTTTGCGAAGCTGCATTTCCGCGATGGTAGAAGCGACCCCACGAAAGGGGAAGCGAGGTCCGAAGTATTACTGTGTGCCACAGCAGTGCAGACAGACCGGCACGCGACCCGCCTGTAAAACTGTATCAGTTCCCGGACAAGTCGTACAAGAGAGAAAGTACACAAGCGTGGATCACCGTAGTTAGAGGAATAAAGTTCTAGCTCTGTCTCGCCTTCCGGTTCCGCTGACTCAATTCTTCGCTTGAAATCGTTTGTTTCGACTACCTGAATCAGTACGTAACGCGGCGCGTGCATGCAACGACTGCAGTAGTGATTGCTCGCCGTCTCGCATTTTAAATGCGAATGCATTTCTTAGTCGGGCTATGACAGGCATCCGGCGTTGTGCGGCGTTGGCGTTGTCCGCGGCAGGTGTTATCTCTCCGCTCTCACTCCTTCTCCCATAGGAACAGCTGCGGGCGCGCGCGCTTATCCTCGCCCCTAGCAACCGGAGCAGGTGGTGCGGGCGGAGTAGCGGAGAGTGAGTGGAGAGGAGGAGCGCGCTCTGGTTTGTGAGGGCGCTCGCATCGCGGGGAGCTCGGCGGAGCTCCCGCGTTTGTGGAGAGTGTAGGAGAGGGTAGGTGCAGTGCTTCGCCGCTCCTTCTCTCGCCGTTCGCTCTCTCTCCTCCCTGCGCCCCACTCTCCCGTCCGCTCGCTCGCTCGTATATATATGAAATAAAAGAAAAAAAAAGAAACACTAAAAAAAATAAAAAAATAAATAAATAAAGAACAAAAAAAATTAAAACAATAACAAAAATAAAAAAGCAGAAAAAAAAAGCAAAAAAAAAATCGCTGCGCCGTGCTCCCGACCGGGCTGCAGAAATTAGGCGGCTTTTCCTTCTTCGAACCACAACCACCATATATAAATGGAGTGAAGCGCGCGCGAAATGCATTCGCATTTCCTCACGATTCCCTTCGGGGAGGTGTCGGCATTTTTTTTACATCCAATTACGGTTGTATGTTGAAGCAACTTTGCGTTTTGTTTCCTTGTGTTTGTGAGACCTATCTGTCGTTGTTGGATGTTCACACTCACATACTTCATACCGCGGTTAGCGTTGCCGTGTTGGTTGCGTTCAGTTGAACTCCGCACAAGGCTGCATCATCGCGCCGGAACGAACGCCTGGGCATTTTCACCTAACTTGACATCGTTTTGTTGGTTTGTTCTGTTTTTGTCGCTTTTTTAGGGTGGTATATATTTAAGCCGCTGAATCTAACTGGCACTTAATTCAGGAATTGTTATGGCCATCTTCGGAGATTGTGCGGTTTTCTTTCACGCGCACCGCGCACTCGTACATTAGGGGCTTTTAGCTTGTACGTATACTTTTTTACGTTACCGTGTTACCGGTTACCGGATTGCGTTTACCGTCTTACCGGAACGCATGCTGCAGAAAAGTTTTAGCTCCTCATACGTAAACGTTTACGTGCGTGCGTAAACGTAAACCTTTACGTTTGCGCAAAACCACCAAATGGTGATGATAACTGCGTTTAAACTTTACTTGATTTAGATAAGATTGAATAATTGCTTGGGCAAAATAATAAGAAAGGTTTTTAGCGTGTACAGTATCTCGGTTTACGAAAAAGGGTGCAAAAAATATCGGGTTAGCGACGATGGTGTCGACATCTTGTGACGCTTCGTGCAACCACAGTCATGAACACGTTTGTTATCATCTAGTATTTAAGGGAGAAAATGATGAAAAAGGCAACTCATTCATAATTATTTCACTGCAAGGCATTTACGAAAGGAGTAAAATGCGCGATGTTTCTGCAATAACAATTTTGTGCTTGCCTGTTTCACATTGACCCCGCCTAGATGGCGCCACCTATCCAGCCTGTCGGGGGGCTTTAGGCGTTTTAGGCCTCTCACGTTTACGTCGCTCTAGCTTCGGTAAGCCGACTGAAACAAGGTGATCGCAATTCGCATTCACACTACGGCTTATTTTGACTCGGCGGCAGGAGTCTCCGCAAACTGAATATCGCTCGTAGCCACGAACGAAGGTGGATTTGCGAGGTAGGGCCGCAAACGTAAAAGCCTATCCGGCGAGTAGTTTACGTTCCGTATAAAGTTTACGTACCGTAAAGGCCCGCGCATGCGCAGATTCCTTCCGGTATCCGGTAACACGGTAACGTAAAGAAGTATACGTACAAGCTAAAAGCCCCTATTGCTTCGAGTGTGCGTTTACGGGTGCGCTTTGCGCGAGCTCTTCACCCGATACCACATCGCGCCTGAAATTCGACACCTCTCGTGCTGAGCCGCGTTCGCGCAGCAAGTCTTATACACCTCTAAAGTCGATATTCTCATAAAAAGGGAGTACAAGCACGAAGCGAGAAGCGAAAAAAAAAGACAGACAGACGAGGCGAGCAGTTCTACTTGCTTCGCAGCAGTTAAAGCTGAGATAAGCTAAGCTAGCTGCCTCGTGGCTAAGTCAACGGGTAATGCTCCAGCGGTACGGAGGGCATGACTCGAACCTTCTCAGGCTTTTTAGTGCCACGGCCGTGTAGTCTTTGTTTCTCTATTTTTTTCTTTTTTGCACGCCGCGAAAGTTCGTTCACTACAGTACGCGTTTGCCACTGCCAGCGTGCAGATCTAAACAACAATCACATGTTTTTCATAGTCGAAAACGTGGAACATCGATAACCATGATTAGCGAACTTCTCTCCTTTGATTACGTTCGCTTTTCGAAGTGCCTGTCCAGCGGGGAGATCTTTTTCAAGCGGTACATAGCGAACGAAGCGCTGCGCGACAGCTCTGCACGTGCACGGAAACGAGCGGAAGCGCGGAGGAGAGAAGAGAAAACGCGCAACGTATATTCCCAGTTTCTATTTTTCCGCCAGAGATGGCGCTGGCTGTCAAGAGTCGCAGCGCCACTGAGCGATACTTTGGGAGCGTATAACTCTAACATGCCGCGAGTAGGCGACCTTAGTCCACGTTCGGCGTCCAATGAGTGACGCTGTTTTGGCTGTCGCACCTATTCTCGACAGCCTTCGTGCCACAATTAAGGTCGCCCCCATCCCCCGCAATATGGATTCCCGACTACATCAGGGCCGGCGGGAAGTCAGAGTGGAAGCCCTCACACGAGAGCACGCGCACAAGAACACCACGTACTATGTTGACGCCGCCAACTACGACCTCACCAACACCAAGGCAGTAGCCACAGTCATGGACCACACACACACAGAGCGTACCAGCGCTTCCGTGCGGTGCCACAACATCACTGAGGCGGAAGAAACTGCAATCGCTCTCGCTCTCGCCCTCGGCTACAGACAGCGACGGTCACTGACAGTTCTTACGGACTCTCAAGCGGCTTGCCGCAACTACCTATAAGAGCGCATCAGCCAACCCGCCTTCAATATCATTCTGAGCGCTATAGACACTGGCGAGCATCTCAGCACACACACACCCCGAATCTGGCATCGGATTATATGGACCCCGGGTCACATGGGACAGGAGGGAAACCAGGCAGCGGATAAGGTTGCTCGAGGGTATGCGAGCCGAGCACCTTCCAACTCCGCCCCTGAGGAACCCGTTCCCGTCCCTTGCGACTACACAGCCATCCTAAACCATTATAGAGGACTAAGGCAAGCTTATTCCCTACCACACCGCACACGAATAAGGAGGAATCGGTCAGCTGGAGGCAAATTCAAACCGGCACGTTTCCAAATTTGCACATCCTTAGTAAAATGCATCCCTCAGCATACTCTCCACACTGCCCATGATGCTCAGCTAAAGGTACCCTGTACCACGTCACGTGGGAATGTCAGGCCATTACAGCCTTAGCCACAATACAAAATCCCACAGCGGAGTGATGGGAAGAGCTGCTGGTCAGCGACAACCTGGAAGATCAGCTGAATCTGATCGACCGGGCCCGCAGCGCGGCTGCTGCAAGCGGAGCCCTGGATGAGGGCACCCCCCCACCGCAAGCCAAGAATCTCCGACTACCCGGAGCTTTCCCGCAGAAATGTGTGACAAATAAAAGTTTTCACCACCACCACCGCTTTCTCTAATTCCGCTCTCACCGTACAGCTACCACAAGCATCTATGACCACGAGTGTCTGTTTAATAATTGATCATGGACGTTAGTCGTCGGGATACAGATGTGCCACCAAGCGTCAACGTGCATGCATCCACGTTAAACGCTGCTATAACTTGTGATACACTAATCGACGTTGTTCAAGCTATCTTATATCAATGTACAGTAAACATTCAACTACTTCTGTAAGGAGACATTTCACTTTTGTGTTATACCGATTCCTATGATGGAGGGATCAACCACGTTTTTTTTCCAGCAATTGGGCTCGCGGAACGACCTTGGTTAGTGCCGCTGCACGGCGTTCGAGCTGGGGGGAATAGGACGCGTCCTGGCGGCGGCAAGCGCGACGGGGGGTCGGGGTGTCTATTCAGTGCCGGCCAGGCAGTTGGGCGATGTCGCGTGGCCTGCCACGACGCTGTGGACATGGTGCATTGACGGCAAAGCCCATCTGGTGGTACCGGCAGAGGCGGTAGGTGCGGCCGGCTTCTCCGCAGCGATAGCTGAGCGAGTGGTTGTCAGGGTCGCGCAAAACGTACGTCTGCTTTCCTTAGTGCGTAGCGCTGGCCAGTAGGCAGACTGTATGGGGTCGGTGGCGGCGTCTGGCCGCTATACTGCGGAGGTGCAGCATCTTGGCGTGGGCGCGAAGAGGAAGTGGTACGGCGGACTGAGGCTGCGTGGCTCATCGCTTCTTGCTCAGGCTGCTCGGGTTCAGGTACCCCCGGTAATTGCTGTATTTCATGGTGTACGACATCGAGGATCGGGTCCCCTTGTGGCTGAGAAGACAACAATTTACGTTGCTCCTGCTGTACGATGGATTTTATCGTCTCGCGCAGGTCGTCGGATTGCAGCACCTGACCCCCCGCCCTCCCTGTAGGTCGTCGTGGGAACACGGAAGTTGCACTGCCGGGTACACATTTCAAGTGCCTTTCATTGTGACCTCCAAAAGGAATGCCATGACCGCCTTAGGTGGGTTGCGCACAAGGCCGGTAAACAGGTCCTGCTTAACAGCCCCCCTTCAGGAAGCGAATCTTCTCCTCGGAAAAAGCGGAATCAGCATTGTGAAACAGGCGGGTCGTTTCTATAGTGTACATACCAATGTTCTCGTTCGGCCGCAGTACACGGGTCTCTAATACGGTTTCGGCTCTTTACTTACGCGCGACGCTCGTGAAGGTGTCCAGCAATACAGTTCGAAAAAGATCCCCGGTCATAAGCACGGCCTCTCGGTTCACGAACTTTGTCCCAGTGGCGTCCTCCAAGGCGAAATTAACGTGCCGTAGCTTGTCTTGACAGCTGTAATAGTTGAAAAGGGTGACCCGGTCGCACTTCTGATGCCACCTTTCCGGGACTTCGAGTGATGACCCGCAGAAGGTTGGTAACTCCCAAGGTTCACGTAGCCGGATCAATGAAGGGGCCACTGGGGCGGTCATCGTTGCAGTCCAAGTCTTGGTTTGCTTAGTGTTGTCGGAAAGGAGCCCGTACTCTGGCTGTAGACAGATCTGTGTGTGGCTTGTTGCACGATCCGGAATGTCTTTCGGGTTTTCTTGTTCAAGACTTGGACTTGAACCACCGCTTCGCGTGGGCGTCCACGAGATAAAAAAACCAGCACCTCCTCCAGGTGTCACGCGGCGGTGACGGCGAAGAAAACTCCAGCAGGACTCAGCAATACAGAACTCTTTATTTCGATGAACTTGTGCCCGGGAAATGAAAAGTCAAGTACAAGAGAATGACGTAGAAGTCAAGCACAAGTGAAGTAGAAGTCATGTCTGCACGTATAGCGGTGGGAACAGCCTCCGCCCTCGTACAATCGATCTGCGGTAGGGCGCGTCGGCATTTATGCACGCAACATTGAACATCGGAGCCTTATCGCTGGTGGCCGCGCCGCTGGTTCCAGAATAACCCTTACTCTTTGCGTTACGCTCTCCAGCTTATCAGAACTATTCAAAACAATAGCGAATGCTCACCCTTCGGGCTCGGCGCGCGCAAGAAAACGTGCAATGAGTCGGTTGCATGCAAATAAAAAAGAGCGTGCGCGGCACTATCATCCAGTCAGGCGTAACATGGCTACAGGTTGCACTTCGTTTTCTGTAAAACGCAGCGCACCGAAGCGTCACCCGAGGTATGCGTCACAGGCGGTGGCTACAAAAACAGGCTGCCCGGCTTCGAAGAGGATCATTTGTTCACTACCCAGACGAGCGTAGAGTGGGAGTTGCGCCCGCTGCTCCTGCTGATCTAATAAACAGTTATGTATTAAGGTTGGGATTCGTCCTTCAGTAGATCCGACATATGACATTTGTTTCAAGAGTCGGATTTCACGATGTTCTGCAGGGCTCTGCTGTCAACAGCATAAAGGGGCTGGAGCCTCGCCAAGCTTTGCGCCATCTTTTCATACTGTCTCCTCTCTGGATTGATTGATTTATCGATCGATTTAATGATTTGTTGATTGCAGTTGGATCACCTGTATATGAGGCCCTTATGTGGCCGCTGTGTTATCGTTGTTTAGGTCACACGACCGAAGTTTCAATAAAGCAACGCTGCAACTCGATTTGAACAATGGGATTGACTGATTGATTGATTGATTGATTGATTCATCACCAGACCGACCCGAGCGTACGACCAACGGGCTGCTGTACCATCTGGATGTGAGACTTTTATTATTATATAATTATTCATTTTGGTATTCTGCACCGCATCGGTTCCGGCCACCGGTGGCGGCAGCAGCGGACTACTCCGGCACTTAACACATCTTCACTAGCAAGAAACCAGAGGAAGTGCGTTGCACAGCTACCCCCCACCAATTCCCTTCAGCATTTTGCGCTTGCCGAGGTGGTGGCGCCCTATTTGGCGCGGCGCTGGTATCAGCCGTATGTTTCATACGGATTTTTCGCCATCTGAGGCAAACTATTTCGTTTAATTTCGACTAACGTTGTATGAAAATTTAGACCTTGTAACTTTATTTCGCACTGTTTTTGTGCATTGGTAACCTTGTTTTAGACCTGTATTCAATCAACTGACCACTGGGTAACTGTGCACCATGAGACGGTGGACCCCTGAAGTGCTACGCACCTAAAACCCTTGCATGCTGAACAATTGGGGCAGTACATGGACGCGACGCGAGGCGAAAATCGGCCAACGTACCGGTCGCTCCAGACGACCAGTCGCGTTACTAGCCCCCCACCGCAATATTTATGCTGCCGGGACCTCCTTCTAACACACGCATTGCCGTGTAATGAAATCGCTGAGTGTCGCGTACTAAAGCGAATGGATATGCTGATAAACCAGACATTTGGGCTTGTTGGTTTTGGCTTAAATACATTACACAGCGGAACAAAACAAGGACATAGAAAGATGCATACAGGACGACCGCTAGACTTCAACTGAAAATTTCACTCTGGACACGTGACAAAGTGAAAAACAACAAAAAATTACACCATCTCCCACTAAAGGGAACTATGTGGGGATGCGAAGCAGCGCTGGTGTTCAGTTGCGTTTCCGTTTGCTGTTTCCATTTGTATGTTTGCGTGAGTTATGTTCGGGGCCGGCGAACGATGGCTGGTCGGTAGACGGCGCCTGACGAGAGGACAGTATGAAAAGCGGCTGCCGAGAGGGGCCATTAAGCCGTTCGCCCCTGCACACGCTTTTGTCGCCGAACCCCGCGACCTTATTGTTCGCTGCACCTTTCGCTGGTGAATCGGCCGTGCGGCGGAAGCGTTCTCACAGAGATCCAGACTGCCAAACAAGTTGTCCCCGCCGCGGCGCCCTCCCGACAGCATGATGTGGCGGCGTGTCTTCACAGTAATTGTGGACAGGCGGCGGCACCTTGTCTCACACAAACTCGAGACGGGCGACCGGCTGTCTAGAACAGGCTTGTTGGTTCCGCGGCGGTATATTTCAGTTGTACCTTGACGGAATGACTCATTGCTTCCGTAGCTGGTTTCCGGCAAGTTGAGGGCAGCAAAGTTTGAGAACGTGGAGGCGGAGATACGTCTCTGAGAGAAAGAATGTTGTTTGCTTCATTGGTGGAGCATCAGAAGGGGTTGCTCCCACAAGGCGGTCTCAGACGAGACGGAAGAGATTTAAGGGAGAGAAGAGGGGAGGAGAGGAGCTTGGTGCTCGTGGAGATCGGGAAGAGTGGACAGAGGTCGTGCTTGGCGCCGACTCTGATCCAGGGATCGAGAACTGACTGTTGATTATTGCAGTGTGTTAAGGGCTTGGAAGGAATCGAGCCCAGTTGTAATTGCAAGGTCGGTTTAGTGCCCGCCCCGGCCTTTGCTTGTAAATAAGTGTTGGCGTGTAAATAAACTGAAGTTTGCCAGGAAGTGAGCAACCTGTCCAGTCCTTCAACGTGTCGCCGTGGTCATCCGAACCATCGGGATCACCTCCACCACCCAATCTTAACTGCGTGTATGTTTGATTTGTGTGCGGAGTTGTGTATCAGCGGTGCTGCTTGCGCTGCTGTCTCAGCTTACGTTACCGATGCCGCTACAACTGGCGCCAACGTTGACATCCATAGCGCCGTTGTGAATGAGAGTGCAATGGAGCGAGCGCGCGTCGCATCATAGCGAGTGCACGCCGCATTATATACGAGCGCAGAGCTGCGTCGGAGAGAGAGAAACGGGAGAGGAGAAACGACGCGGAGGCAGCGCTCACGCCACCTCCTTCTCGCGCTCACGCGAGGAGGTGGGGTGGAGGGTTGGGCAGGTCTATAGACCTTTTTAACGTGGGCGCCGCCATATTGCTTAGCGGGCGCCGCCATACCTCGTCTGGCAACTCTTCTGGCATGTGCGCAGCTCCACGGTTGCATGGTAGGTGTACGTGCGGCCGCAGTTTTAGTCGTTTTTTTAGTTCTGACGCGGTGAATTTCGATTGAAGTGGCGCAGGTTCTTTAGAGAATTAGTCTGTCAGGCGTTTTGAGTAGGTTTAAGCCGTTGAGAGTCAATTGTATGATTATACGGTCCGCGAACGAGTTCCACTTGGTGGATGCATTATATTTACAGCACAGACTTTCTGCTCGAAGAACGCGCAATATTTTCAGCTCTTTCCTTTCCAGGAAGAGCAGCAACACTTCGAGGGCACAGTTAATTTTTTTCTCGCGCTGTAGGTATCGGCTTTTCTAACGCGATTTGTTTACGCCACGCCGTCGCATCGGCTACCGCTCGTACATGGAGCCGTGTGTTGACGTTTAGTGGTTAGTTCCATTTCATGGCACGGACGGATTTGTTTGCTGCCTTGAAACTTATCTCGATTGTTTTTCAACTCAATCCAGATACGCTTGATCACGATCGAAATTGCGCCGTGTGTCTCTGCACAACAGACTATTTGGCGACCTACTCTTCGTTTCTTCGTAGGCACCAACTCTTGCTTTACTATTCGTCGCCGTGGTACTTTGACCTGCGATAGATAGAAATGTTACATGGGGCTGTTTATCGGATAAAAATATTGTCATTGTTGGAATAGCCGTAGGCTACGTACCTTCCGTTCATAGCCGAGCTCGAGCATCGGCGTCGATCGGGGCCACTGCGCTTCATTCGCCAAAAAGGAAGTGTTCTGAACATACCCGAGAACACGCGGAAGGCACAAAGTTCTTAATAATAATATGTGGGGTTTTACGTCCCAAAACCACGATATGATTATGAGAGACGCCGTAGTGGAGGGCTCCGGAAATTTTGACCATCTGGTGTTCTTTAACGAGGCACAAAGCTCTTCCTATTTAAGCTTGCAAGCCATAAACGCCGCTGCTCCTCGTCAACAGGAATACGATTTAACTTGAAGAGTCCGCAGCCGCAAAGACTCCGTGTCTGGTGATGCACTTCGCATTTTTCTCCCGACAGCAGTTTCCTTTTTCTGTAGTTGTTACTGCACCCAAAAACAGCGTAGTGGTTCCCTGTTGACTTATTACTTGCCGGCATGGCAATGATAAAGAAAAGAATCCGCAAGTTGACCTACAACACGCAAAAATTCCTCGACAATGACACACATCCCAGCGTCAACACACGCACTCCAAGCCAGCGAGCACGAGCCAGAAAGGAGGAAAGCGCTGTTGCCAGACCTGTCCTCCTCGCCCGTTAAAAAGGTCTATACACGTAGTACGCCGCCTATAGAGGCGCCACTGAAAGCCACCTAGCGGGCGCCGGCGGCAGTACACTCGGGGAGCCGAGCAGACGACGGCGCATTGCATAGCGTTGCTGCAGGGGATGGCTGAAGTACGCGGCTGCGATTTTTCATACGTTCGTGTGCCTGACAGCTACTTCTGCGGTGACAGCTGCAGGAAAGGCTCGGGCCTCAACAAAAGTGGCCACGTGCCAGAAGTTAACGGAATTTGGGACAACCCAGTGCGTATACGTGTCAGGTGCGTCCCGCAGACCAGCGTGACAAAGCCCGAGCTATGAAGTGGAGCTCGTTGTTGTTTGGCTAGTTGGTAACTCGTCATATTGAAAGTAAAATTTAGAGTAAGCTTCTAATGACAGACGTGCTGATGATTTCACGCTCCTTCCGAGAACCTGCGTATTTGTAAACCGTGGTTCACATCCACATGCGGCAGCATGTCACACAAGATGCGCGTACTTATCCTCGTTTTTCTGAAATTTTGCGCATGCTCTCTAAGCCGGTCATTTAGGCATTTCTCGGTTTGCCCGACGTACACTTTTCCGCAAGATAATGGAATGGAGTATACAACTCCCGTGGAGCACTTAACAAAGGCCTTCTCATGTTTTGTCTGGCAACCGCGTCTCTTGCCATTGCAAATGCGCGGGCACAAATTGCCGAGTTTTTCTGGCGCCAAAAAGACCAGCGTCCCACCATGTCTTGCAGACATGGCAGAGCTTTGCAAGTACGGCATCACTTGAGGCTTGGAACCCGATGGATCCCAAGCAGCTCCATCCCTTTGTGTTCCACGTTTCAGCTTCTGCATAAGTGACTCGGCGACCGTGTGAAATCATCAGCACGACTGTCATTAGAAGCTTACTTTATTGAAAAAAAAAAAAAAACAAGAATCGTTGTGTTAGCGAGCCGTCCGTGATCTTGTATCAAAAGGAAATATCTTTTCTCGAGGCAAGGTGTTAGTGCTCCTAGCGGCTTTATCCCTTTCTTTTTTTTTTTTTGTAAATTTGTTGGGTGGTGGCTGGTTCATGTATCGCTTGTTGATTCTTTGCACATGCGCACTATTGTGGATCATTGTTTTTTTTTTGCGCATCTTCCTGTACGTATAAAAGAAGGTCAGTCACGCTCAATAAACAGTTGGTA